>JAHRHZ010000039.1:12224042-12254322 GCA_024137785.1 Ginglymostoma cirratum
CGTCAAGCTTTCCTGCTCCTATGATGCTGCTTGGCCTGCTGTGTTCATCCAGCCCCACACCTTGTTATCTCGGATTCTCCAGCATCTGCAGTACCTTTTATCCTTGCTGTAGAGGTGTTGGGTATAGGGCATGATGCAGCACGGGTTGGCATGGTTGGGGTACAGGGTTTGTGGGGGCTAATTTATGTTTTATGGTTTTGTTTTTAAAAAACTTCAACAATGCCAGAGGAGTGAGGCAAACCTTCTACCCAACCCACCTCTGCACATAAGATACCTTGTGATTTGCAGAAGCCCAAAGCCAGAGAGGCAGAAAGGCAACTCAAGCAGGCAGAAGGACTGCTTGGCCAGCACCCTTGAGTCCAAGAAACTATGAGGAGAGAAAAGTTCCTTGGAGGTCTGACAGACAAGAAAATCTAATTCACATGATCACAGGAAATTAGTAACAGGAATTATGCTATCCACATGATTAGAGGTCAGGAACTCTGCTCTCAACAGTGGATCTGGAGTGTCAGCCATTAATATCCATTGTACATAGTTCACTTCTCGGAGTTAAGCTTTCCACCAATGTTTATAAAGATTTGGTGCCAGTGGAATAAAGGATCCTTGTTTTTTAACCTTTTTGTAGCTTGTGTTCTTGAACAGCATCTGACATTAGTTTCACTGTGGAGGGCAGGAAACTTAATGGCCCAGAGCCAGTCGTCTCTATGGTGAGATTTTCCCTACCTTGAGGAAGTTTGAATCTTGCAATCAGCAAGTCAATGGGATATTTTGATGAGTAGCAACCGGAACATCAGTGAGCTGGGTAAGCAATCAATCATATTGAAGTAAAAACCGAAAGAACAGCAGATGCTGTAAATCAGGAACAATAATAGAAGTTGCTGGAAAAGCTGAGCAGGTCTGGCAACGACTGTGAAAAAAAATCAGAGTTAACATTTTGGGTCCAGTGAGGAAGGGTCTCAGGAAGAGTCACTGGACCCTAAATACTAACTCTGATTTTTTTCTTCACAGATGCTGCCAGACATGCTGAGCTTTTCCAGCAACTTCTGTCTTCAAACACATTGAAGTATTCACCAACCCAGAAATTAAAATATTTAATATCCTTCACTTTTAATTTATTTTAATGGCTAGTGAAACAAATCATAACGATTAGATTAGCAGAGATACAAAAATATGGATAAACAACTTTTCAGAAAAATAAAATTTACTGTGAAAAAATTCAGTATTCCTCACATATGAAACTAGTCTTTCAGGGCCAGTGAGGGGTACTGCTTAAATGCTTAAAAATCTAGTTAGTTCTCAATCAGCTAGATGGAAATCTTACCAAGTGTTTTTACAATGAGGCTAACAACCCAGTGGTGGGTTTTCTCATCAAGTCAGTTGATTTCTAAGTGATTACGGACTGTGTGTAATGTATTTTGGGTTGGGGGGGAGCTGGTTGCTGCAACAGTTCACTCTCTGGAGGAACAGAGAATTTCTAACACTGATGGCTGGGTTTCTGTGTCGTTGTGTGCAGGTGCAGACTTCATAAGAATTTCATTGCAGTGATGTAGTGACTGTAATGAGGTCAGCCAGGTGGACCTCATGGTATATGAATTCCCTGACTGGGGCTGTTAATCCGGTCCAATCAGGGAGCCCTGGCTGGCAGATAAGAACAGGAGCGTCAGGTATCCTGTGCACTCTGAGCGCTGGCTCTGAAGTTGCTGGATCAGTGTCAAAGACACTACAAATGTAAGTAAAGGGTGATTTTGTGATGGGGTACTCGCCTCTGTGGAGTTATTTCAGTAGTGACCAGAGAAAAGCAAGCTCCGAAGAAATTCGCTGTGGACTTCTACCCTTAGGTTTGCGCAAGGCATCAGCTAGACTGAGAAACTACTTACAGATTAAGCGTACACCTTTGGTTCCAATCTCTTAAGAGAAGCAGTTGGTTCAATTACCACTGACTGTGGAGCAAAATTGGTTGAGAAAGATTCACCTAGATTGGCTCATTTTTTTGAAAATGGCTGCCTGAGTGAAGACCTAATTAATTACCCAGAAATTTTTCAGAAAGGTCCAGGAACTATCAAAAGAGCCAAGGCCACCTTGCATGTTGACCAGGAAGCAATTGCATGATTCTGCAAACATCCTCCCCCAGTGCCATTTGCCTTATGCACAAAGGTTAAGGCTGAAATCAGAAGGCTGGAAAGCGAAGGAATCATCAAACCAGTACAGTTTGTGGAATAGGCAGCATCAGCCGTACTGATTGAGAAGCCTGGCGGGTCAGTTCGCCTTTGTGGGATCTCAATATGCTTTTCACAGCTGGATAAATACCC
The DNA here is from genome assembly GCA_024137785.1 of Ginglymostoma cirratum. NCBI lineage: Eukaryota > Metazoa > Chordata > Chondrichthyes > Orectolobiformes > Ginglymostomatidae > Ginglymostoma > Ginglymostoma cirratum. Next base: position 12,226,352 of record JAHRHZ010000039.1, read on the forward strand.
AATCCCTTGCATAGAGGATTTATACGCATAGTTGGCAGGGGGGGCTGTCCTTCATGAAGCTGGACATGCATACTTGCAAATGCAGTTCGATGAGAATTCCCAGAAGTATACTACAATTAATACACATACGGGTATGTACCAATATATGAGACTGCCATTTGGGATATTGTCAGCCTGTGCAATTTTCAGCGGACAATGGAGGACATTTTACAAGGTCTACCCCAGGTCATAATTAATCTGAATTAATAGCAGGGAGGACCAATAAGGAGCACTTTGAGAACTTGGACATAGTCCTTATGTGTTTTTCTCAGACAGGCATACACCTTAGAAGGGAAAAATGTGTGTTCCAGGCACCCCAAATGACCTATTAGTCCTACTGAATCGACAAGATTGATTTATATCCGTTGGAAAAATAAAGTGAGGACGATCAAAGGTGTCCTGGCTTCCCTGGGGCTGGCAAATTATTGTGGAAAGTTCATACATCACCTGGTCTCCATCCTGGCACCTTTGCATCAACTCTTAAAAAAGGGTCAGCCTTGGAAATGTTTGTGTAGCCAAGCTATAGCTTTCAGGGAAATGAAGAAACAGTTGTCATCCTGTAAGGTGTTGGCATCCCAAGTAAGATCTGGTATCGACACGTGATGCCTCCCCATATGGCATTGGGGTAGCACATGCTTACAGGTGGCCCAATGGAGATGAACGCTCAATAGTGCATGCATCCAGGACTTTGGCTAATGCAGGGCATAACTCCGTCCACTCAGAGGTGGAAGGTTTGGCGGTCAGGTTTGTGGTCAGGACATTCCACCAATACCTTAATAGATCTAAATTTGTAATAATAACTGACTACAAACCCTTGCTAGGTCTACTTAAAGAAGACAAGGCAGAGCTGTCCATAGCTTCAGGCCGAATTCAGTGGTGGCCTCTAATACTAAGTGTGTATAATTACATGTTGGAATACCGTTTGGGAGGCCAAGTAGCAAATGCGGATGCATTGAGCCACCTCCCGCTGGCAGATACACAACCAGTGGTACCACTACTGAAGAGGCCATAATGGTTTTACATTTTAATTTTAAGCATTAAATTTTAAATAAAATGGACACACTTCCAGTCAATGCTGACAATATCAGACTTTGGATGCAGAAAGATCCAGTCCTGGCAAAACTGAAGCAGCTGGTGGGGCTGAGGGAAACGAAAGGGCCATCACAAACAGGACTGAAACCTTTTTAGACCTCAAGAGACCAGGTCACAGTACAGGATGGCATATTATTATGGGGAGCAACAGTGATTGTCCTGAGCAAAAGTAACTGCCAGATACTGGCTGAACTCCACAAAGGTCATCCAGGGGTTTCTAAAATGAAGATGTTGTCGAAAAGTTATGTCATGTGGCCAGGATATGATGCAGACATAGCCGCATTGGTAGGGCAGTGCCCAGAGGGCCAACAAGAACAAACATTATCGCTAGCAGCTCCCCCACATTCATGGGAATAGCTGGGTAAAACCTGGTCTTGGTTACATGTCAACTTGTGCAGTTTCTTTCATGGGCTCAACATTCTTAGTCATTGTGGATGCCTACTCAAAGTGGCTGGACATGCACGGAGTTAATTCATCAAACACGGGGACGATGATAGAAAAACTGCATACATCTTTTGAATTACACGGACTCGCAGAAGTGTTGGTTACAAATAACAGGCCATCTTTTACCAGCAGGGAGTTTGAGTATTCGCTAAAGTCAAATGATATTCAACATATAAGGACAGTTCCATACCATCCATCATCTAATGGTCTGGCAGAAAGAGCAGTTCAACCTTTGAAGGCAGGTTTAAAGAAACAACCTACACAGCTTCACTAGATCCCAAACTGTCCCGGTTCCTATTTGATTATAGGTCCATCACTCATGCAACTTCAGGAATAGCTCCTGCAGAGTTGCTAACGGAAAAAGTCTCCACACCAGGTTAAATTTGATCCTTCCCAGACCTGGAGTGGGAAGGGTGAAACAACATGAAGAATGCCAATGCCAGACACAAGACTCAGCTAACTGAGGAACTCTGCGATGAAAGTACCGAACATCTCCTATCCACCACCCTCAACCTGATGATAGAAGGTGGATAGTGGAGCAGATAGGTGGAGAGCAGACGGACGGTCAAGGAGATGGGAATGAAGCCAGTACAGGTGAGTGTAGGTAGGGAGTTTGGGTGGGGTTTGGTCAGTGAGGAGGGAGGGGCGGGGAGGTGGGAGGGAAGACGGACAGGTCAAGGAGGCAGGGAGGAGGCTAATAGGTAGGAAGAGGGGGTGGGGGTTGGTCAGCGAGGTGGGAGGAACGGATAGGTTCAGTGAAGTGGGAGGAGCGGATAGGCTTCATCCCCGCCTCCTTGACCTGTCCGTCTTCTCTCCCCCTATCTGCTCCTCTATCCACCTTCTATCATCACCTGCCCTTCCCCTCCCCCATTTCTGAAGAAGTGTCCAGACCTGAAATGTCAGCTTTCCTGCTCCTCTGATGCTGCCTGGCCTGCTGTGTTCATCTAGCTCCACACGTTGTTATCTCAGACTCCAGCATTGGCAGCTCCTACTATCTCTTGCCCCTATCTAAGCTGTTCCAGTACAGACACAATACTGGCATCTCTCTGGAATTGTGGAAAGTTGCCTGGGTGTGTCTTCTCCATAAAATGCAGGGCAATCCCAACTTGACCAAAAGCACCGTATGAATCTGCTCTGAATTGTTTCAAAGTGATAGAAAGTTCACCAACAGTGTTAACAAGCAGTACTTACTAAGCGATAACCTGTTCACTGAGATCAGCTTAGCCCGCTCCCTAATGTATTGGGAAGACAAAACATAGACTGAGCTACCACTTTGCAGAATACCTACAATCAGTTGGCATAAAAGACCTTGAGCTTTCTGTTGCCTGCCACTGCAACACAGCATTGTGTTCCCTGGCCAACATCTCTGTCTCAGGCTTGCTGCAATGCTGCAGTGAAGCTCAGTGCAAGCTGGAAGAACAAAACCTCATTTTCCACTTGGAAACTCTACAGCCTTCTGGACTTAATATCGAGTTCAACATTTTTAGGGCCTGAACACCTTCTCCCACGTCCTTACCTCAACCCTCACACACCAGACGTTGTCATTACATGGACTGCTACCACAAACATCTTATTGTCAGCCAGTACTGTTCCCCTTGTCAGCTATTCATTTTCCAAGGCTGACCTTTACATTTTGTCTGCCCAACTGTTTTTGTCTCTCTCTAGGCTCCTTCTCCACTTTTCATTTACTCCTGGCCCTCCCCATCTTCAGCATATATACTAACCTTTTCTGAGCTACAATCAGTTCTGAAGAAGAGTCACTGGACCCAAAATGTTAACTCTGCTTTCTCACCACAGATGCTATCAGACCTGCTGAGATTTTACAGCAACTTTTGTCTTTGTTTTTGTTTCTGATTTTCAGCATCCGCAGTTCTTTTGGTTATTTTGGCAATGACAGGCTGAGAGAGGAAATCATCGGATGCTTTCAAGATAGTTTCAGACAGCAGCATTTTCTGGAATGTGTCAGAAAGCAGTTTATTCATGTTGTGCAATGGTATAGGATTAATGAATGACCTCAGAGTAAATGGATAGGAGGAACTATCCATCCAAAGCTGAGGAAGGGTTAGCGGATTCGAAACATTAACTCTGCTTTCTCCTTCACAGATGCTGCAAGACCTGCTGAGATTTTCCAGCAACTTTGTTTTTGTTCCTGATTTACAGCATCTGCAGTTCTTTTGGTTTTTATTTGACAAGTCTCTGAATCTAAACGGGCTACAGCCTAAGGTTATAAAAGAGGTAGTACTGGGGTTGTAGAATCACTGATATTAATTTTGCAAGATTTTCTAGATTCTGAAAACCTTGCAAAATTATCAGACTGGAAAGGAGCAAATACAACTCCTCTATTGAAGAAGGGACAGAAGCCGAAAACAGGAAGCTATAGTTAGCTTGAAGTCTGCTATGTGGAAGGTGTTGGAATTGATCATTAAAAGGTTACATCAGGGCATTTAGTAATGCTCAAGGTAATCAAGAAGAGTCAGTATTTGTTAGTAAAAGGAAAACCATCATTAATTTATTAGAGTTTTTGAAGGTGTAACATGCACTGTGAATAAAGGGGAGTCTGTTGATGTGATGTACTTGGATTTCCAGAATTGACAATGTACCCACATAAAAGGTTATTGTGAAAATAGGAGCTCATGGTGTACGGGGTAGCAAATTAGCACAGGTAGAAGATTGACTCACTTTCTCTGATAGGCAGGATGTGACAAGCGGAATCCCATATTGTGCCTGGAATCCCAGAATTTTACAAGTAATCCAGAGACCCAGGTAAGGCTTTGGGGAATTGTGTTCGAATCCCACCATGGCAGATGGTAGAACTTGAATACAGTAAAAATTTGGAATTAAAAGTCTAATAATGATCAAGACTCCATTATTGAGTTGTAAAAACCCATCTGATTTACTCATGTCCCTTAAGGAAGGAAAACCACCATCCTACATGGTCTGGCCTAAATGTGACTCCAGAAACACAGCAAAGTGGTTGACTCTTAACTGGCCTCTGAAATGGCCAAGCAAACCATTTAGTTATATCAACCGCTAAAAGCCTCAATATAGTAATTAAACGAGATAGACCACCTGGCATCGATTAAAGCACAGGGAAAGACTTCAGCTCTAACAGCCCTTTTGACCTATAAAGTCCCCCTTATCGATATCTGGGGGCTAGTGCCAAAATTGGGACAGCTGTCTCACAGAGTAGTTAAACAACAGCCTGACATACTCATACTCATGGAACCATACCTTACAGTCAATGACACCACCATCACCATCCTTAGGTATGTCCTGTCCCACCAGTGTGATAGACCCAGCAGAGGTGGTGGCACAGTAGTATGTAGGTGGGAGCTGCCTTAGGAGTCCTCACAATTGACTCAGGACCCCATTAAATCTCACAGTATGAGGCCAAATATGGGCAAAGGAAACCTCCTGGTGATTACCATGTACCTCCACACACCCTACTCCCTACTGAGCTGATCAATCAGTACTCCTCCAACACTACTAGGAGGAAGCACTGAATAGCAAGGGCTCAGAATGTGCTCTGGGTGTGGGACTTCAATGTCCATCACCAAGAGTGGCTCAGCAGCCCACCACTGACAAAGCTGGTCAAGTCCTAAAGTACATTGTTGCTCAACTAGATCTGTAAACAAAAAGGAAAAATATACTTGACCTCATCCTCACCAGTCTGTCTACCACTGATGCATCTGTCCATGACAGTGTTGGCAAGAGGGATCACTATGATCTTTAGAAGACAAAGTTCCATTTTCACAATGAGAATATATTCCATTGTGTTGTGTGGCACTATCACTGTGGCAAATGGGATAAATTTTGAACGAAGTGAGTAACACGAGCCCAGGCATCCATGATGTGCTGTGGGCCATCAGCAGCAGCAGAACACAATCTGCTGCTTAGTAAAAACAGAAAGAACTGTGGATGCTGTGAATCAGGAACAAAGACAGAAGTTGCTGGAAAAGCTCAGCAGGTCTGGCAACATCTGCGATGAAAAAATCAGAGCTAACATTTCAGGTCCGGTGACCCTTTCTCCTGTTCTGAGAAAAGGTCACCAGACCCGAAATGTTAACTCTGATTTTTTTCTTCATAGATGCTGCCAGACCTGCTGAGCTTTTCCAGAAACTTCTGTTTTTGTTCACAATCCGCAGCTTCGCGGTCCAACATAACATCAACTCAAGAAGTATATAAAGCCAAGGGATCAGCCCTGGTGCTAACCAGGTGAAGTTACCAAACAGGACTATCTGTGACCCAAGCAGCATATACAGCAAGTGACAGGCAGAGTTAAGCGATCCCACAACCAATGGATCAAGTCTATGATCTGCAGTCCTGCTGCATCCAGTCGTGAATGGTGGTGGACCATTAAACAGCTCACTGAATGTGGAAGTTCCACAAAAGAAATGGAGGCTAGAGAATGCAGAGAAATAACTTTTGACGTTTTAAAAACAGTTCATACTACAGAAGAGGAAGTTCGGGAGGTCTTATAGAATATAAAGGTGGATAAATCTCTGGGACCCGATCTAATGTATCCTGGAACGTTGTGGGAAGTAAGGGAGAAAATTGTGACACCCCTTGCAGAAATACTTGCATCATCTATAACTACATGTGAGGTGCCTGATGACTGGATGGTGGCTAATGTCATACCTTTAAGAAAGGTTGCAAGGAGAAACTTGGGAACTACACACCTGTGAGTCTAACGTCAGTTGTGGATAAATTGTTGGAGGTGATTTTAAAAGATAGGATTTATGGATTATGATTTGATTGGGGATTGTCAGCATGGTTTTGTGTGAGGAAAATTAAGTCTCACAAACTTGATTGAGTTTTTTGAGGAAGTTACCAAAAAGATTGATGAGGGCAGAGCAGTAGACATCGTTTACTTGGACTTCAGTAAAGCCTTCAACAAGGTTCCCATGATAGACTAATTTGTAAAATTAGGTCACATGGGATTCAGGGTGGGCTTGGCAGTTGGATACATAATTGGCTGAATGGCAGGGGACAGACAGTGGTGGTGGAGGGTTGCTTTTTGTATCGGAGGCCTATCACTAGCAGCGTTTCACAGAGATTGGTTCTGTGTCCTCTGTTGTTTGTCATTTATATAAATGACTTGGATGAGAATTTAGAAGGGATGGTTAGTAACTTTGCGGATGACACCAAAAGTGATGGCATAATAGACAGTAAAGAAGTTACCTAAGGTTACAAAGGGATCTTGATCAAATGGGTCAATGAGCTGAAAAATGGCAGATGGAATTCAATCTGGACAAATGCATTTTGGCACAACAAACAAGGGTAGGGCTTATACAATTAAAGGTAGGGCCTTGCATAATGTTGTAGAAAAGAGGGACCTAGGGGTTCAGATACATAATTCTTTGAAGTTTGCGCCATATATAGACAGGGTGGGTAAAAAGGTGTTTGGCACACTTGCTTTCATTGCTCAGACCATTAAGTATAGGAGTTAGGAAGTCATGCTGAGCTTGTACAGGATGTTGGTGAGGCCTCTTCTGGAATGCTGTGTCCAGTTCTGGTCACCCAGTTATAGGAAGGATATAGGAAGGAGAGGGTTCAGAAGAGATTTACCAGGATGTGGCCAGGTGTGGAAGGTTTTACCTATAAAGAAAGGCTGGATAGGCTGGAGGTTAGGAAGTTGAGAAGCAACCTTATAGAAGTTTTTAAAATAATGAGGGGTATACATAGAGTTAGTGATGGTTACCTTTTCTCTAGGATGGGGGATTTCAAGACAAGGGGGCATACTTTTAAGGTGAGAGAAGAGAGAGTTTAAAAAGACACGAGGGGCAACTTTTTTACACAGAGGGTGGTTTGCGCGTGGAATGAACTTCCTCAGGAAGTGGTGGATGTGGGTACAATTACAATGTTCAAAAGATATTTAGATAAATACATGAATAGGAAAGGTTTGGAGGAACATGGGTCAGGAGCAGGCAGGAACATGGTCGGCATGGACTGGTTGGACCGAAGGGTCTGTTTCTGTGCTGTACGACTCTGTAACTATGACTCAATGAGAGGACACCATCACATCAGTGCAAAAGATAAGGCTAAGGCATTCACAGCAATCTTCACCCAGAAGTCAATTGGAAGTCATTTCTGCTTCCTGCAGAGGTCCCGAATCTTCAGCAAATTTGATTCACTCCATATGATATCAAGGAACATCTGAAGGCACTGGATATTTCAAAGAGTACAGACGATATTGAAGCAATAGTACTGAAGACCTACTTTCCAGAATTTGACACAGCCCTAGTTAAGCTATTCTAATATAATTACAACACCGGAATGTACCTGACAATATTGAAATCGCCCAGTTATGTCCTGTGGACAAAAAGCAGGAAACATTCAATCCAGTCAATTACCACCCCGTCAGTCTACTCTCAATCATCAGTAAAATGATAAAAGGTGTCATCAACAGTGCTATCAAGCAGCACCTGCTCAGAAATAACCTGTTCAGTTTGGGTTCCACCAGGGCCACTTAGCTCCTGAACTCATTACAACCTCAGTTCAACCATGGGCAAAAGAGCTGAATTCCAGAGAAGAGGGCAGGTTGACAGCCCTTGACATCAAGGCTGCATTTGGCAGATGAAGTATCAAGGAGCCCTAGTAAAACTGGGGTGAACTGGAATCACGGGGTAAACTCTCTGCTGTTTAGAGTCACAAGGGAAGATGGTTATGGTTGTTGGAGGACAGTCATCTCAGCTCCAGGGCATCTCTGCAGGACTTTCTCAGGGAAGTCTTCTCGGCCCAAATATCTTCAGCTGCTTCATCAATGACCTTTCCTCTATCATAGGTTCAGAGGTGGACATGTTCACTGATGACTGCATAATGTTCAGCAACATTTGCTACTCCTCAGATACTGATGCAGTCCATGTCCAAATACATCAAAACCTAGAAAATGGGCTGACAAATGGCAAGTTCCGCTTGTGCCATACAAGCACCAGGCAATGACCTTCTCCAACGAGAGAGAATTTAACCATCACCTCTTGACATTCAATGATATTACCATCACTGGATCCCCCCCTGGGGATTGCTAATGACCAGAAACGGAACTGAACCAGCGATTTAAATGCTGTGGTGACAAGAAAAGATCAAGGACTAGGAATCCTGCAGCGAGTAACTCACATCCTGACTCCCCAAAGTCTGTCTATCATCTACAAGGCACAAGGCAGGACTGTGATGGAATACATTTGCCTGGACGAGTGTAGCTGCAAAAACACACAGGAAGCTTCGCATCATCCAGAACAAGCAATCCACTTGATTGATACAACGTTTATAAACATTAAAGCTTTCTGCAGCCAACACTTAGTGGCAGCAGTCTGTACCATTTACAAGATGCATTTCAGAACTTCATCATGGCTCTGTGGGCAGCTCTTTACAAATCCATGACTATCACCATCCAGAAGGACAAATGCAGCAGATGCATGGGATCACAATCCCTCTGCAAATCCTCCTTCAAGCGACACACTGTCTTGAACTGGAAACATATTGCCATCCCTCTGGTGTCGCTGGGTCAAAATCCTGGCACTCCCTCCCTCATGACATTGTGGACTCCAAATGGACTCCAGTGGGTCAAGAAGGCAAGTCACCACTAGCTTCTCAATGGCAACTATGGATGGACAATAAATGCAAAGCCTGCATCCAATGAATGAATCAAAAAAACAGTGATTTGCTAGGCCATTTCAGATGGCAGTAAAGAGTCAACCTCATTGCTGTGTCTCTGGACTCACATGTAGGCCAGACCAGGTAAGGATGGCAGATTTCCTTCCCTAAAGAACATTAGTGAATCAGATGGGTTTTTGTAATAATTGACAATGGTTACATGGTTGCCATCAGATTAGCTCTAAATTCCATTTTTACTGAAATTAAATTTCACCACGTGCTGCAGTGGGATTCAAACCCTTATCCCGACAGCAGTACTCTGAGGTTCTGGATTGCTAGCCGATTGACATCAACACTATGCAACTGTCTCCTCAATAGTGTGTCACTTTAGCAACAAGAATAAAAAGCAGAGCATGACTTAAACAGAGAACAACTACAGAATTCTGAGCTGGATGTTCACGAGTCGTAAGGGTATGGGGTAGTAATTAATGTTGTAATTAAGTCATGGCTGGTCTACAACAGGAACCTACTCCAAGCAGCCAAAAGCCTAAAGCCCAAAGCCCAACATGGCATTGATGGAAGCCCACAGTTCGCATGATCAGTGCTCCAATCAGTTGAGGCAATTTTCGCTAGGGTTGTGGAAATGGAGAAAAGGGCACTGATTAATGAGCCAAGGTTAGGCTCAGCTCAGATTGGTCAGATGTTGGTACAGGAATTATTTATTGTTATTAACATTACTCATTCATCTGGATTGAACCAGGAAGATTGTGGTGCTTTGCAGGTAGGAATTATCATGTTCACTGAAGAAAGTGAAGACAGGTTCATTCTCTCTTATTCAGTGTCAAACTGCAAGACTAGCTCAAATACTCTTTGCTGGTTAGACTTCCTCTCCACCTTTTCTCAGTTTTAGCATTTCCATATTTTCTTCTATCCTTTTATTCTAGTTTCACCTACTGGCACTACACCATCAGCTTTTTGTGACACCACTTCTGCTGATGTCTCCCGGAATATGTCCAGCCAGAGTTAGCAATCTCACTATTCTGTATGACTTGGATATTCACAGGATAAACAGAAAGCTAATTCAATTTGTTTCAAAACCACCCAGCCAATGGGTGAGTGCACAAACACACAAATTGTTATGTTATTCAATTGTGAAATCCTACGTTAAATGTCTCAAACTGGTATGAGGCACATTTATAACCTGGTCACACTCCTGTATTATAATGAGCTAATTTAATTTGCATTATCGTTATATCTAGAAATGAATGCCAGGAGCTAAAACAAATTACCCTTATAGAATGTAATTACGTGGCCACATCAGCACCCATTAATCAGACTTCTGGCTGTTTAAAATAGATCATACACAATCTTTGCACCAATTTTCACAGTAATTTCTAATATATTTGGGCGAAGGCTGGTGGATGAGTAAACTTATTTCTTATCTAAATTTGTTTCAAAGATCTGCCAAAATCCCTGTTATTTTCCAACCTAAAGTCAAATCTAGTGAGTGTCGGATCTGTGACACCAACATTTTGTGTTCTGCTCACCTTTGGTCTGTAAAACAGACAGTTAGCATCCAAGCTGATGGCAATTCCAGATAAATCAGATCCCGGAGTCAAACTCTGTTTGATAATCTCTTAAGTTTTATTTTCATAGGGAAAAAAAATTACACAAGACAAGAACTATTTTACTACAAACATTAAAAACATTCATCCCTTCCATCTCAGCAATCCTTCAGACATACAAGTCTCAGTGAAGTGTCACACTTTTCTCCATGCTTCTTGCTCAGCTGGCACTGATGTGATCAGTTTCCTTCCAACAAATTTCTGCGTATTCACCAGATGCTGGTTTCTTCAGTTAATGTCTCTCCCTGAGACCAGTAAAACAAAATGCTAAACAATCTTTAACAGCCTTGCATAGTGTCCTCCTCTGTGACACTTCCACAGCCTCCTGCTTCTTGAGCCTTCTTTTCACTGACTTCTCAGCAACTCAGGTCTTCAGCTCAGCCTTGACCACTTGGTGGCTGCTCATAACAACACCTCTGCTCGTTGAGGCCACTTCCCCCCACTGAAATGAAACTGCTTCTGACTCCTTTTTGCCCTCCTACGGTAGCCGTAAAAACCCAAGTCAGCAAACACCTTGGCAATGATCTCCCCAGATGGCTTGCTGGTCATTTAGCTGAAGTCACATGATTTTCTGTAAATGACATTTTGAACTCAAAGTTTGAAATGACTTTCTAACATTTAAAAACAGGTAAGATCTTCACATAACTGAAAACCAAGATCCATGTCTCTACTTTAGAACCCTAGTTCTCATATCATAATAATATTTTATGAATCTTCACAACAATACACATCACCGGAATAGGTCAGACATAACTCATGAAGAGTCATCTTTACCTTCAGCACTTCTGCTGGTTTCCACCAGGATAAACCAGACTGGGTAAAATAGCAAATAAAAAAAATCAGAGAAATTTAAACCTGAGCAGTGCTCAGCTTGTGTTTTGACCTCAGTCCCTTAAACAAGTTCAAGAGTCAAGCTGCCTGAATTGGGCCCCCAAGGCTGATTTTAAATTTTAAGCTTTCATTTATTGGAAAATAACACTTTATTCATTTATGGATTCTTGTGCAGAATTCAGAGTGAAATGAACTACACCAGGGAATGCTGTGTAAAAACAAATCCCACTTGTTCGTGAAGAGACATTTGTATTAAAAATGGCAATCCAATATCGGTTCAGTTCTGTCAACTGTGGTGGGTTTTTTGATGCTAATGCAGTAAAAGCAAGATTGATTTTAATGGCCAGTGCTGTTAAGAAAGGATTTCCAGAATTTTGACAGTTAAGGAACAGGGATATATTCCAGGTAAAGATAGTATCTTGGAGGAGAATTTGTAGGTGGAGACGTCCCCAAGCATCTACTACCATAGTTCTTTCAGGTGGTAGAGACTGTGGGTTTAGAAGGTGCTATTGAAGAGCCTTGGTGAGTTGCTGCAGTGCATTTTGGAAATGGTGTTCGCTGTGCATCAGCGGTGGTCGGAGAGAGTGGATTTTTAAGTTGTTTGATGAGGTGCCATATAAGCAGGTTACTTTGTCCTGGATGGTACCAAACTTCTTGAGTCTTGCTGGAGCTGCACTCATCAGACAAATGGGGAACGTTCTATCACACTTCTGACTTGTGCCTAGTGGATGAAAGACAGGCTTTGGGGAAGTCTGAAGATGAGTTATTTGCTACAGAATTATCAGCCTGTGGTACGGTCTTGTTTTCATGCTGATTAAAATCAACTTTAAGTGAATTAATACGATTGTATTGATCCTGGTTCTGTCTCCATGTTGTAGCCAGAGCATTTGGTGGTCATTCAACTTAAATGTTTCATTTTATTAATCGAATTTTGTGTATCCTTGATCTGTATCACTATTTCACATAAAAACAGATTTTCTTCAAACCAAATAGGATTATTTTGAGGGGGAGGAGGAGGGGAGGAGCCAGCTTTTTTTTGAAAACTAATTCAATATAACAAATTGAAAAATAGCCAAGCTGCATTAAAAATAATGCCAAAAAACACGAGTTTGAATAAATCAGATTATGAAAAATCTTAAAAGACTTGAAGGAAATGAGACTGCATCCCTCCTGAAAGTCAGCAAATTTTCAAAACTTAAAAAGTGTAATGTTTCAAAAAGGAAGAAGAAATGATGATGCCTACAAAGAAAACAAGGCAATTAAACATTTCCCGAAAGAGGGTTAAATTTCAGCTGGTTTCACTCCACAGCTGAAAATTTAATCAGTACAATGAAAATGTAGTCATTAATTCTGATATGATCCGGTCTGGTACTGGTGGGCACTCATCTTTGTAAGTGACACTGTGTTTGTCAAAAATGCATGTCAGACATAATAGGCTTCAATGCTGCACTGAGAATTAACATTTAAATGAGTACCCAAGAACCTGGCCTCACCCCTTGCCAAAAATGATATCTTGTCCTGAGAATTCAGAAAGAGATGAATTACACCGGGGAATGCTGTATAAAAATAAACCCCACTGGTTTGTGAACAGACATTTGTATAAAATAGCAATCCAACATCGGCTTAATTCCACCAGCTGCTAGTGGGTGTTTTAACGCTGATGCAGGAAAAGATGGGATTGATTTTAATGGCCAGGCTTCATGTAAACCTTGCTGCCTGACTTACCAGCCATTTTGGTAATGTAAATGGTGGGATTGGCTGCTCAGCCATTCAGCTGGGGGTCCCTCAATCCAAGTGGGGGCGCAAAAGACATGATGGAAAGCTTTTGCTTTCCTGATGGGGTCCAAAAGAATTCTTCTAAACTTTACTACTATCACAAGGAAAGTTAAACAAAAGAGTATAATATATCCCATATGCTATTTTGCTGGCTTGGCCTGCCTACTGTGCTTTTCAGGTCACCTAGTTAAAATTGAACATAACTGGGGCAAACATGCATGTTTTACAAAGCAAAAACCTACTGGCTTGGGTGATTTTACGAACTCCCTGGTTTGTGCTGTCAAGCAGCTGCATGCTCTACATTCTGATCTCTGTGTCCCGTGACAAAGAATGAAGGGAAGTCAGCCATAATTCCTTAATTACTATTCTGTCTGACCTGCCGGGGAATGAATGGTAGAGCCAAGGCAAGCACGGCCAAGATCTCAGAATTGTTACAGCAAAGGAGGCCATTCAGCCCTTGTGTCTGCACCAGCTTTCCAAATGAGCATTATGACTTTATGATATACTGACATTCTCCTGCTATTTCCCTGTACTTTGCACATTGTTTCCATCCAAATAATCATCTAATGTCATCTTGAAAGACTGAATTGAATCTGATTCAATTGAACTTCCAGAACAAAACTATTCATTGTGCGAAAAAGGTTTTTCTTACATCACATTTGCTACAATAGCAAATTCAATTTAAATCTGGGCCCTTCTATAATTGATACTTTTACAGGGCAGAACAGTTTCTCACAGTCTACTCTTTCCGCACCACTCATAACCTTGAAAGCTTCTTTCGGATTTCCTCTTAGACTTTTCCTCTCTGTGGAAACCACAGTCTCAACCTTTCTTATCTAATAACTGAAGTTTCTCATCCCCGAAATTATTCTTGTGAATCTCTTCAGCACTCTCCGTAATGCATTGACATCCTTCCTAGAGTCACCAAAAGCTGCATACAATACTCCAGCTACATCATAAAGTCATAGAACTGTACTGCATGGAAGCAGATCCTTTGGCCCAACTCTTCCGCACCGATCAGACATCCTAAACTCATCTAGTCCTATTTGCCAGCATTTTGCCCATATCCCTGTAAATCCTTCTTATTCATGTACCCATACAGATGCCTTTTAAATGCTGTAATTATATACGCCTCCACCACTTCCGCTGGTAGCTCATTCCATTCATGCACCACCCTCTGTGTGAAAAAGTTGCCCTGTTCAGCATTATCTCCTTGCTCTTGTACTCTATGCCTTAATTATTAAAGATTAGGATACTATATGCTATATTAAATGTTCTCTCCACCTGTCCTGCCATCTTCAATGTTGCTTTCATTTTTTCAATTCCTGTAACTACTGGATGAATAATCGAAAGGAAGGAAATACATTACACAATTATCAAATTTCTTGTGGCATTGCTCACATCAAAATGGTGGAATACTGTTTCAGAATAATACGGGTGTTAACTGTCAATGCAGTACGGTAGGGAATTATAACGGGAAGTAAGTTTGGAAAATAAATTACAAATGAGGCTTCTTTTTCTTGTCATGGTCATTCTTAAAAACTGGGTTGGCTTCTTTTTACTCTTGTGACTTTTTAAGACACACCATGAACAGGACTAAATCTAAATGTGGAGGAGGGAAAGTACCACAGCAGAATGAGGCCTTGAGAGTTCCCACTGAGGTGGGAAAAGTCAGGACAGGAAGCATTGAGGCAGGGTGGATGTATATAGGACAAGAAAACAACTGGAGCAGAAAAAAATCAGGGAAGATTCCTGGCATGAACAAAGAAGACCAGGACTAAGATGAACCTGTATCCTAACATAAATGTATCCCTGTACTGAATGTGCTTACATATGGAATTTACAATCATTCCTTTATGTCAGCTGCTTAAATTGTAAATATTGAAAATCATGCCATTGGAAGTTAGACAGCAAGGTCATTACCATACAAAATGTTTAACATTCAGATTTATCAGATTAATGGTTAGAGTTATAATTGGCATAGGCTTCAATTGAAGGCAACAACTGGCTATTGAATATTATTCTATTAATTTTTACTCGATACAAATTTATGTTTACTTCATCCAGACATTTGTTTCAATTTACTGCCAGCTGGAATGACACTGACTTTTCCAGTTCTGTATATTCCAATGTAATTCAGAACATTCAGCCTTTAGGACAAAAAGTAAATATTTTATAAAGGTGAAAAGAGTGTTACCACCTTTATAATACTCAAGGCCAAATTGACTACTTTCCCACAATTCCACAAACAACTCAAAGCCCTCCAAAGACATCCAGGGCTATGCTAGGAGAGGGATGGCTACACACTGACAGTTGGAGATGACCCTGAAGTCTTCAGCACTGATTATGGAACCCATGATGTTTCATGGAATCTAGTCACACACGTTTAAGTTAAGTTCCTGCTGATTACCTCCCTCCGCTACTTGATTGATCAGTATTCCTCTAAATTGAACATCACTTGAAAGCAGCACTTAAGGACAGCAAGGTCACAGGATGTGCTCTGGATGATGAACTTCAATCTCCATCACAAAGTGTGCTTAGTAGCATCACTACTGACTGAGCTGGCTAAGGCGAAGGATATATCAATCACACTATTGACAGAACTAACAAGAGGGAAAAGCAGACTGGAACTCACCAATGTTCTCACCAATCTAACTGCAGATGCATCTGTCTATGACAATCCTGATGGGAATTACCACCACACAATCCTGGTGGAGACAAGAGAGATAATGGCATAGTGGCAAAGTCACTGGATTAGAAATCAAATAAACTTAGTTCAGAATCCCACAGAACAGAGATGTTCGTGCTCCTGGGATGTGGGCTGAAATCCCACCACAGCAGCTAGTGGAATTTAAAAATTGTGGGTGAATGGTGTGATGGAAAGCTGTCTGACTTGTGCGTTAATTGGAGATTGCAGGTTTAGGTTCTATTGCGATTGTTTATGGGTGGCATGGTGGCTCAGTGGTTAGCATTGCTACCTCACAGTGCAGTGACCTGGGCTCGACTCCAGCCTTGGGTGACTGTCTGTGTGGAGTCTGCATGTCCTCCCTGCATCTGCGTGGGTTTCCGCTGGCTGCTCTGGTTGCCTCCCACACTCCAAAGATGTGAAAGTTAGGTGCATTGCCCATGTTAAATTGTCCATGGTGACCAGGGATGTGCAGGCTAAGTGAATTAGTCATGGTAAATGCAGGGTCATGGGGATAGGGTAGGGAGCTTGGGCTTATATTCGGGCGGGATGATCTTCAGAGGGTTGGTGTGGACTAGATGGGCCAATGGCCTCTTTCAGCGCTGTGGGGATTCTATGACAAAATCCCATCTTCATACTGAGGATACTCTCCAGACCGTTGTGCAGCATTTCCAGAGGCTGTTGTCTCAGAATTAAGGGGTGACAACTATGACTGAGATAAGGAAGAACTTCTTCTCTCAGAGGGTGTAAGTCTTTGGAACTCCTTGCCACAGAGAGGTGTGACAGCAGAGTCCACGTAAGTATCTGAGGCAGAAATAGATTTTTGATCAGTCAGGAAATCAACAGTTATGGGGAAAGGACAGGAAAGTGAATATGAGGAGTGTCCGATCAGCGATGAGCCTAATGAATGGTAGAGCAGGCTTGATGTGTCGAATGGCATTCTCCTGTTCCTATTTCTTATGGCCCTATTTCCACAGTGCTAAACCGAATAAACTTAGGTCAGAAACGCACAGAACAGAGATGTACAGGTTAGACCGTACTGTCCAGGGATATGCAGGCTAAGTGGATTAGCCACGGGAAATGCAAAGTTATACTGATAGGTTGGGAGCGGTCTGGGTGAGATGCTCTTCAGAAGGGTGGTGTGGACCCGACGGGCCACTGGGCTGCTTCCACACTGTAGGGATTCGATAATTTCTCAGCTCAAAACTCGAAATCCATGAGGCTGTGTGAGCTGTCAGCAGAAGCACAATTAAAAAGAGCACATTTTGCATTTAAACACTGCACCACAGGGCATCTGGAAGTACTTCACTGGCTTTAAAATGCCTTAGTCCAGCTACTGTATTACAGTAGGTAACATGGCAGCCAATGTGCACATAGCAGATTCCTATAAATAGAAATGTTTAGGGAAGGTGTCAGGAGAGAGGTCCAGTGTCCTCCCACTTTTAGGTCATACTGTCAGCAGGAGAAACTTTAGTCCTGCTACTCCACTGATTCCACAGAGGTTTTGAGGGGTTGCAGGGGAGTCATGCTACTGTCACATTTTGCAAACTCTTGGTTTTGGACATAGCAGCTGATTAGCGTAATAATCTCAACTGAATAACCTTTATTGCAGGACCGCAACCTCCCCCCCACAGTGGTCGAGAACGCCCTCGACTGTGTCTCCCGCATTTCCCGGAACACATCCCTCACGCCCCGTCCCCGCAACAATAACCAAAAAAGAATCCCCCTCGTCCTCACATACCACCCCACCAACCTCCGGATCCAACGCATCATCCTCTGACACTTCCGCCATCTGCAGTCAGACCCCACCACCAAAGACATCTTTCCCTCCCCACCCTTATCTGCCTTCCGGAGGGACCACTCCCTCCGCGACTCCCTTGTCCGCTCCACACTCCCCTCCAGCCCCACCACACCCGGCACCTTTCCTTGTAACCGCAGGAAGTGGTACACCTGCCCCCACACCTCCTCCCTCACCCCAATCCCAGGCCCCAAGAAGACTTTCCACATCAGGCAGAGGTTCACCTGCACATCTGCCAATGTGGTATACTGCATCCGCTGTACCCGTTGTGGCTTCCTCTACATCGGGGAAACCAAGCGCAGGCTTGGGGACCGCTTTGCAGAACACCTGCGCTCAGTTCGCAACAAACAACTGCACCTCCCAGTCGCGAACCATTTCAACTCCCCCTCCCATTCCTCAGATGACATGTCCATCCTTGGCCTCCTACAATGCCACAGTGATGCCACCCGAAGGCTGCAGGAACAGCAAATCATATTCAGCCTGGGAACCCTGCAGCCCAATGGCATCAATGTGGATTTCACAAGCTTCAAAATCTCCCCTCCCCCAACCGCATCCCAAAACCAGCCTAGCTCATCTCCACCTCCCTAACCGGTTTTTCCTCTCACCCCAAGCCACACCCCCATCTCCTATCTACGAACATCATCCCGTCCCCTTGACCTGTCCGTCCTCCCTGGACTGACCTATCTCCTCCCTACCCCCCTACCTACACGCACCTTTACTGGCTCCATCCCCGCCTCTTCGACTTGTCTGCCTCCTCTCCACCTATCCTCTCCTCTTGCCATCCTCTATCCGCCTCCCCCTCTCTCCCTATTTATTTCAGAACCCTCTTCCCCTCCCCCATTTCTGATGAAGGGTTTAGGCCCGAAACGTCAAGTTTTCCTGCTCCTATGATGCTGCTTGACCTGCTGTGTTCATCCAGCCCCATGCTTGTTATCTCGGATTCTCCAGCATCTGCAGTACCTTTTATCTCTTTATTGCAGCCTAATTGTTTTTTCTTCAATAAGAGTTTTTTGCACTCTAGTTTCTCTCTTCTTCTGCAAAATTATGGTTATTCGCTAAATTAAGGTGCAGGTGACATTAGTCATCCTCCGGAATTTGACATAAGGAACTATTTGAAACCTGCCTTAAACACAGCCCTGGAGACTATTCAACAGATACCTTCAGATAATGAGCAGAAGCACCAGCTGTCCATTTTCCTCCTGAACTCAGAGCCCTGAGACAGGTTTGAACACTGATACCTGAGGAAAGGTCAGTTAGCTTGGCAGCAGATTGAAAAATCACCTTGCTTGTCTTTTTAATGACTTAGAGATACTCTCAGGGTAAAGTCATCTGGAGTGGGCATTTTGCAGTACAAAGGCTGGAATCTTTGAAATTCATAGAAGTGATTTCAGATTGACAGCCAGAGGACGTTGAATTGTTGTTAGAAGTGTTGTAATTATCTTCAAAAAATATTTTTACAATACTGCTTAATGAAAATTGATTCAATGATATTCATGATACGGATCATATCCTCCATGCTGCCAAAAAATACTTCAAACTTTCTCTACTCTGGTAGAAGTTTGTAAAGGTAAAGTTGTCAGAGTCCCTGAGAATTGCAGGGCTGCTCTCTTAGAAAGAGATGACTGATGGCAAGTTCAACCTAAAGGTCACCACACCTCAGGCGAGGGGCAAGTTTGAGAAGGCAGGGTCTTCATCGTAACCTCACCTGGTGTAAGAAGTGCATACATGTTTTATCATAGATGTAAATTTATGTCTGGTTTTTTGGCAATGACTGAACTTTAGTTTTGTTTAAAGATGAAAGATCAAATGTGGGGACTGGTGAGATAATGAAAGATGGTCTCATTTATAGAGTAATAATAATTCTTACGTACACCATTAACCAAAAGGGCAGCTGAATAAAAGTAAGACAATTTTTCTAGCACAAGCTTAATGTAGCAGGAATCAGCAGACCATTGAGTGATTAAACCACAATGATGACATCAATCATGAAGGAGACCACAGACCACAAAAAAAATGTGAAATGTGAAACACATTAGTCTTGAGTTAAATTAATTTTCCATCATTCTGTATTTTACACAGAGACATATTCCGGACCTCTGGTACATTGCAAAAATAATGACCAAATGCCAACTGATTCATACTTTCCTTATTACAAGTCTGAATTGTAGCCAGAGTAGAAATGAGAAGATAAATATATCCGAAACTTTATGATTCATTAATAAAATGAAAATAACCTCCAAATATTGTAAATTACTTTTTAGGCTGCTCACGTCATTTCGGCTTTCCTGCAGACATTGACACAGAATATCAAATGTATTAGAAAAAAGAGAGAAAAAATGTTTCAGGGATGAGAAACTGAGGAGATTTGAAGGAGGTATTCAAAACCATAAGCCTTTGAAGTGTGTCGGCTGGTTTAGGCTACAAGACCAAACTGGACAAACCTGCCCTTGTTGGCTCCATCGTGCAGATAGACATATCGTACCTCTGCAATTTTCATGGAGTCAGACCAGCTTTTAAAAGATTTGTGATTCACAGCACCTTAGAGCATCATAAACCATAATCTGCATATGTGAAACATTTGAAAGGCAACTTTAAAAAATCCCTCTTCTTGTAAATGTGTGCTTCCCATCCCACCCTAAGGGCACTTCAACTGTTCCATGCCAATGTTTACCCTCCAACCCATCCCCAACAGTCCATCATAGACATCATACCGGGCTATGACGCTGCATCAACACCCCATGGTATCTCATGCCTCACAATGGCATTGTACACTGTAAACAACTTTACAGTAACATTAGGATGTCTAAAGAAAAGCTTTAAAAGTGTAGTTCATTTATTTCTTTCTACGTTCTTCAAATCAAAGCTCATTTTTACAAGTTAATAAATGTGTCAATGATCCTGGAACTTTAAAGAAGCAATAGCAGTAACTGCAAACAGTTGAAACTTCTTAACCTTAAAGATTATGAAATTGACAGCAGAAATCAGAGAGCTAGCAACTTACCAAGGTTCCTTCAACAGCACCTTTCTAACCAGCAATCTCTAAGACCGAAAGGATGAGGACAGCAACCACATGGAAATGCCACCAGAAAAGAAAGTTCCTCTCCAAGTCATACACCAACCTCAGTTGGAATTTTATCAGCACTTCTTCACTTTGCTGGGTTAAATTCTTGCAAATCCATTTCTAACACCACTAGGAGTATACCTGGCCCTCATCAACAACGGCAGTTTAAGAAAATGTCTCACCATCACCTTCTCAAGGACAAAGAAATATAGGTAAAAGATCCACTCAGAGATAGCAAGAACTGCAGATGCTGGAGTCAGAGATAACACAGTATGGAGCTGGAAGAGCACTGCAGACCAGGCAGCATCAGAGGAGCAGGAAAGTTGATGTTTCGGGTCTGGACCCTTCTTCAGAAATGGGGAGGGGATGGGAGCTCAGAAATAAATAGAGAGGAGGGGTAGGGCTCCAGAAGGTAGGTGGGATGGTGATAGGTGAATGCAGGTAGGGAGTGGTGGGGATTTGTCAGTGGGATGGGAGGGGCAGATAGCTGGGAGAGAAGATGGATAGGTGGTATCAGGTCAAGGAGGTCGGGATGAGAGGGAGGGTTGGACTTGGGATGAGGCCAGGGTGGGGGAGATTTTAAAACTGGTGAATTCCATGTTTAGGCCATCGGGATGTAGGCTCCTGAGGCGGAATATGAAGTGCTGCGCCTCCAGTTTGCGGGTGGCGTCATTGTGACATTGGAGGAGGCCCAGGATGGACAAGTCACCCAAGGAGTGGGTGGGGGAGTTAAAATAGCTGGCATCCAGAAGGTGTTGTCATTTGTAACGTACAGAGTGCAGATACTCTACAAAATGGTCTCCCAGTCTACGCTTGGTCTCACTGATGTAGAGGAGGTCACATCGGAAGCAGTGGATACAGTAGACCAAGTTGACAGATGTGCAGGTGAACCCTTGTCTAATATGGAAGGTTTGTTTTGTGCCTTGAATGGAAGTGAGGGGGGCAGTGTAGGAGCAGGTTTAGCACTTCGTGCGGTTGCAGGAAAGGGTGCCGGGGGTGGTGGGGTTAGTGGGGAGTGTGGAGCAGATGAGGGAGTCGTGGAGAGCGTGGTCCCTACAAAAGGCAGATAGAGGTGGGGAGGGAAATATCTCTTTGGTTGTGGGATTGGATTGTAGATGGTGGAAGTGGCAGAGAATGATACGTTGAATGCGGAGGTTGGTGGGGTGATATGTGAGGACAAGGGGGATTCTGTCGTTATTTTTGTTGCGGGGAGGGCATGTGAGAGCAGAAGTGCAGGAAATGCAAGAGATGTGGTTGAGGGTATTTTCGATCACCAGAGGGGGGATAATTATGGTCCTTGAAACAGGAGGACATCTGAGATGTGTAGGAGTGAAATGCACCACCTTGGGAACAGACGCGGCAGAGGCGGAGTAATTGGGAGTGGGGGATTGCATTCTTGCAGGAAGGTGGGTGAGAGGAGGTGTAGTCCAGGTAGCTGTGGGAGTTGGTGGGCTTGAAACAGATGTCAGTTTCGAGGCGGTCATTAGAGATGGAAACAGGGAGGTCCAGGAAGGAGAGGGAGGTATTGGAGATGGTCCAGGTGAATTTAAGATTGGGGTGAAAGGTGTTAGTAAAGTTTATGAACTGTTCAAACTCCTCTTGGAAGCATGAGGTAGCGCCGATACAGTCATCGATGTAGCGGAGGAAGAGGTGGGGGATAGTGCCAGTGTAGCAGTGGAACAGGAACTGTTCCATGTATCCTATGAAAAGGCAGACATAGCCTGGGCTCATGAGGGTGCCAATGGCCACCCGCTTAGACTGTAGGAAGTGGGAGTATTTAAAGGAGAAGTTGTTAAGGGTAAGGGTAAGGAGTTTGGTTAAGCGGATGAGGGTGTCAGTGGAGGGGAACTGGTTGCGCCTTCAGGAGATGAAGAAGTGGAGGGCTTTTAGGCCATTGATTGCCTCAACCTCTCCACCCCTCTTGCTCACTCCAACCTTTTTCCCACGGAAAGTGCAGCTCTCTGGTCCCTCCACTCCAACCCTAGCATCACCATCAAGCCCGCAGATAAGGGAGGTGCAGTAATGGTATGGCACACTGACCTTTACATAGCTGAGGCCAGGCACCAACTCTCTGACACCTCCTCTACCACCTCCTCGATCACAACCCGACCCCTGACCACCAAACCATCACCTCTCAAGCCATTCATAACCTCATCACTCAGATAACCTCCCACCCACAGCCTCCAACATCATCGTTCCCCAACCCCGAACCACTCGTTTCTATCTCTTTCCCAAAATCCACAAACCTAATTGCCCTGGCCGACCCATTGTCTCTGCCTGCTCCTGCCCCACTGAACTTATCTCCACTTACCTCGATTCTGTTTTTGCCCCCTGGTCCAGTAACTCCCCACCAATGTCCAGGACACCAGCCACTCCCTCCACCTCCTCCAAGACTTCTAATTCGCTGGCCCTCAACAACTCATCTTCACTATGGACATCCAATCCCTGTACACTTGTATCCTCCATGCAGATGGCCTAAAAGCCATCCACTTCTTCCTCTCCTGCAGTCCCAACCAGTCCCCCTCCACCAACACCCTCATCTGCTTAACTGAACTCCTCCTTACCCTTAACAACTTCTCCTTCAACTCTTCCCACTTCCTACAGGATAACGGGGTGGCCGTGGGCACTGCCTCTTCGTAGGATATGTGGAACAGTCCCTCTTCTGCTGTTACACTGGCACTAGCCCCCACCTCTTCCTCTGCTACATCGATGACTGTATCGGTGCTGCTTCGTGCTCCCATGAGGAGCTTGAACAGTTCATCAACTTTACTAAAACCTTTCACCCCAACCTCAAATTCACCTGGGCCATCTCTGATGCCTCCCTCTCCTTCCTGGACTTCTCTGTCTCCATCTCTGGTGACCGCCTTGAAACAAACATCTATTTCAAGCCCGCTGACTCCCATAGCTACCTGGACTACACCTCCTCTCGCCCACCTTCTTGCAAGAATGCAATCCCCTACTCCCAATTCCTCCGCCTCTGCCGCATCTGTTCCCAAGATGGGGTGTTTCACTCCCGAACATCACAGATGTCCTCCTATTTCAAGGACCATAACATATCCCCTCCGGTCATTGGAAATGCCCTCAACCACATCGCTTGCATTCCCCGCACTTCTGCCCTCACATGCTCTCCCCACAATAAAAATAAAGACAGAATCCCCCTTGTCCTTGCATATAAACGCACCAGCCTCCGCATCCAACATATCATTCTCCACCACTTCTACCACCTAGAGATATTTCCATTCCCACCATATCTGTCTTTTGTAGGGACTGTCCTCTACGTGACTCCCTCGTCCGCTCCACACTCCCCACTAAACCCAAAACCCAGGCACCTATCCCTGCAACTGCAGGAAGTGCTGCACCTGCCCCTACACCTCCCCTTTCACCTCCATTAAAGGCACAAAAAAAACCTTCCATATCGGACAGGGGTTCACCTGCACATCTGTCAACTTTGTCTACTGTATCCACTGAACCCAATGTGGCCTCCTCTACATCGGTGAGACCAAGTGTCAACTCGGAGACTGTTTTATGGAGCATCTGCGCTCTGTACGCGACAAATGACAGCACCTTCCGGTCGCCAACCCTTTTAACTCCCCTCCCACTCCCTGGGTGACATGTCCATCCTGGGCCTCCTCCAGTGCCACAATGACATCACCCACAAATCAGAGGCACAGCACCTCATATTCCGCCTCAGGAGCCTACAGTCTGATGGCCTGAGCGTGGATTTTACCAGCTTCAAAATCTCCCCACCCCCGGCCACATCCCATGACCAACCCTCCCTCTCATCCCCGCCTCCTTGATCTGACACAACCTGTCCATCTTCTCTCCCACCTATCTGCCCCTTCCATCTCTCTGGCCAATCCCCACCACTCCCTACCTGCACTCACCTATCACCATCCTGCCTACCTTCCCGAGCCCGAACCTTCCTCTCTATTTATTTGAGTCCCTTCCCCCTCCCCAATTTCTGAAGAAGGGTCCTGACCTGAAATGTCAACTTTTCTGCTCCTCTGATGCTGCCTGGCCTGCTATGTTCTTCCAGCTCCATACTGTGTTATCTATAGGTGATAGATTCTAGTTTAATCAGAAACACTTAAATCCCACAAATGAATAAGAAAACATTGTCAGTTAAGCAGTTTTCTAGTATTTCAACAGACTAAAGAATTTCTGAGCTGACAGCCAAGGTCCATTATATCTGTTTTCCTTGGGTGGGACTGCATTCATCTGCTCCTCATGCCTTTGCTCACATCAAATCTTATTCACCACTAGTTTTGTCCTTGATGACTTACATTAGCTCTTTGCGTAGCAAAACGTTTTACATTCTTCCAGAGATAGTAAGAACTGCAGATGCTGCAGAATCTGACATAACAAGGTGTAGAGCTGGATGAACACAGCAGGCCAAGCAGCATCAGAGGAGCAGGAAAGCTGATGTTTCGGATCTAGACCCTTCTTCAGAAAGACCCTTCTCTAGACCCGAAACGTCAGCTTTCCTGCTCCTCTGATGCTGCTTGGCCTGCTGTGTTCATCTAGCTCTACACCTTGTTATTTTAAATTCTTCTCCTTGTTTTCAAATCCCTCTGTGATCTGGCCACTCCCTATCCCTGTTACCTTTTCAAGCCTAGCAACCATCTAAAATCAATGCATCCATCAAATTCTAGCTGCTTGTGAGTCCCTGATTTTAATCACTTCATCACTGGCATCATTGTCTTTGGTCGCTTGGGCACTATCCTCTTAAATTCCCTCACTAAACCTTCCCTCTTCTCATTTTCCTTTAAGGCACTGTAAATCTTTTTAACCAGTCCTTTGGTTACTTGTCCTAATATTGCCGTGTGCAGCTTGATATCAAATTTTATTCAGTAACTTTCTGTAAAGCATAATTAGGGACAGTAAGGAAATAAATATTATTGTTGCAGTCGTTTCTTAGACTTGAATTTTGAGCTGCAGGTCAGTTTCATAGCTGCCAATAGAGCTATGTTCGGTGACAAAACTATGGCCGTAAGAGGTACATTTTTTCCTGCACTTTCATGACAAAAGGTTAAGACAGAGGTGCTGAGCCAACAAAGTAAAGGGAAACAAAAACACAAATTGCTGGAAAAGCTCAGCAGGTCTGGTAGCATTTGTGAAGAGAAATCAGAGTTACCATTTCACATCCAGTAACCCATCCTCAGCTTGTAATCAGCTTTTGAGACCTTGATTTTTTTTTTTAAGTTGGAACAATAGAAGCAGGCAGAATGGACAGGGTCAAACTCCCACAGAACCAGGACTTTTCTTAGTTTTAGCATTCAGTAGCAGTTGCTGGGGTCTTGCTTACTCCTCTATCTCACAGCTAAAAGCTGGGGTTCTCTTCCTGCTGCTAGAATCGCATGTGAGATTAGCTATTTTACTGAATTTGCCTTTGTAAGGGTGTGTTTATAGGATGTTACTACATTGGAACAGTCAATTATTAGTAGTTAATTATACGTATTATTTTGTTAAGCATTTTGAAAGAGTTACAGTTAAGCCATTTCTTTTTCTTTAATTTTGTCTGTATTTTAATTATAGTATGTGAATAAAGTGTGTTTTGTTTCAAGCCTGGTAGTTTGACCAATCGATTTGCACTTGAACACAATGCCTCACACTTACCTTTAAAATAAGAAAAAGTTAGGGTCTAGACTATCTTCTTAATATATTTTGAGGGAGTTTGGTCTATAACAGTTCACATAAAAGCAAAAGGAGAAAACAGATTTGAAATGAAAGAATGCTATTTCAGGTTATAATTTCATGCTAGATTCATGCTGATAGTCAAATAGGCTGCTATAGCAACAAAGAAAGTTGGCATGAAATCAAGATGTAACTACAGAAAAGTTCATATCTAACATTTACCCTGTAATGACAAATTATAGCTTGTGTACGTCAACCCATTCCTGGCTTACTATTGCTATTACTATTACTCCTATTACATACTATGTTTTATGAATATATGTCTGAATCTTATGATCAAATAGATGATCTGGCTGGGTAAATAAACATTGTTCTTCCTTAGCAAGTGATAGCATCAAACTTCTTTTCTGCCTTTTTTGATAACCTCAGATTTAACTAATATCTGAATGCCATTGTTCCTCTGTACTGGCAGTATCATGTATCCTGAATGAGCCTGCCAAAGCAGTTACATGAATGTCAAACTATGCTGTACTGCTGACCTGTGGTCATGAAAACAGAAAATGATGCCAAAGATTTTTCAAGTTATATTATTTAACAACCAAAGAATAAGATTCTTCCTCTCTGATTAAAACCTTTGTCAAAGGTGAAAAATCAGTGTTATCTTTGAACCTGGTACAAAAGTGAGAATTCTCCTGATTTCAATAAAAAGAGATTATAAGCAACCGTATCACGACCTTAGAGGTGGACATGGAAATTGCTAAAGTGTTTTTGTTTTGATATAAATACTTGGGGATAAACACATATATTTCAATACCAAGCTGCAACAAATGTTATGTTTTCATAAGTACAGGATTTGTTTACTGGAATACAGTACTAAGCCACATGATAAGAATGCGAACGTGTGCTGTGATTTCTTTGTATCATGAGAACAATGAAAAATACTCATGATTTCTAATCAAACTTAGGTTTTCGTTTAAATAAGTCATTTTAATAATTTTTTTTAAGGTCAAAAGTCTGGGTCACAACATAAATACAGAAAGAATCTGACAAAAAGGTAACAATTAAAATGGTTTATAAGGAGGGTGATAACAAGCATGGGGCTGGATGAACACAGCCGGTCAAGCAGCATCATAGGAGCAGGAAAACTTGACGTTTCGGGCCTAAACCCTTCATCAGAAATGGGGGAGGGGAAGAGGGCTCTGAAATGAATAGGGAGAGAGGGGGAGGCGGATAGAGGATGGATAGAGGAGAGGATAGGTGGAGAGGAGGCAGACAAGTCGAGGCGGGGATGGAGCCAGTAAAGGTGAGTACAGGTAGGGGGGTAGGGAGGAGATAGGTCAGTCCAGGGAGGACGGACAGGTCAAGGGGGCGGGATGATGTTAGTAGATAGGA
>JAHRHZ010000039.1:12254722-12295162 GCA_024137785.1 Ginglymostoma cirratum
TGACCTGTCCGTCCTCCCTGGACTGACCTATCTCCTCCCTACCCCCCACCTACACTCACCTTTACTGGCTCCATCCCCGCCTCTTCGACTTGTCTGCCTCCTCTCCACCTATCCTCTCCTCTATCCATCCTCTATCCGCCTCCCCCTCTCTCCCTATTTATTTCAGAACCCTCTTCCCCTCCCCCATTTCTGATGAAGGGTCTAGGCCCGAAACGTCAAGTTTTCCTGCTCCTATGATGCTGCTTGACCTGCTGTGTTCATCCAGCCCCACGCTTGTTATCTCGGATTCTCCAGCATCTGCAGTACCCTTTATCTCTGATATAAGGAGGGTGATATTATTTTAAAAGAAGTTTCACTACGGCATCCCAAGTGTATCCATTTCCTTCCCCAGAATAGTAAAGTCACCATTATGCACAAAAAAGTTGGAAGAGATTGTAGAAGCAATTAACAAACAGGATAGGCTAACTCCAGTTTTTAACAGCATATTAATTTGCATTCAATTCAGGCTGACCTAAAATGACAGTATAGATTTTCATTTTAAACAAACTGTTTTGACATGTTATAACACATTTCTGGAGTAGGTAGGATCTGAACTCAGACGTTCTGGTGCGGAGGTAGGAA
Source organism: Ginglymostoma cirratum (assembly GCA_024137785.1). NCBI lineage: Eukaryota > Metazoa > Chordata > Chondrichthyes > Orectolobiformes > Ginglymostomatidae > Ginglymostoma > Ginglymostoma cirratum. The sequence continues at coordinate 12,255,344 of JAHRHZ010000039.1, forward strand.
TATTTGACTTTAACACTTCCAATGTTTGGAAAAGAGATTATCAAAGAGATTATCCTTATACTTGTGACACCCTGCATGTAGTCAAATGATTAGTTCACTTGAATGAAAAATAAATTATCCACTAGACAAAGTCAGTAATTTTATTCACTTAGAAAGAAAAGGAATTGCACTTTCATACCACTTCTTGTGATTACTGGATGCCTTAAAGCCCTTTACTGCCAGTGAATTATTTTAAAGCATAACTGCTATAATACAGGAAATACAGTGGCCAAAAGTAGCAAAGTCCCACAAACAATGTGATAATGACCAGGTATGCTGGTTTTTTGTGTGTGATATTAATAAAGGGATAAGAAATTAGCCAAGGTACCAAGGATTACTCCCATGCTCTTCTTTGGAATGTGCCATCATTTACATCAACCCCAAGCAAGCGGATGGGGCTTAATAACCCATCCAAAAGCATGCTCCTAAATTACATCATATTTCACTAGATTATCACAGCTTGATTTTTGTGCTAAACCACAGGGGTGGGACTTGTACTTGGAACGTTATGACCCAAGCAAGAGTGCAACTTTTCCTAAATAAACTCGACATTCATCATCCACACAAATTAAAATCTTAGAAACATATGGGACAAGTCATCTCATGGTTATAAATGAGAACACTGCAGCTACTTATTTTGATTCTCAATGGTGAAATTATAAAGAATTGGTTCAGTAGCATTCTGCATTGGAGAACCAACATTTTCGATTTGATTTGATTATTGTCACATGTACCATGATACAATGAAAAGTATTGCGTTGCGTGCTATCCAGGCAAATTGTACCTTCCATAAGTACATCAGGGTAATATAGCAGAATTCAGAATACAGTGTTACAACTACAGAGAAGGTGCAAAAAGAAAGATCAACTCTAAAAACCAGAGGTCCGTTTATTCGTCTGATAACAGCGGGGAAGGAGTGGAGAGAGGTAGGTGAAGTTCCCCGCTCTATTAGAACGTATGAAACGGAGAAGCTGTCCCCCGTTTAATTAGCAAATAAGAATTAACCGTGCAACCCCCACTTTGTGCCTCCTCAGATTTAGCAAAGGGTGGCATTAAGGACGGGGTGAGGGCAACGAGAGTACTCATTATGTCAGCATGGCGTATATCTTAAAGAAAAATAATGCAATAATTCAGATTCGAGGAAATCTATCTACCCGGAACACATCCTCAAATCGAACCTTCCCACTCACTTTAGATTCTGACACCGATGACAATGCATTTCCAAAGTTTTGTCGCGTATGAAAAACAAATCTGAACTCTATTTCTATCTGTGACAGCAGCAAAATAAAATTCTAAAACCACAAATCTGCAGTGATTACTAATGGGAAGTAGGTCAATGTTATGTACCGCATCATACACATTGTACATACAGCTGAACAATATCAATGCAAGATAACGTGAAAGCATTTTTTTGAAGTTTGAATCCCAGTTGCACTGAAATACAACGCATCAATACGTCTTTGTAAAAGGGAGGTTATTACATTTATTCTGATTGCTGAAGCGAAGTCCAGCTGCAGCGCAAACATGACCGTAACCTCCAAAGCAATAACCTCCTGGTGCGGCGACTGCGTTCCCACTTACCGCAACAGAGGCAGAAGAGGAGGCGATGAACACACGAATAACCATCTTCTCCAAAGGCGAGAGGGAAAGAACTGCGGATTAAGTCAGCAAAAAAAAATCTGCTTGAAACCTAACCGACAGGCTGTACTACCCAATCGCTGCCTACGAATGCATGACACGGAGATAGCAGATAGTAAATAAATAGATGCACGCTTTCCGATCGCAGCCTGTCCGCGACTTGCCAACGCTCTGCTCATTGACTGATGCGGCAAACGCGGCTTGCTCCGCGCGGGATGCTGGGTAGTGTAGTCTTTGTCCTTCACCACCCTCTGGAGATAGTGGGACGGGCAGACTACATCTTCCGGCGGGCAGCGCGGCATGGACGGCACACGCCTGCAGTATTCACACCCACCAACAGGGGTGACTCTGCATCTGGCATTGACCCATTCAACCAATCTCCCCAAGAGGAGTTAGCCCCATTCATTCAATCCTTCTGAAGACGCACGGCTAAGAGCCACCTGTTGTCAAAAGTGGTGCATTTCAGCTGTCCTTCGCTGCTTCCAAACTTTGTACAAAACCATGTTAGCCAAAGAAAATTTTGCAGATGCTGGAAATCAAGACGTTCAGAAGAAAGTCTGGAGAGGTCCACGCTGTCTTAACAAATGAGACCAGATCTGCTGAGTATTTACTGCTCTATTGCCTTGAACCATTGGAGAGCATCCCTCGGCACCTTTCCCTGCAGGGGGGTGCTACACCTCCCCCCTCACCTCCATCCCAGGCCCCTTCCACATCAACCGATGTTCACCTGCGCATCCGCTAATGTGTATATTGTATCCGCTGTTCCCGATGTAGCATCCTCTACATCGGGGAAACCAAGCGGAGGCTTGGAGACCGCTTTGTGGAGCACCTATGCTCAGTTTGTGACAAATGACAACACCTCCCAGCCGCAAACCATTTCAACTCCCCCTCCCACTCTTTGGACGACATGTCCATCCTGGGCTTCCTCCAGTGCAACAACGATGCCACCCGAAGGCTGGAGGAACAGCACCTCATATTCTGCCTGGGAATCCTGCAGCCCAATGGTCTCAATGTGGACTTTATAAGCTTCAAAATTTCCCCACCCCTGACCTCATCCCAAGACAGGCGCACGCTCTTGTCCCCGCCTCCTTGACCTGTCTGTCTTTTCTCCCACCTATCCGCTCCTCCCACCTCACTGACTAACCCCCACACCCACTTTCTACCTGCACTCACCTCACCTCTACTAGCCTCATCCCCACCTCCCTGACCTGTCCGTCTTCCCTCCCACCTACCTCCCCCTCCTTCCTGACTGACCAACCCCCAACCCAACTCCCTACCTACACTCACCTTTACTGGCTTCATCCCCGCCTCCTTGACCTGTCCGTCTTCTCCCCACCTATCTGCTCCACTATCCAACTTCTGTCGTCGCCTCCCCCTCTCTCTATTTATTTCAGAGCCCCCTCCCTCCCCTATTTCTGAAGAAGGGTCCAGACCCAAAACATCAGCTTTCCTACTCCTCTGATGCTGCCTGGCCTGCTGTGTTGATCCAGCTCCACACCTTGTTATCTCGACAATCATTAAGGCAGTTCAGGAAGTTAAAATTACAGAAGGGTATTTGAGATAGCAAGAACTGCCAATACTGGAGTCAGAGATAACACAGAGTGGAGCTGGAGGAACACAGCAGGCCAGGCAGCATCAGAGGAGCAGGACAGCTGATGTTTTGGGTCGGGACCGTTCTTCATCAGTGCCAGGGACATTTAAGTTATGTTTCAGTACAGCTGCGATGTTGCTTCTTAGCCAATGATATTGAAGTTTGATCAAGGACCTCCTATTCACAAAAGCCGGATAAATCTAATGCAACCAAATATCACTTTTTCGATCTGATCAGAGCTTTGACACTAACAATGGAAAACATAAAAATGAGTTACTACATTTGACACAAAGGTGATATTTGACTTACTAAGGCATCGAAGAGCTATGGCAAAGGTAGTCAGAGGGGAAGACAACATAAAGGAAGATAGTTGTACATGTTGAAGAGCAGTCATCACTGTCTCAGGATACCACAGGAAGAATTATAATGGAAATAGTCACAGCCAATGGTTCTTAATGTTTTTTAATTCAATATTGTGATGTGGGTATCATGGACAAGACCAACTTTGTTGTCCATCCCTAATTGGACAATGAAGAGTCAACCACATTGCTATGAGTTGAAAGTCAAATTTAGACTATGTAAAGGTGACAGATTTCCTTCCCAAAAAGCATGTGTGAACCAGAAACAATTAGTGACAATTGTCATGGTCACTGTTACTGAGCCTAACTTCCCATTTCATAAGTACAGTAACTGAATTTAAATTCCACCAGCTGCCATTTCAGTCTTGAACTCTTAGATAAAGAAGGAGTGGTTAAGTGTGAAGTTATAAAACAGAAGGGAAGAGTATTATTTAACTGGTGATATATTGGAAAGTATGGATATACAAAGAGATCTGGGTGCCCTTCTCTACTAGCTAATGAAAGTAGACATGTAGGTGCAGCAAGTAATTAGGAGAGCAAATCATAGAATCCCTACAGTGTGGAAACAGGCCCTGCGGCCCAACAAGTCCACACTGAACCTTGGAGCATCCCACCCAGACCCAGACCCATCCCCCTATAACCCACCCAATCTACACCTCCCTGAACACTACGGGAAATTTAGTATGGCTAATCCACCTACCCTGCACATCTTTGGACTGTGGTAGGAAACCAGAGCACCCAGAGGAAACCCACACAGACACAGGGAGAATGTGCAAACTCCACACAGACAGTTGCCCAAGGTTGGAATTGAACCCGGGTCCCTGGTGCTGTGAGGCAGCAGTGCTAACCACTGTGCCACCATGCTGCCCCAAATGGTAAAATGGCTTTCATGGCAAGCAGATTTGGAGTTCGGAAGTAGGGATTTCTTACTGAAGTCATACAGAGCCTTGATGAGACGGCTCCTGGAGTATAAAGTACAGTTTTGGCCTAAAAGAGAAATACTTATCATCAAGGGAGTGGAGTAGAGGCTCATCAGGTTGATACCGAGATTGGCAGGACTGTCCTATGAGGAGAGCCCAGTTTCACTGGTCATATATTCACTAGAGTTTAGAAGGATGAGAGGCGATCAGACAGAAATGTATAAAATTCTGAGGGCTGGATAAATTAGATGTATTCCTGGTTGGACAGTCTAGAAACAGGGGATACAGCCTTAAGTTACAGAGGAGAACTATTTATGACTGGAATATGTAAACATTTCTTCACTCAACAAGTAGTGAACCTATGGAATTCTCTGTCACAGAAGGTAGTGGAAGCCAAGTCACTGAATATATTCAAGAAAGAGACTTTGGGAGTTTAAAGGCATCAAGAAGTATAGGCAGAAAGCAAGAATATGGCATTGAGATTAATCATGATCATATTAAATTGTGGAGTTGGGTCAAAGGTTGAACGGCCTACCCTTGCTCCTAGTTTCTATGTTTCTGTAACCTGGACCTCTGGATTACTAATTCAGCAAAGTTATCACAATGCCACTGCCCCCCCCCAACTTCATTTGTAACTTTGCATCAATTCATAGAATCAGGAAAAGAGCTCTTTGCTAATGGTTCCACATCTCCTTTCGTAACTTATCTGACATTGGTGTGTCTTTCCAAATGATACTCAATCACACAGACAGATATAAGGTTAGGTTATACTTTATACAACCAAATGCATCTTGTACAGAATATTACTCATTGAGTTGCAAGGTGATCAGTCCTGACTTTGGGGTTCCTATTCTGTCACTGGGTTCCTGGTCTGGTGCTGCTTCTATGAGTGCTTGTCCTAGATTCTTACCACCAATCAATATTTTTGGCTGGAGATTTTATCCTATTTCCAAGATCCACGCCCAATGCTCACTCATTTTTAACTGACACGTTCCCAAATGCTTCTGTTGCCATTACATTCCAGTTTTCAGGACTAGTTCTTGCTTCCATTGTTCTGTGATTTTCCCATGCTGTAATTTATACAGTTTCAACATATTTCATTCTTACAGTCCAGTTCCTGGTCCTTGCATGCTCAGCACAATTCACACGAGTTGGCAAATTTACCCATAGTTCTTATATTTGGCCAAGTTGTTCAAGTCCAGAAGTCCACATAATAAAACAGCACTTGCAAGACTGCACCAGGACCTTGATAACATCCAAATTTTAGCTGGCAGTGTTGCAACGCTCATGCTACAGAAGTGCTAGTTGGGGACCATCTCAAAAAAAAGGAGAAAACCCAGCCACATCCTTTTTGCCTTCAGTTGTGCTTCACTGCTGATTCTCCCATGCCTTCATCATCTGAAGGATCAATATTGACCAAAACTGGACTTGGTCAGTCATATGAGCATCATGACTGCAAGACAGGAGTTAAGAATTCTGGTATGAGTGGTTCAGTTTCTTGTCCTTTAAAGCCCTAACATCAGTTGCAAAACTTAACACTTGACTGGACTGCTGAAATGGCACTGAACCAGTGTGAAAATAGACCAATCAGAAATAGTAAGAACTGCCGATGCTGGAGTCTGAGATAACACTGTGGAGCTGGAGGAACACAGCCAATTTGCTTGCTTAATGCCCCATAACTGAATTCAGTATTCACTACATTAGGAGCAAGCACAAAAGCAGCCTGCTAAGGTAATTTTAATGATTTGCCTTATGTTTACCAGGAGACAAGAAGGTCAGAGAAAGCCTGGGGCAAACGGACAATAAGAAGTAGATCTAGAACTAATTGTTAACTTGCAGAAATAATCTAGAATGGAAAAACACTCCAACTAGTGTTTGGAAACTTGCAATAATTTTTAATTGAGGAAGAATGCCAGCCAAACGTTTAAAATAATAACCAATCCTGTGAAACATTGCTGCAGTAGCTTAGAAGCATCAGCACAGAAAATGTTACTCAAAAAAATGTGCCATATGTGTATTGAATATGAATGATAAATTTTATATCTTGACTTTATCTCACGATCTCATCTTACTCTATGACTCTATAAGTCCAGTTAAATGGGATTAATGTTGCTTGGTGCTTGTTCGTCAGCAAAGACATGGTGGGCTGAAGGGCCTGTCTCTATGCTGTATGACTCCAAACTTAAGACTTTTAATGTATGGTGTGCTTATATATAGAAGGTCTATATTTTAGGCAGCAAAAGATGTTTCACTGTCTCAGTTGGAAGGTTTCAGACAGACCCAGGTCCTGGGGCATTTAGGAATTCAGGAGATAGTAGGAGCTGCCGATGCTGGAGAATCTGTGAATTCGAAGAAGGGTCTCGACCCGAAATGTCAGCTTTCCTGCTCCTCTGATGCTGCTTGGCCTGCTGTGTTCATCCAGCTCGACACCTTGTTATCTCAGAATTTTTTTTTATGGTAGGTTTGCACTTCAGCAGAGGATATATTTGCTTCAAGCAAAATTTTGCTTCAGCACAAACATCTTTATCGTTTTAAAAGGGTTGCCCAACAGTGTTTAGTGATAATAAATAGAACATTATAGTAGTAGCTGCCAAGCTAATACCTTCACAGTACAGATAGAACATAGAACATTACAGCACAGTACAGGCCCTTCGGCCCTCGATGTTGCGCCGACCTGTGAAACCAATCTGAAGCCCATCTAACCTACACTATTTCATTATCATCCATATGTTTATCCAACGACCATTTAAATGCCCTTAAAGTTGGCGAGTCTACTACTGCTGCAGGCAAGGCATTCCACGCCCTTACTACTCTCCGAGTAAAGAATCTACCTCTGACATCTGTCCTATATCTATCACCCCTCAATTTAAAGCTATGTCACCTTGTGCTAGCCATCACCATCCGAGGAAAAGGGCTCTCACTGTCCACCTATCTAATCCACTGATCATCTTGTATGTCTCTATTAAGTCACGTCTTAACCTTCTTCTCTCTAACGAAGACAGCCTCAAGTCCCTCAGCCTTTCCTCATAAGACCTTCTCTCTATACCAGGCAACATCCTGGTAAATCTCCTTTGCACCCTTTCCAAAGCTTCTACATCCTTTCTATAATGCGGCGACCAGAACTGTACGCAATACTCCAAGTGAGGCCGCACCAGAGTTTTGTACAGCTGCAACATGACCTCATGGCTCCGAAACTCAATCCCTCTACCAATAAAACCTAACACACCGTATGCCTTCCTAACAACCCTATCAACCCGGGTGGCAACTTTCAGGGATCTATGCACATGGACACCGAGATCTCTCTGCTCAGCCACACTACCAAGAATCTTACCATTAGCCCTGTACTGTGTATTCCTGTTACTCCTACCAAAGTGAATCACCTCACACTTTTCCGCATTAAACTCCATTTGCCACCTCTCAGCCCAGCTCTGCAGCTTATCTCTGTCCCTCTGTGACCTGCAACATTCTTCCGCACTATTCACAACTCCACCGACTTTAGTGTCATCTGCAAATTTACTAACCCATCCTTCTATGCCCTCATCCAGATCATTTATAAAAATGACAAACAGCAGTGGCCCCAAAACAGATCCTTGCGGTACACCACTAGTAACTGAACTCCAGGATGAACATTTCCCATCAACCACCACCCTCTGTCTTCTTACAGCTAGCCAATTTCTGATCCAAACCGCTAAATCATCCTCAATCCCATGCCTCCGAATTTTCTGCAATAGCCTACCGTGGGGAACACTATCAAACGCTTTACTGAAATCCATATACACCACACCAACTGCTTTACCCTCATCCACCTGTTTAGTCACCTTCTCAAAGAAATCAATAAGGTTTGTGAGGCACAACCTACCCTTCACAAAACTGTGTTGACTATCCCAAATCAAATTATTCCTTTCTAGGTGATTATAAATCCTATCCCTTATAATCCTTTCCAAAACTTTACCCACAACCGAAGTAAGGCTCACTGGTCTCTAATTGCCAGGGTTGTCTCTACTCCCCTTATTGAATAAGGGGACAACATTTGCTATCCTCCAGTCTTCAGGCACTATTCCTGTAGACAATGATGACATAAAGATCAAAGCCAAAGGCTCTGCAATCTCCTCCCTAGCTTCCCAGAGAATCCTAGGATAGATCCCATCCGGCCCAGGGGACTTATCTATTTTCACACTTTCCAGAATTGCTAACACCTCCTCCTTATGAAGCTCAATCCCTTCTAGTCTAATAGCCTGTATCTCAGTATTCTCCTCGACAACATTGTCTTTTTCCTGTGTGAATACTGACGAAAAATATTCATTTAGCGCCTCTCCTATCTCTTCGGATTCCACGCACAACTTCCCACTATTGTCCTTGACTGGCCCTAATCTTACTCTAGTCATTCTTTTATTCCTGACATACCTATAGAAAGCTTTAGGGTTTTCCTTGATCCTGCCTGCCAAAGACTCCTCATGTCCCCTCCTGGCTCTTCTTAGCTCTCTCTTTAGGTCCTTCCTGGCGCTTGGAACTCTCAAGCGCCCTAAGTGAGTCTTCACGCCTCATCTTTACATAAGCCTCCTTCTTCCTCTTGACAAGAGATGCAACTTCTTTAGTAAACCACAGTTCCCTCGCTCGACCACTTCCTCCCTGCCTGATAGGTACATACTTATCAAGGACACGCAGTAGCTGTTCCTTGAACAAGCTCCACATTTCAATTGTGCCCAGCCCCTGCAGTTTCCTTCCCCATCCTATGCACCCTAAGTCTTGCCTAATCGCCTCATAATTGCCTTTCCCCCAGCTATAACTCTTGCCCTGCGGTATATACCTATCCCTTTCCATCGCTAAAGTAAACATAACTGAATTGTGGTCACTATCACCAAAGCGCTCACCTACCTCCAAATCTAACACCTGGCCTGGTTCATTACCCAGTACCAAATCCAATGTGGCCTCGCCTCTTGTTGGCCTATTTACATAATGTGTCAGGAAACCCTCCTGCACACATTGGACAAAAACTGACCCATCTAAAGTACTCAAACTATAGCGTTTCCACTCAATATTTGGCAAGTTAAAGTCCCCATCACAACTACCCTGTTACTTTTGCTCCTTTCCAGAATCATCTTTGCTATCCTTTCCTCTACATCTCTGGAACTTTTCGGAGGCCTATAGAAAACTCCCAACAGGGTGACCTCTCCTTTCCTGTTTCTAACCTCAGCCCATAATACCTCATTAGACGAGTCCTCATCAAACGTCCTTTCTACCACCGTAATACTGTCCTTGACCAACAATGCCACACCTCCCCCTCTTTTACCACCTTCCCTCATCTTACTGAAACATCTAAACCCCGGAACCTGCAACAACCATTCCTGTCCCTGCTCTATCCATGTTTCCAAAATGGCCACAACATCAAAGCCCCAGGTACCATGCTGCAAGTTCACCCACCTTATTCCGGATGCTCCTGGCGTTGAAGTAGATGCACTTCAAACCACCTTCCTGCCTGCCGGTACACTCCTGCGACCTTGAACCCTTATTCATGACCTCACTACTCTCAACTTCCTGTATACTGGAGCTACAAGTCAAGTCAAGTTCCCATCCCCCTGCTGCATTAGTTTAAACCCTCCCGAAGAGCATTAGCAAATTTCCCCCCCCAGGATATTGGTACCCCTCTGGTTCAGGTGTGGACCATCCCGTTTGTAGACGTCCCACCTACCCAGAATGAGCCCCAATTATCCAGGTATCTGAATCCCTCCCTGCTGCACCATCCCTGTAGCCACATGTTCAACTGGTCTCTCTCCCTATTCCTCGCCTCACTAGCACGTGGCACGGGTAACAAACCAGAGATAACAACTCTGTTTGTTCTAGCTCTAAGCTTCCACCCTGGCTCCTTGAATTTCTGCCTTACATCCCCATCCCTTTTCCTACCTATGTCGTTGGTGCCTATGTGGACCACGACTTGGGGCTGTTCCCCCTCCCGCTTAAGGATCCCGAAAACATGATGCGAGACATCACGGACCCTGGCACCTGGGAGGCAACACACCAACCGCGAGTCTCTCTCGTTCCCACAGAATCTCCTATCTGTCCCCCTAACTATGGAGTCCCCAATGACTAATGCTCTCCTCCTCTCCCCCCTTCCCTTCTGAGCAACAGGGACAGACTCTGCACCAGAGACCTGTACCCCATGGCTTACCCCTGGTAAGTCGTCCCCCTCTACAATATCCAAAACGGTATACTTGTTATTGAGGGGAACTGCCACAGGGGATCCCTGCACTGTCTGCCTGTTCCCTTTCCATCCCCTGACTGTAACCCATCTACCTTTTTCCTGTACCTGAGGTGAGACTACCTCCCTGTAACTCTTCTCAATCACCCCCTCAGCCTCCCGAATGATCCGAAGTTCATCCAGCTCCAGCTCCAGTTCCCTAACACGGTTTCCGAGGAGCTGGAGTTGGGTGCACTTCCCGCAGATGAAGTCAGCAGGGACTCTAGTGGTGACCCTTACCTCCCACATTCTACAGGAGGAGCATGCAACTGCCCTAACATCCATTCCCATGGACTAAAACAGACTATTGGAAAAAAAGCTAGTAACTTACCAAATCGGCGCTCAGAACCTTTTTTGGTTAGAGGAGGAGGATGGGTGGGAGACACTACCTAAGTAGTGTTTCGGGTAAAGCAACCGCCCAAATATATTGCCTCACTTACTCAGCCGTCCCATGTCTGCTCCTGCTCAGCGTGCACTCCGCCTATTCACGGGGTAAGTTTTTAAAGGAAAAGCTTACCTTCCCAGGCTGCCCTCGCGCCTCCTTCCAGACTCCCGCCACTGAACATAACATGATTATGTTTCTTCTCTACATATATCCATATTTATGAATAACATTATAGTTTATACTGATCTAGTTGAAGGATACTAATGTTTGAAAATGAAACTTTTTTTTTGCTTTAGAATATCCAGCAGCAATCTTTTGGCCTGGCATGGCAGTCTCTCAGTCCAGTGCGGCCTCCTCTTGGCCCGGCATGGCAGTCTGCCAGCATGGTGTGGTGGTCCCTGGGCCCAGTGAGGAAATCTCCTGGCATGGCATGGCATCCTCATGACGTAGCATGGTGGTTTCCTGGTCCACTGTGGTGGTCCTCCGGCCTGGCATGGTGGTCTCTTGGCAGCATGGTGCTGTGGTCTTTCGGGAGTCTGTGGCAGTCTTTTGGCCCAGTGTGGCCTCAGCATAGACTTCTGGCCTCGAGGTGATTCCAGAGTGGTCTCCCAACCTCGAGAACCTCGAGGTGAAACCTGGCGCAGTCTGGAGTCAAGGCCCAGTGTGGAGTGGAGGCTAGGTGCTTGCGTGGACTGAGTTGGAAGGACCATTGTTCTAAACTTTTTATTTCTCTATTTTCCAATTTATTCCTACAATCTGTAATGTTGTACTTTTAATACGTTATTTTTCTAATTTTTTTCCTAAGAACTTGTACTGAAGAATAGGTACCATGGTACCTTGTACCTAAGATGGCACTGCAAGTGGCAACATAAACTTTTCACTGTACTCATTTAAGTACATGTGACAAAGCTAATTCAATTCAATTCAGCCTCAAGCACCATTAAGTTATATAAAGCATACAGCAGCACGTCTCATTCCAGAATCAACAATGTCCTTTAAAACAAACTTTCCTGACGGAATGTCATTTGTTCATTTCCCACATTCATGTGATCATTTGGACAAAAACAGTAAATTCACGTAAATATGTAAACAATGTAACTTAGATTCTCTGTTTAGTTTTAGTTTGTGTGAAGCTGCTGATGGAATCTATTGAACTCATTTCTCATGGTGGGACAATTGAGCAGAGGCAGGAGATTTTCATCCCATTGAATTGGGCTGAATCTTAGATTCCTTCTATTCATTCACAGGATGTAGGCATCGCTGGCTAAGCCAGCATTTATTGCACATCCCTAAGTATTAAGAGTCAACCTCATTTCTGTGGGTCACATGCAAGCCAGACCAGGTAAGGACATTAGATTTTCTTCCTTAATGGACATTAATGATTACATGATTGTCATTAGTCCAGCTTTATTCCAGATTTTTAGAATTCATATTTCACCATCTGCAACGGTGAGATTCAAACCCATGTCCCTAGAACATTGGCTTGTGGTTATCATAGAATCCCTACAGTGTGGAAACAGGCCCTTTGGCCCAACAAGTCCACACCAACCCTCAGAGCATCCCACCCAGACCAATCCACCTATAACCTACCTGAGCACAATGGGCAATTTAGCATGGACAATCCACCTAACCTGCACATCTGGTTCTGGATTGCCAGTCCAATGACATTGCTACTACAACATCACCTCCCCCAGATGGACACTAGTCTGGTGTAGCACATAAATACAATTAAAGCAAGAAAGAAAGAACTTGTATTTATTTTGCATTCTTCAATGACATTAAAGGATGGTCCAAAGATCTTACCACCAATTAATTATTTTCTCAAGCAGTTACTGTTGCAATGTCGGAAATGTAGCTGACAATTTCAACACAACAATGTCCACAAACAATGATAATATAACAACCAGAAAATCCATTGTACATGTATTGAATAATGTATACATTTCGAACAGGGCACAGGAGAGAACTTTCCTGCAGTTCCAATAATGCAATTAAATCTATTACATCTACCTGAGAGGGCAAGTGGGTTGGTCTCGATTAATATCTTATCGCAAAGAAGGCATATCTGACAGTGTAGCACTCTGTCTGTAATGCATTGAAATACTGGAGTTGATTATGAGCTCAACCCTCTGGATGGGGCTTGAAACCATAACCTTTTGAATTGAGAGATAAGTTTTATTCTACATATAGTCTGCCTGTAGGTCTAATAGATTAGATAATAACTGCTCCATTTCGCAGAATTCTTTAAATTAATCTGATTGAGGGAGGATTGTGTGGGGAGCATACATAACTTCCTTGTTTTAGCTGATGTAGAAACAATACATTTTTAAAATCATTTAAAAATAAGAACGTATATTTAAAAGAGAGATGAGGAAGCTTTTTTTCTCAGAGGTTTGAGTGTCTTTGGAATTCCCTTCCTTAAAAGGCAGTGAATGCAAAATCTTTAAATATTTTTAAGACAGAAGTAGATAGAATCTTGATTACCATGGGGATGAAAAATCATTGGGGATATGCAGAAAAGTAGAGTTGAGTTTAAAATCAGATTAGCCATGATCTTATTGAATGGCAGAGCAGGCACAGAGTTTGAGCGGCCTAGTCTTGTTCCTCGTTAGCATATACATACATTCAAGGCAGATGATAGTTTATATAAAGGGAACACAAATGCCAATGACAAATGATTCATTTTAATATGACAGAATCATCAAACAATACAAAAATGATCACTTACACCGTCCTGCATTTTTTAACATTTCTTCTTTCATTGGATGTGGACAGCACTAGCTTGGCAAGCATCTATAGCCCTTCACTAATTGCCTTTGATAGGGTGGTTGTGAGCCACTTTCTTGAACTGCTGCAGTCCATGTGGCATAGGTACATTCATTGCATTATTAGGAAGTGAATTTGATCCAATGACAGCAAAGGGAAGGTGATATACTTCTATATAAATGTGAGGTTATTCACTTTGGAAGCAAAAAAACAAGAAGGCAGATAACTACCTGAATGGCTGTAAATTGGGATAGGGGAATACGCAGCAGGATCTGAGTGTCCTTGTGCACAGGTCGCTGAAAGTAAGCATGCAGGTGCAGCAGATTGTAAAGATGGCAAATGGTATGTTGGCCTTCATTGCAAGAGATTTTGAGTACAGGAGCAGGGATGTGTTGTTGCAGTTATACAGAGCCCTGGGGAGGCCACACCTGGAATATTGTGTGCAGTTTTGGTCTCCTTTTTGAGGAAGGATGCTCTTGCTCTCGAGAGACTGTAGCAAAGGTTACCAGGCTGATTCCGGGGATGGCAGGACTGACATATGAGTAGAAATTGACTAGGTTAGGATTGTTTTCGCTGGAGTCAGATGAATGAGGGGTGATCTCATAGAGACTCATAAGATTCTAACAGGAATAGACAGGATAGATGCAGGGAGGATGTTCCAGATGGTGGGTGTGTCCAGAATCAGGGGTCACAGTCTGAGAATTAAAGATAGACCATTTTGGATGGAGATGAGACATTTCTTCCCTCAAAGAGTGGTGAGCCTGTGGAATTCATTACCACAGGAAGTAGCTGATGCCATAAAATTGAATGTATTCAAGATGCGGCTAGATATAGCACTTGGGGTGAATGGGATCAAAGGTTATGGGGAGAAAGCAGGATTAGGCTACTGAATTGGATAGTCAGCCATGATTGTGATGAATGGAGGAGCAGGCTCAAAGGACTGAATGGCTTTCTCCTGCTCCTATCTTCTTTGCTTCTTTGTTTCTAAGTCAGGATGGTGTGTGTCATACAGCAGAACGTACAGGTGGTATTGCTGTACATTAAATGGTCTTTCAGGTGATTGAAGTTGTAAGTTTGGAAGGTGCCAGCAAAGAAGTCTTGATGCCTTGCTGCTGTGCATCTATTAAATGGTACACATTTCTGTATCTGTACATTGGCAATTGGGGGAATATCATGGGCAGTGTGCCAATCGAGAAAATTATTTTATGGTGGTATTGAGCTTTCTTGAATTCTGTTGGAACTTAATTATGCTCTGTAGTTGCTGAACAGGCTTTGGGGGGTCAGGAGTTACTTGCCACAGAATTCCTATCCTCCTGAACTGCTGATGTAGCTATTGTATTAATGTGACTGAAACAGTTCAGTTTCTGATCAATAGTAACCACAACATGTTAATGATGGTGATTCAAAGATATTAATGCCATTGATAGCCATGTGGAAAGCTGGTTATATGTGTTTGGGCTAAAGTTATAATGAAGTTTGGAGTGGAGTGATGAAACCCAAACTGGTTGTTAGTGAGTAGGTTATGCTGAGTAAAGACCAAATTGTTGGCCTTCATTGTTCGAACACTAGCTGGCAGCAAAATGACACAATGAACTTTCCCTCATTTCAGTACACTCAGACAACGAAGCCCATCAATTTAACTGGGACAACATGACCATCCTGGCTCAAGACAGCCATAGTCACACACAGGAATTCCTAGAGACCTTGTTCTCCAACCATACTGCAATCAATAAACATATGGAACTAGGCCCCATTTACAAACCCTTGGAAAAAGGAACCGGAAATGACACAAAACATCTCAACAGACCGGATCATATAAATACTAAGCAGTGTACAACAACATTGCTTCATCGGAGGCCGCACTGATGATGCTACCTAGCATGGTGACAAAATGTCTGAAGTATAAGCAGCCAGCTCAGCCAGCAAGTCAACAACCTCACACACAACCCGAGCTACAAATCTTCGCAACCAGCTTAAGCTGGCTTTTAAGCTGAGCTACTTAATTAACTTCACTTCCCTACTCTTTTCCACAGCCCTGCAAATTTGTTCCATTTAAGTATTTATTTCTTCCTTTTAAGAGTTATTATAGAATCAGCTTCCATGTCCTTTTATAGAATTGCAGAATCACACAGTACAGAAGTGACCCTTTGGCCTATCAGATCTGTATTACTAAAAATGTACTACTACCTACTAGCCCCACTTTCTTACACTTGGCTCATTGCCTTGAATGTTATGACACTTCAAGGGCTCATCCAATGACTTTTTGAAGTTTGTGAGGTTTCCTGCCTCAACTACTCTCCCGGGCAGGGCATTCCAGACCCTCACCAACCTCTGAGTGAGAGTTCTTTTTCTCAAATCCTCATTAATTTCCTGCCTTTTACTTTAAAATTGTGCTGCTTTGTTATTGAACCTTCAACTAAAGGAAACAGCTGCTTCCTATTCGATCTGCCCATACCCCCCATAATCTTATATACCTCAGGTCCACCCTCAAACTACTGTGCTCGAAAGAAAACAATCCAAGTTTATCTAGCCTGTCTTCATAGCTGAAATGCTCCATCCCGGGCACCATCCTGGTGAATCTCCTTTGCACCTACCACAGTGCAATCAAATCCTTCCTTTAGTGCATACAACTGTAGCCTAACCAAACTTTCGTACAACCCCTCATGACCTCCTCTTCTTATAATCTATGGCTCAACTGATAAATGCATGCATTTGAGGTTCTTGTGAAGATTTGTAACTCGGGTTGTAGATGAGGTTGTTGGCTTGCTCACCAAGCTGGCTGGTTATTGTACAGACATTTCATCACCATGCTAGATAACATCATCAGTGCGGCCTCCGATGAAGCGATGTTGTTCTACTCCACTTGGTATTTATATGATCCGGTCTGTTAATTTGGGTAGTGTCATTTCCGGTTCTGTTCTGCATGGGTTTAGGTATGGGGTCAAATTCCACATGTTTGTTGATTGCATTACGAGTTGAAAACCCGGCCTCTAGGAATTCCCGTGCAGGTCTGTGGTTGGCTTGAGCTAGGATGCTCACATTGGCCCACATAACTTAATGGCCTCCATTGTTCAAGTGCACTGAGATGAGGGAAAGTTCATTGTGTTGTTTTGCTGCTAGCTGGTATTCGTGTATCCTGATGACTAGTTTCCTTCTGGTCTGGCCGATGTAATGTTTTTTGCAGTCATTGCATTGTAAACTACATTGGTCCTGCATATCATGGGTATGGGGTCTTTGGTCCTTGTGAGTGTTTGTTGTAGTGTGGCTATGGATTTGTGTGTCTCCATGATTCCGAGTGATTGCAGGAGTCTTGTTGTCAGTTCTGATGTGTTCTTTATAAAGGGTAGTGTGGCCAGTGTGTTGGGGCATACTGTCACCTCTTGGTGTTGTCTATCCAGTAGGCACCTGCGGATGAAGTTGTTGGGATATCCATTGTTAGCAAAGATCTTATATAGGTGCTCTTCCTCCTTCCTGCATAGTTCTGGCATGTTGCAGTAAGTTGTGGCCCACATCTATCTGCCATTAATCTTCTCAATCCATTTATATCCTCCTGTAGTCTAAAACCTTTGTCTTCACTGTCAATAACCCAGCCAATCTTTGTGTCATAGCAAACCTACAGTGTGAAAGCTAGCCATTCAGCCCATCGGGTCTGCACCTCTGAAGGGCATCCCAACCAGACCACCCCTCTACCTTGTCTCCGAACCCTTCATTTCCCATAGCTACTCTATCTAGCCTGCACATCCCTGGATACTATTGGCAATTTAGCATGGCCAATCCACCTAACCTGCACATCTTGGACTGTGGGAGGAAACTGGAGCACCCAGATGAAACCCACGCAGACACGGGGAGAATGTGCCAAGGGTGGAATTAAACCCAGGTCCCCCAGCGCTGTGAGGCAGCAGTGTTAAGCACTGATCCACCATGCTACCCTCTGCTAATCACTGAGTCACCATGCACATATGTGTCAACCCTCCAAAATTCTCATCTACATCATTTATGAATATTTTAAAATGTATTCATTTTGTGGGATGTGGGCATTGCAGGCTACCACCCGTCCCTAGGTGCCCTTGGGAAGGTGGTGGTGAGCTGCCTTCTTGAAGTTCACCTGCTGTGGGATGACTCACAATGCCATTAGGGAGTGAATTTCAGGATTTTGACCTAGTGACAGTAAAGGAACAGCGATACATTTCCAAGTCAGCATGGTGAGTGGCTTGCAGGGGAACTTGAAGATGGCAGTGTTCCAATGTATGTGCTGCCCTTGTCCTTCTAGGTGGAAGTGGTGGTGGGTTTGGAAGGTGCTGGCTGAGGATCTTTGGTGAATTTCTGCAGTACATCTTGAGGATAGTACACACTGCTGCTACTGAGCATCAGTGGTGGAGGGAGTGAATGCTTGTGGATGCAGTGCCAATCAAGCAGACTGCTTTGTCCTTGATAGTTCAAGTTTCTTGAGAGTTGTTGGAGCTGAATATCACAAACAATAAGGGACTCAGCACAAATCCCTTAGCTACACCACTGCACACCAGGCTTCAGTCACACAAATAGCCTTAACGCACCACTCTCAAATTCTTGCCACTAAGCCAATTTTGAATGCATTTTGCCAGGTTTCCTTGGATCCCATAAGCTTTCACCTTCTTTATCAGTTTCCAATGTGTGAACTTGTCAAAGGCCTTGCAGAGATCCATATAAACTATATCAGCTGCACTACCCTCATCCAAACACTTGGTCATCTCCTCAAAAAATTCCATCAGATCTGTTAGACATGACCTCCCCCTAACAAGACATGCTGATCAAACCTGCCTCTCTAAATGAAACTTTATTTCCTCTTTCACTATTTTTTCCAATTGTTTCCCTATGACTGATGTGAGGCTCACTGGTATATAATTCCCTGGTTTATCCCTGCCATTCTTCTTGTAAAGTGGAACCACTTTAGCTGTCCTCCAGGCTTCTGGCACTTTCCCTGTAGCCAGAGATGATTTAAAAATTTGTGTCAGGGTCCCTGTAATTTCCTCCCTTGCCTCCCCCAGCGTCCTGGGATACAATTCATCAGGACTAGGAATTAGTCCACTGTTAGATCTGCCAAAACCTCCAATGCCTCCTTGTTTTTTAAATTAATCTGCTCAAGAACTTCACAGACCATCTTCTTGAATTATATAGGTGCATCCTCCTTCTCCTGACTAAAGATAGTTGTGGTGTACTCAGTTAACACTTTACCAGTGTCCTCTGGCTTCCTGCAGAGGTGCTTCCTTGGTCCCTAATAGGCCGTACTCTCTCCATATTCTCTTCCTTTTGGCATACTTGTAGAATATCTTGGAATCCTCTCTAATAATGCCTGCCAGACTTTTCTCAAGTCCCCTCTTTGCTTTCCTAATTGCTTTCTTAAGATCCCCCATACTTCCTATTTTTCTCTAGGGCCTCCATTGTTTTGCTCCCTTTGTACCTGTATTACATCTGTCTTTTCATTTTTTATCTAATTCTCAATGCTCCTAGACATCTATGGTTCTCCGGGCTTGCTGCTCCTATGTTTCACTCTAAAGGAGACATGTTGGCCCTGTGCTCCCCCACTACCTTTTTTGAATGCCTCCCACTGTTCTGCTGTAGATTTACCCTCAAGCAGATGTTCTCAAACTATTTTGACCAGATCCTGCCTTATTTTAACAAAATCTGTTTTACCCCAATCCAAACCCCTTTTTCAGAAGAAGGGTACCGACCCGTAACATCAATTTTCCTGCTTCTCTGATACTGCCTTGCCTGCTGTGTTCCCCCAGATCCACACTGTGTTGTCTCTTTCTTGCAGACAATCTTTGTCCTTTTCTATAACAAACCTAAAACATACAGTGCTATGGTCCCTATATAAAATGCTCTGCCACTGTCACCTCAAATACCTGACTGGCTTCATTCCACAGAATTAGGTCCAGCACTGCATCATCCCTTGTAAGGCCATATTATATAGATGTAAAATGCTCTTCTATATACATTTCAAGAAATCTGCCCCCTCTAAACCCTTTATACTACAATTACCCCAATTAATATTGGGGAAGTTGAAACCCTCTAATATAATTACCCGATTATTCTGTTTACACACTTTAGTGTATTGACTAAAAATGAGCTCATCAATTGCCTGCTGACTGTTGGGGAGCAATAATACACTCCTAACAATGAGGCTGCCCCTTTTTAATCATCACAAAGCTTCATTTGATGATTATTTCAAGATATCGTGCAGCAGCGGCCTTCTTGTTTGGAGCAGCGGGTGTGTGGAGACAAAGTGAGCCAGGAACGAACTAATATATTCGTGCATTGGCTAAACCCGAAACACTACACATGTAGTGTCTCCCACCCATCCTCCTCCTCTAACCAAAAAAAAAGACTGTGTGGAGAGTCAGTAAGGTAAGGCTTATTTTTATTCTTCTGGAAATCTAGAGTAGACGGAATGGAAGCTAGGGCAGTTGCATGCTCCTCTTGCAGGACGTGGGAAGTAAAGGTCGCTGCTGGTGTCCCCTCTGGCTTCACCTGCGAGAAGTGCACCCAACTCCAGCTCCTCACAAACCGCATTAGGGAAGTGGAGCTGGAGCTGGATGAACTCCGGATCATTCGGGAGGCTGAAGGGGTGATAGAGCGGAGTTATAAGAAGGCGGTCACACCCAAGGTACAGGAAAAAGATAGCTGGGTGACTGTCGGGAAGGGAAAAGGGAATAGGCAGACAGTGCAGGGATCCCCTGTGTCCGTTCCCCTCAATAATAAGTATGCCGTTTTGGATAGTGTTGCGGGGGGGGGGGGGGGGGGGGGTCCCCCGGGGGGGGGGCGATCGGACAGGCCTGGGGCGCGGACCCTGGCCCTGTGGCACAGAAGGGAATGGGGAGAAGAGGAGTGCAATTGGAGTGGGGGATTCAATAGTAAGAGGCACAGACAGGCGGCTCTGTGGACACGAATGAGATGAATGGATGGTATAAAAACGAAAAGAACTGCAGATGCTGTAAATCAGGAACAAAAACAAAGTTGCTGTAAAGCTCAGCAGGTCTGGCAGCATCGGTGAAGGAGAAAACAGAGTTAACGTTTCGGGTTTGGTGACCCTTCCTCAGAACTGGATTATTCTGGTATGTTGCCTCCCGGGTGCCAGGGTCCATGATGTCTTGGATAATGTCTTCAAGATCCTTAAGGGGGAGGGTGAGCAACCAGCAGTCATGGTACACATCGGTACCAATGACATAGGTAGAAAAAGGACTGAGATTGTGAAAAAGAGTACAGGGAATTAGGTTGGAAACTGAAGTCCAGGACAAACAGGGTAGTTATCTCTGGATTACTACCAGTGCCACGTGATAACGAGGTAAGAAATAGGGAAAGAGTGCAGCTAAACACGTGGCTACAGGGCTGGTGTAGGAGGGAGGGCTTCCATTATATGGATAATTGAAGCACATTCTGGGGAAGGTGGGACCTGTACAGTAAGGACGGGTTGCAACTGAACTTGAAGGGCACAGATATCCTGGGAGGGAGGTTTGCTTGAGCTATACGGGATGGTTTAAACTAGATTGGCAGGGGGTGGG
Source organism: Ginglymostoma cirratum (assembly GCA_024137785.1). Lineage (NCBI taxonomy): Eukaryota > Metazoa > Chordata > Chondrichthyes > Orectolobiformes > Ginglymostomatidae > Ginglymostoma > Ginglymostoma cirratum. Next base: position 12,276,815 of record JAHRHZ010000039.1, read on the forward strand.
GAACCGGATTTGTAATTCAGAGAATGAGGTATTCAGCCTTCTAACAGACACAACAGGGAGTGAGGTTGTTAATAAGGAAATGCAATCGATGGAGCGTAATTGTGGACACAGAGATGGTTTGAGGTGTGTATACTTCAATGCTAGAAGTATCAGAAATAAGGCGGATGAACTTAGAGCATGGACTTGGAGCTACGATGTTGTGGCCATTACAGAAACTTGGGTAACTCAGGGACAGGAATGGTTGTTGGAAGTTCCCGGATTTAGATGCTTTAAAAGAAATAGGGAGGGTGGAAAAAGAGGTGGAAGAGTGGCATTGCCAGTCAAGGCTAATATAGCAGCTACTGAAAGGCAGTTCGAGAATGGTATGTCTACAGAGTTTGGGTTGAGGTCAGGAACGAGAAAGGAGCAGTCAATTTGTTGGGGTTTTTTTACAGACCCCCTAATACTTGCAGGGAAGTGGAGGAGAAGATTGGGAGGCAGATACTGGAAAGGTGCAGAAGTCACAGGGTTGTAGTCATGGGTGACTTCAACTTTCCAAATATTGATTGGAAACATTTTAGTTGTAATAGTTCAGATGAATCGGATTTTGTCCAGTGCGTTCAGGAAGGATTCCTGACACAGTATGTAGGTAGACCGACACGAGGAGAGGCCACTTTGGATTTGGTGCTTGGCAATAAACTGGGCCAAGTGTTAGACCTGTTGGTGGGAGAACATTTTGGCGGGAGTGATCATAACTCTGGTATTTTTACAATAGTCATGGAAAAGGATAGGTGCATACAGCAGGGTAAGGTTTGTAATTGGGGGAAGGGTAATTACAATTCTGTTAGGCAAGAATTGGGTAACATAAAATGGGAACAGATGCTGTCAGGGAAGAGCACTATTGAAATGAGGAGATTGTCTCAGGAATGCATACTGCGTGTGCTCGATATGTTTGTCCCTAGCAGGCAGGGAAGATGCGGTCGAGTGAGGGAGCCTTGGTTCTCAAGAAAGGTCAAACGACTGCGTAAGAGGAAGAAGGATGCTTACATAAGGTTTAGGAAACAAGGAACGGAAAAGGCTCTAGAGGGATACAAGTTAGCCAGGAAGGAGCTGAAGAAAGGGCTTAGGAGAGCTAGAAGGGGGCATGAGAAAACCTTGGCAGATAGGATCAAGGAAAACTCCAAGACTTTTTACACGTACGTGAGGAATAAGAGAATGACCAGAGAAAGGGTAAGGCCAATCAAGGATTGTAAAGGGAATGTGTGCATGGAGCCTAAACAGATAGGAGATGTCCTTAATGAATACTTTTCTTTGGTATTCACAACCGAGAGGGATCTAGTTGTAGAGGAGGACAGTGTGAAACAGGCTGGTAGGCTAGAGGAGGTCGATGTTAGTAAGGAAGATGTACTAGGAATTTTGAGGAACTTGAAGATAGATAAGTCCCTCGGGCCTGATGGGATTTATCCAAGGATTCTATGGGAAGCGAGGGAAGAAATTGCAGGGCTTTTGGCGATGATCTTTTGGTCCTCACTGTCCACGGGTATAGTGCCGGAAAATTGGAGAGAGGCAAACGTCATTCCTTTGTTCAAAAAAGGGAATAGGGATAACCCCAGAAATTACAGGTCAGTTAGTCTTACGTCAGTGGTGGGCAAATTATTGGAAAGGGCTTTGAGATATAGGATTTATGATCACTTGGAAAGGCATAGTTTGATTTGCAATAGTCAGCGTGGATTTGTGAGGGGTAGATCATGCCTCACAAACCTTACTGAATTATTTGAAGAGGTGACCAAACATGTGAATGAAGGTAGAGCAGTGGATGTGGTATACATGGATTTAAGTAAGGCGTTTGACAAGGTTTCCCATGGTAGGCTCATGCAGAAGAGGGAAATGTGGCAGATTGGATTCAGAATTGGCTGACCCTTAGAAGACAAAGGGTGGTAGTGGACGGAAAATATTCAACATGGTGCTCAGTTATGAGTGGTGTACCACAAGGATCTGTTCTGAGTGCTCTTCTTTTTGTGATTTTTGTAAATGATTTGGATGAAGGAGTGGAAGGATGGATTAGTAAGTTTGCGGACGATATGAAGGTCGGTCGAGTTGTGGATAGTGCGGAGGGCTGTTCTAGGTTACAAAGGGACATTGATAGGATGCAGAGCTGGGCTGAGAAGTGGCAGATGGAGTTTAACCCTGAAAAGTGTGAGGTGATTCATTTTGGAAGGACAAACTTGAAAGTAGAATACAGGGTTAACGGAAAGATTCTTGGCAGCGTGGAGGAGTAGAGGGATCTTGGGGTTCATGTCCACAGTTCCCTGAAAGCTGCCACCCAGGTGGATAGAATTGTTAAGAAGGTGTATGGTGTGTTAGCTTTCATTAATAGAGGGATTGAGTTCAAGAGCCGTGGAGTTATGCTCCAGCTATACAAAAGCCTGTTTCGGCCACATCTGGAGTATTGTGTCCAGTTCTCGTCGCCTCATTACAGGAAAGATATGGAAGCGTTGGAAAAGGTGCAGAGGAGAGTTACCAGGATGTTGCCTGGAATAGAGGGAAGGTCTTACGATGAAAGGTTGAGAGAGCTAGGGCTTTTCTCTTTAGACCGACGAAGGATGAGAGGTGACTTGATAGAGGTGTACGAAATGATCAGAGGTATGTATAGAGTGGACACCCAAAAACTTTTTCCTAGGGTGGAGGTAACTATTACGAGGGGGCATAGTTTAAAAGTGAGTGGAGGTAGATATAGGGGAGATGTCAGAGGTGGGTTCTTTACTCAGAGAGTGGTCAGGGCGTGGAATGCATTGCCGGAGAGGGAGTGGAGTCGGCCCCATTAGGGGCATTTAAGCAGCTATTAGATAGGCATATGGATGATAGTATAAGGTAGGGGTGGAGGTTAGATAGACCTTAGGATTAGGGTAAAAGTTCGGCACAACATCGTGGGCAGAAGGGCCTGTACTGTGCTGTACTGTTCTATGTTCTATATCATCCCTCCTTAATGCAGTGACTGGATCCCTAACTAATAATGAGACACCACCTTCACTTTTGCCCTCTTCCCGTCCTGTCTGAACATCCTATAGCCTGAATGCGAAGTTGCCAGTCTTGTCCTCCCTCAACCAAGCCTCTGTGATAGCAATGTCGTAGTTCCATGTGTCAATCTGGCAATAGAGGTCATCCTGCCTTTCCTTACCCCCTTGAGACACCACACAACTGACCTCATTCAGTCTTGGTTCCTTTTCTAAGATATACCGTGTTGCTATTAACTAATGCACTGTGTTCCCTTCCCTTACTGAACTAGTTTAAACTCCTCCCAACAGCACGAGAAAAAGCTCTCAGGCAAGGATTTGGTCCCATTCTCAATCAGGTGCAAACTGTCCTGCTTGTCGACCTTCCGCAGAAAGGGTCCCAGTGATCCAGGAACCTAAAACCATCCACCAACAATTCACTAAGGCATGTAAAAATAATAGTAGGGTAACTATACTAGAGGATTTCAGGGAGCACATTTAGGTACATCACAGCTATATCTAAATAAAAATTCTCAAGTAGCTTCTAGTTTATTTATCAGTTGCTTTAAATCTGTGTCATTGTTTGCAATGATCTAACCACTGGAAAATATTTCTCCTTGTTTACTCAATCAAAATAGGACTGAAGTCCTGGTAGCATTTTATTAAATCTCTTCCGGACCATTTCCAAAAGACCTGACGTCCAGTTGCCTATAAACACAATATTCAAGGTGATTCCAGACCACTCTTTCACCAATACTTGGCAAAACATCTCACAGGATCATCAAATCCCTACAGTGTGGAAGCAGGCCAGTCGGCCCATTGAGACCATTGTAATCCTCTGAAGAGCATCTCATCCAGACCTACCCCTATACCCTGCATTTCCCATGGTTAATGTACCTCGCCTGCACGTCCCTGGACATTACGGGGCAATTTAGCACGGTCAAACGACTTAACCGGCACATCTTTGACAGTGGGAGGAAACCGAGCTAACCCCACACAGTCACCCAAGGCTTAAATTGAGCCCAGGTCCCTGGCGCTATGAGATGGTAGTGCTAACGACTGAGCCACACTGCCACCTTACTCGCTGCCCCGACTGTACTCTCCCCTATTCAGGATCCGATTTTTTTTCTAACAGCCTTGTCAACTTGCCACTTCTAAAGATTTCTGAACATGCATGTTTCCTGCATTCTCTTTAAGTAATATCATACCAAATAGGTTATATTACCTTCCCTAATTCTTTCTACCAAAGTATATTCTTCGTGATTCTCTTCTAATACCGACAAAGATGGACTAATTTGCATTATAATGTTGAGCGGCCTGCACCATTTCGTTCCAAATGCATCAATGTTCCATCTTAAGCTCCGCCTGTACGTAGTCCAATTTAGAAACGTTAGATGCATGTAGGTAGAGCTGTGACAATATTTTCTGCTAAATAAAAGATCGAAACCCATGAAAAATCGCGCTGAATCCGATATTTGCCGAGGTCTCCATGCAGTTCTGCCTTCTGGCCACTGGGTGGCTCTTTAACAGTATTTAAGCTGAAACAGCAATTCTCAAGCTTTGCGGCAAGTTTAATTGTTGCTGATCAGAATTTTGTGGTAGTAATGACTGTACAACCGCTAACGTCGCCTTCATTATTCCTAAGAAATGTTCAGCAACTTCTGCAGCATGCACATACTCGGTGGAACATGGAAAACTTAGTCGATTATTCTCTGGATCTTCATATGTTTTCTGTTGAAATCCCTATTCAGTACAAACAATTCATAATCATTGATTTTGAGATGATCCCTTAATTTGGCTGTTAAAAATAAGCAGAAACATTGTGCTTTGTTAATGAACGGAAACCAGGTTTTAGTTACTTCAAATCTATATTAATGATAACGATAAGTGTAATGAATCCAAGCGTCTTGGTGATCCAAACAAGGTGGAAAAGTAAGCTGTGAGAATACAAAGGAATATGGATAAATTAACTGACAGGAAAGAAGATGGAAATGAGTATATTGAGAAAAATGTTTGGTAGAACACTTTGAATGAAAAAAATGTGAATATTTTTAAATTGGTTAGAAACTATTTAAATCCTAGTTCAGGCCAAAAATCGAAAGAACTGTGAATGCTGTAAATCAGGAACGAAAACACAAGTTGCCCGAAAAGCTCAGCAGGTCTGGCTGCATCTGTGAAGAAAAAATCAGAGTTAACGTTTCGGGTCCAGTTCTGAGGATGGGTCCCTGGACCCGAAATGTTAGCTCTGATTTTTCCTTCACAGATGCTGCTAGACCTGCTGAACTTTTCCAGCAACTTTTGTTTTTGTGCTAGTTCAGAACAATTTGGGTATGCTTGAATACAGAAGGTTAGGGTGTTGGTAAGGTCTTCATTGTGGGGATTCATAATGCACAGGTAAGAAAGTCTTGTGGCAATTGTACAGGATTTTGGCAAGACTACATCTGGAGTAGTTTTACTATCAGTACATAAGGAAGAGAGATGCCTTGGAGGAGGTGCACAAAGCTTTAGTGATTAATTCTTGGGATGAAGGAGTTATTGCATTAGGATGGATGAAATGGAATGATCCTTTGAGTTTTGAAGATCAGGAAGTGAGCTCCATAGCTAGACATTCCAGAACTAGGTCAAAGTTTCAAAACAAGTGGTTGACCATTTAGGATTGAGCTGAGGAGAAACACCTTCACTCATGGAGGTTTGTGATTCAGTGGAACTCTTAACTGCAGAAAACTATAGATTTTCAATAATTAAACATATTCTAGATAAATTGATAGATTTTATGTTTTCTAAGGAAATCAATGATTGTGAACATCAGAAACATGGAGTTAAGATAAAAAAAGCCACAATCTTATTGAATAGTACAGTAGGATTGACCTAAACCTGATCCTATCTCTTATGTTCCTAACCTCTCTGGCCCTGGAAAACTAATTTTATAATTGCTTGAGGTCAATTTTTATTTCCACAGTAAAATTTCTGAGTTTTTAATTTTTTAAATGTTTCCTCATGATATTTTAGTTTCTGATACTTATATCCCCAGTCATTCATCCAACTCTCAAGAAAATGTGTGAAAAAGTGAAGGACAATCAGTAATGTTAGTTTTATGTCTGTGAGATTATTTCAATATGATTACGTAGCTACCTTACTTTATGATCCCACTGCTGCTGAATTCTTGTAGTTCTTCTTGATTTGAAATCAGATTCAAATTAACATGAACAGTGAAATCCATGCTTACAGAGGCTGCTATATCTTTCTGCTTTGTTTTCTTTGAGGTCAGTGGCAAACACCATCACTTCAGTACTGACTGTGAAATCTGAGTTATCGATAAGCTAATACAAATTCAAATAAAGTGTTTATCCTGGATCTACTTGCATTATATCCTTCCCAAGTGTGAAAAAGCAGCTGATACTGACAGCCATTTCTATCTATGTCCCAGGTCATTATATCTCAGGAACAGAAATTGTTACAATAGTGTTTGAATAGAAAGAAACCTGAGGTCTGAAAAACCTAAAGGTCAATCAAGCTCAGAAATGTAACATGTTATGGATTCTCCAGCTAATAACTAGTTGTTTGATGTCAGTCATCTCAGCTCCAGGACACTCCTGCAGGAGTTCCTCAGGCCTAATCATCTTCAGCTGTTTCATCAATGACTTTGCCTCTATCATAAGGTCAGTTGTGGGAATATTTGTCAATGATTGCACGATCCCTCAGATATGGAAACAGTCCATATTCAAATGCAGCAAGCTCTGGACAATGTCTAGGCTTGCGCTGACAAGTGGCAAGTAACATTCAAACTGCCAGGCAATGACTATGCCCAATATGATACAATCTAACTACCGCCCCTTGACATTCAATTGTGTTACCAACACTGAATTCCACACTATCAACATCCTTGGAATTACCATTGATCAGAAATTCAACTGAACTCATCACATTAACACAGAGGCTACAGAGGCAAGTCAGAAACTAGGAATACCGCAGCAACTAACTCACCTCCTGACTCTTCAAATCCTGTCCACAATTTAGAAGGCGCAGGTTAGGAGTGTGATGGAATACTTCCCACCTGCCTGAATGGCAACTACAACAATACTCAAGAAGCTTGACATCATTCAGGACAAAGCAGCCTGTTTGATTTACATCACATCCACAAGCAACCACTTCCTCCACCCCGACGCTCAGTAGTAGTCGTGTGTACCATCCTCAAGATGCATTGTAGAAATTCACCAAAGATCCTACCACAGCACCTTCCAAATCCATGACCCACTTCCATGTAGAAGTACAAGGGTAGCAGACACATGGAAACACCACCACCTGCAAGTTCTCCTCCATGCCACTCGTCATCCTGACAAGGAAATATATTGCTTTTCCGACACTGTTGCTGGGTCAAAGTCCTGGAACTCCCTCCCTAATGGGATGTGGGTCAATTCATTGCATGTGGACTGCAGCAGTTCAAGAAGGCAGCTCAACACCACCTGCTCACAGGTAACTAGGATCAGGTAATAAATGCTGGCCAGCCAGCAATGTCCATGTCCCAAAAAATTTGCAAAGTATTGCCATAGATACAAGTACATGCTTAACCATTGATAATAATTATTATTATCACATGTTTATTTAAATGTTTGCCAGCCAATGCTATGGACTCTATAATTTTGAGGAATAACTGCTGAGTAAGAACTTCTCCCATCTCTAACAGCCTGATACACTTGGATTTCTGTGACAGTGTTGACTATATGGCATTTTGGCTTCCTATTTTGTCTTTAAAAAAACACAGGGATTATGGATTCATTTTTTTACCTTACTCATGCACCTAGAATCTCGTGCATGAATGCTTAGGTTCTTTATGCTCCAAAATCTTGACTAATTTCCTGGTATGGTGATCTTTTACTGTCAATCAGTCCCCCATTAAATCTATAGCCATTTGTTTTTAAATTTTGAATCTAGTGGGATGGTTAACACATTGAACATAAACGTTAATTTCTGTTTCAAAATTATGAATGCTGAAATTTAGTAACATCCATAATGTTTGTCAGGCTTGTTGCAAAACTATTCTTTTTAGTTTCACCATGCTGCTGACAATACTATATACTTAAGTTGTGCCAAGCCTTTTAAAGATATTTGTAGCAAAGTAATGAATGGAGTCTTGTATAAATCTTCTGAATATAAAGGTTACTTGCAACTAAGAAAAGGCAGGAATTGTTTAAAAACTATGAAGAACCTTCAACATTGTGGCACTTTGAATACCAAGCTCAATATTTGGTTTCCATAATCACTGTGATCTCGTTTCTCACCATCATTTCCCTTTGTATCCTTTACTTATTTTCCATGCACCATCATTTGAATGAAATAGGCAGGGATGACTTTACACCCCATTGTATTTAGTGAAATATGCAGCAACTATTAGTTATATTAAAGTGAATTTTGGTTGTCATTCCTCAACAATTTCCCTTGGATGTTTCAATGCTTTAATAATTAATATCCTGGGATGTGGGCACTACTGGTTAAGCCAGGACTTAATGCCCATCTGCAACTGCCCTTGAAAAGGTGATAGTGAGCTACCTTCATGTAGTAATGTCCAACTTCCATTTGCTACTGGTCTCTGAATTGTCCAAATCAGAATCTTACCAGGGTGGGGAAATCATTGGATGAAACATATATGTTACTGATATAAGATTTAGATCATTGCCAACACACCTGTTATCAAGCTGGAGTATTCTGAAAGTTATTCATACTTATTTTAGAAGGCTGGTCTCAAGACTTATGAACTTATGATCAAGAACCTGTCATTGAAGTGTGTTAAAAACCCATCTAATTTATTGATATCCTTCAGGGAAGGAAATTTGCCATCCCTACCGGGACCAGTCTATATGTGACTCCAGACCCCCAGCAATATGGCTGAACCTTAACTTCTCTCTGAAATAGCGTCACAAGGGCAATTAGGAATGGGCAATAAACACTGGTCCTGACAGTTATGCCCACACATCATGAAAAAAAAACTAAAAAAAAAACTGGTATCAATTTTCTGTTGCTCTGTATATCATTTTTGTTTCTAATTAGTAATGAAAACTTCCGAAAATTCAGGATGAAGTACAGATCTATAGGTATTTTCTGATACCTCACCCAAATCACTACTTTTCTAATATGCCTAATAAGTATTGCAGGATACTTGACAAAGGTGGCATCTGAGCCTCATGCAGGAGTCATTGTGGTGTATCTGCAAAGCAGAGGACAATGCGGTTAGCATGTTTGGGGAGATGGTTATACAGCAAGTTAGGAACATGCAGGCAGAGAGGAAATAGGTGACCTTAATCCAGACTAAATCAACCGCGCAGATATTGCATGAGTACCCTCGGATGATCTTGTCAACATATATACCATTATTGCGTCAACTTTCAAAAGTTAGTTTGAAAAGTTGCCAATAAAACAATTGCTCTCCTTGTTACAATGTCACAAAAATAGTCCTTGAACTGATAAAATGTATATTAGCCATTGGGATTTCTGTCATTTTATACAAAATTCTATAGGTGGCCAATGTTCCTAGAACAGTATTTCAACTTTTTTTTAACACAAAAAGGCCAACAAAATATCAGCTATTCATTATAGATTGGAGTACTTATTTGAAAATAAGTATTTCCAAATTAATATAAATCAGAGGGTTGTAGACCCTCAGTCTTTGAGTATATTTATGATAGAAATCTATAGATTTCTGAATACCAGTGGTATAGCATTATGGAGATGAGGTTGGTAAAAGGCAGGGAAGTCATAGCGTCCTACAGCATGGAGACAGGCCCTTCAGCCCCAATTAGTCGATGCCAACCAAAATGTCCACCCATGCTAACCCCATTTCCCAGCACTTGGCCCATATCCTTCTAAACTTTTCCTATCCGTGTATTCATCCAAATGCCTTTTAAATGTTGTTAATGTGCCCGCTCAACCACTTCCACTGGCAGCTCATTCCATGTGCCACCACCTTCTTTCTAAAAAAGTTGCCCCTCAGGTTCCCATGTATTCTTTACCTTCTTACCTTAAACCGATACCCTCTAGTCCTTGACTCCCCAATCCTGGGAAAAAAGACTGAGTGCATTCCCCCTATTAATGCCTCTAATGTTCTTATACACAACCTGTACTTAGAATCATGGAATCCCAACAGTGTGGAAACAAGTCCTTTGGCCCAACAAGGCCAAACCGACCCTCTGAACAGTATCCCACCCAGACCCATCCCCCTTCCCTTTCTCCTGTAACCCTGCATTTCCCATGGCTAACACACCTAGAACGGCATGGTGGCTCAGTGGTTAGCACTGCTGCCTCACAGAATCAGGGGAGCCCAGGTTCAATCCCATGCTGTCTGCATGGAGTTTGCACATTCTCCCTGTGTCTGTGTGGGTTTCCTCCGGGTGCTCCAGTTTCCTCCCACAGTCCAAAGATGTGCAGGCTAGGTAGATTGGCCATGCTAAATTTCTCACAATGTTCAGGGAGGTGATCCATAGAATCCCTACAGTGTGGAAACAGGCCCTTTGGGCCAGCAAGTCCACATCGACCCCCAGACGGTTCCCCCATAACCCACCTAATCTACACATCCCTGAACACTATGGGCAATTTAGCATGGCCAATCCACCTAACCTGCATGTCTTTGCACTGTGGGAGGAAACCAGAGCACCCGCTGGAAACCCACACAGACATGGGGAAAACATGCAAACTTCACACAGGCAGCCACCTGAAGGTGGAATCAAACCCTTGTCTCTGGCGCTGCCTCTTCTGAGCCACTGTGCCATCCCTTCAATCAGCTGTGATCATGTTGCATGACAGGGCAGCCTTGAAAGGCTGAATGGCCTACACCTATTTCTCTGTTCCTAAATGTCAAATAATAGCAAAATGCTGCGGAATTTCAGAAAATGCCACAATATGAGAGTAGGAGCACCCTCTAGTGGAAATTGATTACATTGCATTTACAACACAAATAAACACCGAGATAACAAGGTGTAGAGCTGGATGAACACAGCAGGCCAAGCAGCATCATAGAAGCAGGAAAGCTGGACGTTTCGGGCCTCGACCCTTCATCAGAAATGGGGGAGGGGAAGAGGGTTCTGAAATAAATAGGGAGAGAGGGAGAGGCGGATAGAAGATGGATAGAGGAGAAGATAGGTGGAGAGGAGACAGACAAGGCAAAGAGGGGGGATGAGGCCATGAATGTAGGTGGGGAGGTTGGGAGGAGATAGGTCAGTCCAGGGAGGATGGACAGGTCAAGGGGGCGGGATGAGGTTAGTAGGTAGGAAACGGGGGTGGGGCTTGAGGTGGAAGGAGGGGATAGGTGAGTGGAAGAACAGGTTAGGGAGGCGGGGACGAGCTGGGCTGGTTTTGGGATGCGGTCGGGGGAGGGGAGATTTTGAAGCTTGTGAAATCCACATTGATACCATTGCTGCAGGATTCCCAAGCTGAATATGAGTTGCTGTTCCTGCAGCCTTTGGGTGGCATCACTGTGGCATTGCAGGAGGCCCAGGATGGACATGTCTTCTGAGGAATGGGAGGGGGAGTTGAAATGGTTCGCGACTGGGAGGTGCAGTTGTTTATTGCAAACCGAGCGCAGGTGTTCTGCAAAGCGGTCCCCAAGCCTCCGCCTGGTTTCCCCGATGTAGAGGAGGCCATAACGAGTACAGCGGATGCGGTATACCACATTGGCAGATGTGCAGGTGAACATCTGCTTGATGTGGAAAGTCTTCTTCGGGCCTGGGATGGGGGTGAGGGAGGAGATGTGGGGGCAGGTGTAGCACTTCCTGCAGTTGCAGGGAAAAGTGCCAGGTGTGGTGGGGCTGGAGGGGAGTGTGGAGCAGACAAGGGAGTCACTGAGAGAGTGGTCCCTCCGGAAAGCAGACAAGGGAGGGGAGGGAAAAATGTCTTTGCTGGTGGGGTTGGATTGCAGATGGCGGAAGTGTCGGAGGATGATGCGTTGGATCCGGAGGTTGGTGGGGTGGTACGTGAGGACAAGGGGGATTCTTTTTTGGTTGTTATTGCGGGGACGGGGTGTGAGGGATGAGATGCGGGAAATGCGGGAGACACGGTGGAGGGTGTGCTCAACCACTGCGGGGGGAAGTTGCGGTCCTTGAAGAACGAGGACATCTGAGATGTACGGGAGTGGAATGTCTCATCCTGGGAGCAGATGCGGCGGAGGCGAAGGAATTGGGAATAGGGGATGGCATTTTTGCAGGAGGTGGGTGGGAGAAGGTGTATTCTAGGTAGCTGTGGGAGTCGGTGGGCTTGAAATGGATATCGGTTTCTAGGTGGTTACCCGAGATGGAGACAGAGAGGTCCAGGAAGGTGAGAGAGATGTTAGAGATGGTCCAGGTGAACTTAAGGTTGGGGTGGAAGGTGTTGGTGAAGTGAATGAACTGTTCTAGCTCCTCGTGGGAGCACGAGGTGGCGCCGATGCAGTCATCAATGTAACGGAGGAAGAGGTGGGGTTTAGGGCCAGTGTAGGTACGGAAGAGGGATTGTTCCACGTAACCTACAGAGAGGCAGGCATAGCTTGGGCCCATGTGGGTACCCATGGCCACCCCCTTTGTCTGTAGGAAGTGGGAGGAATTGAAAGAGAAGTTATTGAGGGTGAGGACGGGTTCGGCTAGGCGGATGAGGGTGTCAGTTGAGGGAGACTGGTCAGGCCTGCGGGACAGGAAGAAGCAGAGGGCCTTTAGGCCATCTGCATGGAGAACGCAGGTGTATAGGGACTGGACGTCCATGGTAAAAATGAGGTTTTGGGAACCGTGGAATTGGAAGTTCTGGAGGAGGTGGAGGGTGTGGGTGGTGTCACGGAGTAGGTAGGGAGTTCCTGGACCACGGGGGAGAAAATGGAGTCGAGATAGTTGGAGATAAGTTTGGTGGGGCAGGAGCAGGCGGAGACAATGGGTCGACCAGGGCATTTAAGTTTGTGGATTTTGGGAAGGAGATAGAAGCGGGCGGTGTGGGGTTGGAGAACGATGAGGTTGGAGGCTGTGGGTGGGAGGTCACCTGAGGTGATGAGGTTGTGGATGGTTTGGTGCTCGTGGGTGGGGTCATGATCCGGGGGCGGTAGAAGGAGGTGTCAGAGAGTTGGCGCCTGGCCTCAGCGATGTAGAGGTCAGTGCACCATACTACAACTGTGCCTCCCTTGTCCGCGGGTTTTATGGTGAGGTTGGGATTGGAGCGGAGGGAGCAGAGGGTTGCACGTTCTGCGGGGGAGAGGTTGGAGTGGGTGAGGGGGTGGAGAGGTTGAGGCAATTGATGTCTCGACGGCAGTTGGAGATGAAGAGGTCGAGGGAGGGTAGGAAGCCTTGGGGTGGTGTCGAGGAGTAGGGCTTGTGTTGGAGGCGGGAGAAGGGGTCAGTAGAGGGAGGGTTAGGTTCACGGTTGAAGAAGTAAGCGTGGAGGCGGAGGCGGCTGAAAAACTGCTCAATGTCCAAATGTGACCGGTATTAATTGATGTGTGGGTGGAGGGGGACAAAGGTGAGCCCTTTACTGAGGACTGACCGTTCGTCCTCAGTAAGGGGGAGGTCTGGGTGGATGGTGAAGACTCGGCAAGGCTCAGTGTTGCTGTCTCCTCTGGAGCTGCTGGCTGTGGAGGCGGTGGGCGGAGCGATGTCGGCGTCAGCTGTGGGTGGAGTTGCGTTGGCGGTGGTGGATGGAGTTGCGTCGGTGTCGGCAGTAGGAGGGGTTGCGTCGGCGGTGGGCGAAGTTGCATCGGCATCGGCGGAGGGTGGAGTCGTGTCGGCGTCAGCGGTAGGCTGAGTTGCGTCGGCAGTGGGCGGAGTTGCGCCCGTGTCCGTGATGGGTGGAGCGGCGTCGGCAGTTGGTGGATCGGAGTAGGTGGCGGCAGCAGCAGTGACGGTAGTGTCTGTGGTGTTGGTCTCGGAACTGGAGGCGGTGGCTTCAGCAGCGATGGCGTTCGCTGTCCCGGAAGTGGTGTACCCGGCGATGGTGGATGTGACATCTTTTGTGGGTTCCCCGACAGTGGCCTCATGGCCGATGGCGGCGGGTACATTGCGGGGGAGGTCCTGGGTACGGCTGGGGATTTGGGGGGTAGGGGAAGCCCGTTTTGGGTGGTAGGCACCAGTAAGTTTACTGTAGTTACGGCTTTTAGTGTCCAATAAAGCTGAGTAGAATTGTGAGTTCACGTTGCGAATCCTACGAAGAATAAAAAACAGGAGAGGCCCTTTGCAGGTCTGGGAGAGGGAGGCTCTGAGCTGGGGTAGGCTTGATTGTAGTGCCTGGAGATGCCGGCGCATTGCTGCAAGTGTGTGTTTCAGGAGTCGCAGGGAGAAACGCTTCTGAAGGGTCTCAATGTTCTGAATGTAGAAATTGTCACGGTTGGGGCCAAATTGGGAAGGCTTGAATGTGGACTGTAGTCCATTGGGGATGATCTGGTTCCGTAGGCAGATACTAAGAAAGGTGATGTGGATGTAGTACCTGGTTTGCTTCAGGACATGGTCGAGCAGTTTCAAGGTCGAAGAGATTATGAGAGAGTTGCAGTGGGAGAGAGATCCCCAACGTTGGTCCGGAGGGTGGAGGTTAACTTCTTCAGGGTAGGCATCCTTAGAAGAGGCTTCGCAGTGGGGTTAAAATTGTATCAGAGATAATAGGAACTGCAGATGCTGGAGAATCCAAGGTAACAAGGTGTAGAGCTGGATGAACACAGCAGGCCAAGCAGCATCATAGGAGCAGGAAAGCTTGACATTTCGGGCCTAGACCCTTCATCAGAAATGGGGGAGGGGAAGAGGGTTCTGAAATAAATAGGAAGAGAGGGGGAGGCGGATACACCTAGTTTAGATATTGACGAAATTATATCAGAAAAGAGGAAACTTATCTTATAGATGGATCAAAAATTGTTGTTACAAAAACTATTGCCACCTGGTAAAGTAGGGACATTGGATGTTGGTTAGAGGAAAAGTATTTAGAAATGATTTACTAATGATTGTAACCTGCATTGCTCTGTGAAAGATTCAAAGAAAGAGTGCTATATTTAAATTTGAAGCATTAGGTGTTCAGGTAGAATTGTAAGTGAGCAAAATTAGGTGTTTTGGTTTGTGGTAGAATGCAGACATGTTGAAATTTGTGGAGGCTGGAAGAATGGCTAAGAAAACATTGCAGTGGTCAAGTCCGGAGGTTACAGACAAATAAATGAGGATTTCAGCAGTAACTGAGCTAAGGTAGGGATAGACGTAAGCAAATTTATCAAGGTGAAAGTGGAAGATATTTTGGAAGATAATGGGGCTTGAAGCTCATTCTGTGCAGCATGAATTGGTGAAGAGGGAATTTGGCAAAGGAGAAAAGAGGTGCTCCTTTCTTTTCTATCTTCCTTACTCTCAAGTATTTGATTCCCATTTTAGTACGGGGGAGAATGCTGATCTGCGATTAATAACCATGATTTTTATTTTCCTTATAACAGATAATTTGCAATGGTAAGGTATGGTAGGTAGGCTTGGCCAAATGTAATGTGCATTCAATGGCACATGGTAAGTCAAGGACAAAATGAAGTGTCACCAGCTGCAGAAGCTCCAGCTTGGGGTTTTTTGAACTTAAGTGGTGATTGGAATCATAGTGGTTCATCTGCAACGCAGAGGACTATGTTGAAAGCAGATTTAAGGAAGTCATTACAGAATCAGTGACCTCCATCCTGTCTAAGAGAACTACGTGGGTACTGCAGGACTCCCTCAGATGACCTGCTTGCTCAAGGGTTTTCTACTTTGGATACCAGTAAGCACGGTAGTTCCTCAAAAGAGTGCAGCCAAAGGCAAATCCACAGCACCACAGCTGCCCAAAAGGGAGAAAGAAACACAGAAAATCTAAATTAATAGGGGAATTGTTAGGTAGCGCATTTCCCTATTCATAGACATGATTTCAGGATTGTATGTTGCCTCAGTTGTGACAGGATCAAGGATGTCACAGATCGATAATAGGACATTGTTCTGAGGAAGAGTGAATAGCCATAGGTCATGATCCACACTCATACTCACAACATATGTAGGCCAGGTGATGAGGCCCTGAAAGCAGATTTTATGGAATTAAGAAAGGGATTAAAAAGCAGGATTTCAAAGGCAGTAATCTCAGGATTACTCCCAGTGCCAACGCAAATGAAGACATGAGAATTCATAATAAAGAATAAGGATTTGGTGGAGAAACTAAACAACTATTTTGAGTCTGGCTTTGTCAAGAAAGATACAGAAAATTACTTTGAAATGCTAGGGAACTCATGGAAGTGAGGAACCGAAAAAAAATAGTTTTAACAAAAAAGATATTAACAAAAACTGGAGTGAAGTTGTTTAATCCCCTAGACCAGATTCATTCATTCAGGGATGAGTGCGTTGCTGGGTGGCCAACATTTATTGCCGATCCCTAATTGCCCAGAGGGCAGTTATGAGTCAACCACATTGCTGTGGGTCTGGAGTCACGTGTAGGCCAGACCAGATAAGGATGGTAGTTTCCTTCCCCAAAGGACATTTGTGAACCAGATGGGTTTTTTCAACAATCAGCAATGGATTCATGGTCACCATTAGACTCTTTATTCCAGATATTTATTGAATTCAAATTCCAACATCTGCCATGGTGAGATTCAAACCTAAGTCCCTAGTACATTACCTGGGTCTCTGAATTAACAGTCCAGCAATAATACCACTAGGCCATTGCCTCCCCTTTTGATAGGTTACCACATAGGTTACATCCACAAATACTGAAGTAAATGCCTATCATGATAATGAATTTATTGGTGGCTAACTTTTGGAAAGGTTCCTGCAGACTGGAAAGTAGTAAACATAAGGCACTATTTCAGAAAGGAGGGAAAAAGGAGAACTACAGATCAATTAATTTGATGCCAATAGTAACAAAAAGTGTTAGAATGTATTATAATGTGCATGATAAATAATCATTTAGAAAATAATGAAATGATTGATGATTGGAAGTCAACATGGATTAATGAAACAAAAATCATATTTGACAAACCTGTTGGGAGTTTTTTCGAGAATGCTATTTATAGGATAGTTAGTGGATGTACTGTACTTGTATTTTAAGGATGCTTTTGATAAGAGCCCATAATGGAGGCTAGTAAACAAAATTAGTGTGCGTGGAATTGGGGTAATACACAGATATGGATTGACAATTGAGGTTGATTGAGAATCACCTAGTTCTAACTAACAAAATAGGTGAAAGTCATTTCTGGCTAATTTCTCAAGGGAATGCTTTGATTAGTCACACAGTCAACTTGCTTGACTTAAAATCTAAACAAAGCCTGAAGTTAACTGTTAAACAATATTAAACCTCACTGCATTCTCCATGGCAATGACTCTATCAATCAGAGTCCACTTGCTAATCAGTCAGAGTTCTCCTCTTTAACAGAATAAATTTGGGTATTCTTGTAAATTACTCTGATGAGTACAAGATGAAAGGCTTCAATAAAACCAAAAGCTCAAAAAAGCAAAACTCAATTTCTGTACTGGCAAACAACTATATGTTAGATTTGAAAGGGAAACTAATATAAAATGGTGACTTGTATCCTCTGCAATACTGAAGTCTGTTGACCTTTGAGTTCTTAATGATGGTTGTTTCCTTAATTTGTTTTTTCACTGGGCACCCTGAGATGATGAGAGAAACAGGCATGGAGGCAGAGTTCCAGCTCTTGTTGTCACAGATTATTTTTTCTTTTAGCTGCTCTGCTGTTCAAAAGCAGCTGTTAAAATATTGTTGCAGTCTATATTTCAAACTTTATCTCCATTTTCTTTCCAAGCTGGCTAACTGGTAAATAGGCCTTACAATTCCTAATATGCAAAATTATCATTCATGGGTGAACTAAACACGAGATGCAAATTTCTTGATGCTGACTCAGTTACCTGGTTTTCACATGAATAGATAAAATAGTAATCTCAACAGTTGAGTTATTTCCACATGAGTCTCAGGTAGTTTGCCTCAATCTGACCACTGCAGCCACTTTAGGACCATGTTTCTTTCTTTTTAAAAGCATTTTGGTCCATGAAAGGTCTCAGGCATAATAGTCACGATAGGTGAAATTGAAATTCAATGTTCATATTCGTTACAGCTGTGACACATGGAATACAATGTGAATAGGTATGAAGTTATTCACTTTGGTAGGAAAACCAGAAAGTTGGAATATTTCTTAAATGGTGATAAATTGGGAAATGTTGTTGTCCAAAAGGTCCTTGGTGTCCTTGTTTATGAGTCACTAAATCCTGTATTAGCATGCAGATACAACAATCAATTAGGAAAGCATGTTAACCTTCATTACAAGAGGTAAAAGGTACTGCAGATGCTGGAGAATCCGAGATAACAAGCATGGGGCTGGATGAACACAGCAGGTCAAGCAGCATCATAGGAGCAGGAAAACTTGACGTTTCGGGCCTAAACCCTTCAAACC
>JAHRHZ010000039.1:12303982-12338195 GCA_024137785.1 Ginglymostoma cirratum
GGCCGAGCTCGAGCGGCCCGCCCATAACAACGGCCAAGCTCGATGGGGTCGCCCATGGCAACGGCCGAGCCCAGGGGGGTGACCGCGGGTCTCGGGCAGGACCGGGACAGGGCGACGCGCAGGGAATGTGGTGCCCGGCCCGAACCCGAGAATTGAGGTACAACAGCTCTCAGCCTGGGCCGGACAATAATCTGAACCCTTCCCGCTGGTTCTGCTCTCCGAGGTAATTCAGAAGTTTAATTATGGCGATTGAAGGCGATGCTAATTTGTTCCCCGGGTCCCTACGGCCGGAGCCGCTTTATCGCTTGTTCCGCGACCCGGCTGAAGGGCCTGCGTTCCTGGCCTCCACCTTCCTTCGGTAGAGCGGCCTGATCTCTGGCCGGAGGATTAATTAAATGGCGCCGGTCCCGAAGTAGCAACTTGGTCTCCTAGCTTTGCAGTCGAATTCCGGTGTTCGGATGAGTTTACTTTCCTGTTTTGTTTTTGTTTAGCTGAACGTTTGGTTTAATTAAAATCTCCCTCGATAAGCGGTTGGATCGGTAATTGTTTTCTTTTTGCCGATGCCTCGAAACCAATTGTTCTTTTTCTCTTTTTTTTTAAAATAGATCCTCAAATCTGCAACTGGTCAGCAGCCCACCTTTGAACGTTTAGTCAGTGTAAGTGATATGTTTATTAAACTTATCGTTATTTAACTCCTGCAGCTAATTAAAACTTGCTGAAATATTTCTTATTATAAGTTGTGTTTGTGAAGAGTGATCTTTGTCAAACACCAGAATGATGTGGAATGTGTTCACTATTTTATACTCTTATGACCATAGTAAACTAGTTTCACTGTCATTCAGCGAGACACGGAGAAGGACAGGCCTTTCGAACCACCACGTTGGTCCTAAATCCTATGCGCGTGTTACATATCGGAAGGTGATGGCTGCTTTCCTTATGTGTGAATCCAAGTTATGTGTGAATCCAAGTTAAAAAAAAAAGATTGGCTGTCACCATGGGCTCCAGGTTGCAGAATTTGCAAAACACTTACAGCAGGGTGTCATTTAGAGTGATCAGGGATGGAAATACATCATCCTCCGGCACTTCTGCCACCTGCAATCTGACGCCACCACCAAAGACATTTTTCCCTCCCCACCCTTATCTGCCCTCTGGAGGGACCACTCTTTCTGTGACTCCTTTGTTCGCTCCACACTCCTCACCAGCCCCACCACCCCCGGCACTTATTCCCTGCAACTGCAGGAAGTGCTACACTTGCCCCTACACCTCCACCCTCACCCCCATCCCAGGCCCCAAGAAAATCTTCCACATCAAACAGATGTTCACCTGCTCATCTGCTAATATGGTATACTGTATCCGCTGTTTCTGATATGGCCTCCTCTACATCAGGGAAGCCAAGCGGAGGCTTGGAGACCGCTTTGTGGAACACCTACACTCGGTTTGCGACAAATGACTGCACTTCCCAGTCGCGAACCACTTCAACTCCCCCTCCCATTCCTTGGACAACGTGTCCATCCTGGGCCTCCTCCAGTGCCACAACAATGCCACCCGAAGGTTGCAGTAACTGCACCTCGCATTCCGCTTGGGAACCCTGCAGCCCAATGGTATCAATGGGGACTTCACAAGCTTCAAAATCTCCCCTCCCCTGACCGCATCCCAAAACCAGCCCAGCTTGTCCCGTCCTTTCTCCCACCTATCCACTCCTCCCACCTCAACCCCCACCCCCACCTCCTAACTAACAGCCTCATCCCCGCCTCCGTGACCTGTCCATCTTCCCTGGACTGACCGACCCCCACCCTAACTCCCCACCTACACTCACCTTTACTGGCTCCATCCCCGCCTCCTTTACCTGTCCGTCTCCTCTCCACCCATCTGCTCCTTTATCCATCTTCCATCCGTATGCCCCCCCTCTCTATTTGTTTCCCCTCCCCCATTTCTGAAGAAGGGTCCAGACCCAAAACATCAGCTTTCCTGCTCCTCTGATGCTGCTTGGCCTGCTGTGTTCATCCAGCTCTACATCTTGTTATTTCTGGAAATACATCATGTTGTGCCATGATCATGGTGGTTTGATGCGTATAGTCAGGGGAAACAAACTACAGTCATGTTGCCATGTGGGTGACTGGTGTGGAGGAAATATCTAATCAGGGACACAACATGCGTTTGTCTTCGTTTTCACTCTCGAAAGATTGTTGAGCTTGCAGTCTGACCTAGCATACATGTAGACTCCTGCATTTACAGATTAGGCAAAGGTCAACTGCATGGAGAAGATGCCAAACAAGTAGGGGCCAGGACATAGCCCACTTCATTCTTCACTTTGAAATGTATGGAAGCGGAGCCATCAAACTGCACAGTGAAGTGCATGTGGCCACAGAAGCAGTTGGTGAGACTGACGAGCTTTGGTGAACAGCCAAGTTTACCCAAAATGTTGCAGGGTCCTGCCCTGCTGATGGTGTTGAATGTCTTAGTGAGATCTACAAAAATAAGGTAACCATACACTTTTATTGCAACTGCCAAATGAAGCTTTCAGATGCTCTTGTCTTTCTGTAGATGGAGTCTTTTAAGTCTGACCCTAGCAAAGGACTTCTCTGTGGCAGTCAGGAATGAGATGCCTCTGTAGTTACAATCTTCTTTGTTACTTTTGATTTTGTGTAGCAAGATCATTTTTGCATAATGCATATCTTGTGAAACAGAGCCAAGCCGAATTTCTGATAGTGTCAGAGGATGCAATGAGTTGTAAGAATACATTGACTTTCCATATTTAAGCAGTTTGGTTGGGATCCCATCCTTGCCAGGTGTCTGTCTGCTTATGATGGAGACTATGATGATCTTGAACTCAAGTGATGAGGGCAGTTCACCTAATTCCAACATGACAGGAAACTGAGGTAGTATCAGTCATGGCCTGGAAGATATCTGTAAGAAGGTGGACACCTCACAGTAGTGTTCATGCCAATGGGATATCTTTGCATATTTCTGCCAGTGGGTGTCTTATCATTTGCCCAGTTCATTTGAAACATGGACAGCTCACTGCTATCAAGAAAAGAAACTCATCAATTTCCATCATTGCTTTATGGATGTATCCTAGCAAGCCAAAATCACAAATACAACAATCCTCCGAAAAGCAGATCTCCCACATAAATGTATACTCATCAAGCAGAGGTACTTTTGATTGTTTTATCATATCCGTAGAATGGAAGACAATTGCGTATTCCATGACTAACGAGGTAGCTAATGCCAGACAGTCAGCTTGTGGGATGCTTGCTTGCACACGTGATGGCTGAGAGACAACTTACTACATCTGGGGGTTTTCAATAGAGAAAAATGATGACACCCCCCCAGTAGCTGGCAGCAAGTGGCTTGGCAACAGACTGTAGTGCTAACAACAATAACCGCAGTGACACTTGTTGGCTTCATGTGCAGCACTTATGGTAGGAACTGACACTCAAAAATTGGCCTCCTGAATAATCAACAAAGGTGTGCCATCTGAAAACGTCCTGTCTGAAATGAAGATGTTTGCTGCATGCCCATAACCTTTTTCAGATGGAGGGATGCTGGGTCTGAAGTGAGCTACTATTTATTGTCTTTTTATTTTTAATAAACTCTTTCAGTTTCTTTGGATGAGTAATCCAAAAATCTGTAGATAACTTCTACTTTTCAGTGTTGTTTTTTCACTGATTATAAATAAATGTGAGCGAGGACTCTGCAGGGTTCTTTTCAGATTACAAACATCTGAAGTCCTTGTTCACTTGAGTTTTACTGTTGTGAAATGGTGGTCATGAAAATAATCACTCTTCTGAACAGATGCATTCCACCTGCAAATGACAGCTGATCTTAAAATAATGCTGATATTGCTATTCTTGGATTCTTCCACACAGGGTAGGCTGTTGCAAAACTTGCTAAATTTACAAGACTATGTTTAGATTCTAACTGAAAATAACTTTACTGCAGCAATTCTAGACTTTCAAGAGATGTAAGAAATATAAGAGATATGTCTTTTTTTTTCAATGTATTGTAATCTGACAAAAACAGACTTGGATGATCAAGAGAGGCTTACATTAAGAAGAATCTTCTAACTGGAGTGAGAAGTGATGAAAAAATGGAATATAGAAAAACATTGTAGATTGTGGGACCTTGATGGATAAAGGCATCATGCTCAGGTGAAGGAAATAGGATTGTAAAAGAGACCAGGAGACCATTTTGGTAGAAGGAGTGAAGGTGCAAAGTATATCTTCAGTGGTGAAAGATTGGAAAGGCACGGAAAGCTAGCATGGAGGTACAACAACCAATTTGAAAGACAAATGATATGTTGGCCTTTAATGCAAGAGAGTTTGAGTACAGGAGTGAATAAGACTGCCTTCAATTATATAGAACACTACTGAGACTGCTGCTGGATTATTGTGTGCAGTTCTTGTTCACTTGCCTAAGGAATGATATTTTTGCCAAAGAGGAAATATAACAGAGTTTCATCAGTCCGATTCATGGAATTGTGGGAACTGTTCTGTGAGAAAAGATTGAAGAGACTGAGCCTGTATTATCTGGCGTTTAGATGAATGAGAGATGATCTCATAGAAACTGAGAAAAGGAATGCAAAGAGCAGATGTGAAAAGGATGTTTAACTTGGCTGTGGATAGATAGTAGGAACTGCAGATGCTGGAGAATCTGAGATAACAAGGCGTAGAGCTGGATGAACACAGCAGGCCAAGCAGCATCAGAGGAGCAGGAAGGCCTCCTCTACATCGGCGAAACCAAGCGGAGGCTTGGGGACCACTTTTGGAACACCTACGCTCGGTTCGCACTAAACAACTGCACCTCGCAGTTGCGAACCATTTCAACTCCCCCTCCCATTCCTCAGACGACATGTCCAACCTGGGCCTCCTGCAGTGCTACAACGATGCTACCCGAAGGCTGCAGGAACAGCAACTCATATTCCACTTGGGAACCCTGCATCCCAATGGTATCAATGTGGATTTCACAAGCTTCAAAATCTCCCCTCCCCCTACCGCATTCCAAAACCAACCCAGCTCATCCCCGCCTCCCTAACCTGTCCTTCTTACCACCTATCCCTCTTACCACCTATCCCCTCCTCCCACTTCAAGCCTTATCCCCATCTCCTACCTACCAACCTCATCCCGTCCCCTTGACCTCTCCGTCCTCCCTGGACTGACCTATCTCCTCCCTACCTCCCCACCTACACTCACCTTTACTGGCTCCATTCCTGCCTCTTTTGACCTGTCTGTCTCCGCTCCACCTATCTTCTCCTCTATCCATCCTCTATCCGCCTCCCCCTCTCTCCCAATTTATTTCAGAACCCTCTTCCCCTCCCCCATTTCTGATGAAGGGTCTAGGCCCGAAACGTCAACCTTCTTGCTCCTCTGATGCTGCTTGGCCTGCTGTGTTCATCCAGCTCTACGCCTTGTTATCTTTAACTTGGCTGTGGTGTGTAGAATCAGAGAATATAGTTTCAGAATAAAAGGCAAGCGGTTTAGGACAGAAATGAGGAGGAGCCTCTTTATTAAAGGGTGGTGAATCATTGGAACTTTTATTCATTCATGGTATGAGAGCATTGCTAGCTACGCCAACATTTTTTCCCATCCCTAATTGCCCAGAGGGCAGTAAAGAGTCAACCACATTGCTGTGGGTCTGGAGTCACATGTAGGCCAGGCCAGGTAAGGATGGTAGTTTCTTTCCCTAACGGACTTTAGTGAACCAGATGGGCTTTTATGACAATTGAAATTGGATTCCTGGTCATTATTAGACTCTTAATTCCAGGCTTGTTTTAATGTTGAATTCAAATTCCACCATCAGCCATGGTGGGTTCCTAGAACATTCTGGATCACTGGATTAATACAGTAGTGATAATACCACTAGGCCAACACCTCCATTGTACTCTGTTAAATAACTATTAAATAATTTAAAGACCTAGATTGATCGACTTGAAGTTACTCATGATATCAAGGGTAATGAGGATAGCACAACAATATGTCTTGGAATAACCAGCGTTACCTGAATGCCAGAGCAAGCTCGAGGAGCTAAATGGCTTAATCATATCCTTATGTTCCCGTGTTCTGGACTGATAAGTGGCAGAGGATTTTAGGATTTAGGAGGGGTATTGAGGAAAGGTAAGGCTATGAATGGACACAGGTGAGGATAAACATTTTAACTTGGAGACTTTGGGAGGTTGGTCACTAGTATATGTCAGCAAGAACCGAATGATGGTGTCCAGAACTTGGTGCTTGTTAGGATGGGCATCTAGGAATTAGCTGAACTGATGTTTACAGAGTTGTACTAAGTTTTACATAGATGATTTGGAGTTGGGGACTAAGTGTGGTGTGTCAAAATTTGCAGGTGACACTAAGGTGAGTGGTAGAGCAAAGTGTGCAGAAGACACTGAAAGTCTGCAGAGGGATATAGATAGTCTAAGTGAGTCGGCAAAGGTCTGGCAGATGGAGTACAATGTTGATAAGTGAGAGGTCATCCATTTTGGTAGGAATAACAGGAAAATGGACTATGTTTTAAATGGTAAAAAAGTTGCAGCACGCTGCTGTGCAAAGGGACTTGGGTGTCCTTGTGCACGAATCGCTAGAAGTAGGATTGCAGGTGCAGCAGGCGATTAAAAAGGCAAATGGAATTTTGTCTGCCATTGCTAGAGGGATGGAGTTTAAAAGCAGGAAGGCTATGCTGCAGCTGTATAGGGTCCTGGTGAGGCCACACCTGGAGTACAGTGTGCAGTTTTGGTCTCCTTACTTGAGAAGGGATATACTAGCACTGGAGGGGGTGCAGAGGAGATTCACTCGGTTGATTCCAGAGTTGAGAGGATTGGATTATGAGGAGAGACTGAGTAGACTGGGATTATACTCATTGGAATTCAGAAGAATGAGGGGAGATCTTATAGAAACACATAAGATTATGAAGGGAACAGATAAGGTGGAGGCAGGGAGGTTGTTTCCGCCAGCAGGTGAAACTAGGACTGGAGGGCATTGCCTCAAAATAAAGGGAAGCAGATGTAGGACTGAGGTCAGGAGGAACGTCTTCACCCAAAGGGTTGTGAATCTGTGGAATTCCCTGCCCAGTGAAGCGGTTGAAGCTACGTCACTGAATGTTTTTAAGGCAAGGCTAGATAAATTTTTGAACAGTAAAGGAATTAAGGGTTATGGTGAGTGGGCGGGTAAGTGGAGCTGAGTCTCAAAAAAGATCAGCCATGATCTTATTAAATGGCGGGGCAGGCTCGAGGGGCCTACTCCTGCTCCTAGTTCTTATGTTCTTACGTTCTTATGTAGTAGATGAGAGTTTT
This sequence comes from Ginglymostoma cirratum, assembly GCA_024137785.1. Classification (NCBI taxonomy): domain Eukaryota; kingdom Metazoa; phylum Chordata; class Chondrichthyes; order Orectolobiformes; family Ginglymostomatidae; genus Ginglymostoma; species Ginglymostoma cirratum. The sequence goes on from JAHRHZ010000039.1 coordinate 12,311,268, forward strand.
GGCAGAGCTGGGACATGTCACGTGTTTGGAAGTCTAGATTTTATGATGGGAAGAATGTAGGGTCAAAAATTTAACTTGGTTAAATAGAATGACATGGTTGTAAATAGTTTTGTTCAACTTGAGGATAGAAGTGGTGATTAGATGAAAATTGTAGGTTGAAGGATGTTTTTACAGTACTTTCTAAAAGCAATTGCTTTGCTCGTAACAGAGTTTTACAAAAGGAAATTCAGCTTATTTATAACTGGATGCTGAACCTGATATACAAAACAGTAATGAGTTTCCAAAAGGAATTGGGTAGGCATTTGATGAGGAATAATAATTAATTCTGCACTGTAAACGTTGGGACTGCTTAGTAAACCAGAACAGGAATAAATAGGGTTGGTAAAAACTATGTGCAACGTTTGTCAATTTACACAATAATTAATCATCTGGGCCCTCTTCAGGAAACTGGTGCACAGTGTGAGTGAAATCTAGTTGGCACATTTACTCTATCTTCATCTGTAAGGTTGAAAGTGAAGTCTCAGTTGTTTTCCTTGAAACCACTGATAGGCGCACACTGTTTCACTGCAGAACCTATTTAGTCTCTGTATTTGAAATGAGCATTAATATTTCTCCTTGTTCCTTCTGCTCATAGTTATTATTATAATCATCATCATCCAGGGATGGAGGTGGATATGGTGAGGAATCATGAAATGTAGAATTTGACCTATTGTATGAGGAACAGTCAGATCATTTCTATTTATCTAATTACTGATAGTGGTTCAATAGTTCTTTGAAGCAATGCTAATATTAAAAAAAAAGTCTTGGTCACTAAAGAATACCCATCAAACTCCAACATTCATCTGAGTACCTGTAATGGCCCTACCATCATTCTTTGGTCCACTGGCAAAGAGTTTGTCATGTCCTTTGGAATACTGAGGGTCATCTCTTGCTATCTTAATCTTAAACCTTCAAATCTAACCAAGTATTCATTCAGCTTTATTTGGGTAGAAACACTCATTGCTTTTTGTAGTCTGTTCTTATATCCTGAACATGACAGTCAAGAGAGTACCAGAGAGATTTGCTAATCTTAAGGTTTATTTAAATTTTCAGTTCAGTAATTTGATAAGTCATCCCCATAAATAATTCATTTCACTTTTTAAAAAATGGGATGATGTCACTCTTCAGTATTTTTCTAGCACAAAAAAAAAGTTGAATGTTGCCAGACTTTTGTGTTGTTAGTGCTTCGGTACTTCCATCATTAAATTATCAGCTGAGGTTTTTGCCAACATTTCATTTCTTTAATAGTAATAACTGAAAGCTGCCCTCCGTAGCATCCTCTGACAAAATGGCAGTTTCCTGACCTGCGGCCCATGAGATGAAGTGACTGTGTTGATGTTGCTTGTCCTGTTTAGCCTATACAAAGTACTTTTTTTAACCTCGGATTTGTTATGCAGCTTATCCAAAATCCAGTAATAAGTGAGCAGAATTTCCTCCAATCAAGTATTCTCCTCAGTGCCTGGTACAAACTTATTTCTTAATTAATGACTTATTCCTCCACCCTGGCTATCATCTCAACTGAACCAGACTATTTAACCTCACTTTCCTTTTTCACCCATGGCTGAACTTCTACCGCTAACCACGACCACCACCAACCCCCCCCCCCCCGCCCCACTATCTCATCCATGTTCAAATCACCTATTTCCATCCCTAAAAAAATTGCACTGCTTCAGACAGTTCAATATGTGCCTAATTTTACTTCCAGTTTTGATAATTTCAGTGCTCACTTGACTGACCTTCCATTCCTACACTTGATAAGTTCTTCTCCAAAGCTCTGCTACTGATACCTTGGAATAAATCCTGTTCACTTTAATTCCTATTCTCACTGACATGTTTTGGCTCCTGCCCCAATAATGACTCAAGTTTTAGATCTCATCCTTGCTTTCGGACTGTTTCATGGCCTTACTCTTCCCGAACTTCACAACCTCCTGTAGACCAACAGCCATCTCTGTGCTCTTTCAATTTTGACCTTGTGCATTTCCAAAACAGGTTGATCAGACATTAGTGGCTGTGCCTTTACCCTGGACCCTAAGCTCTGGAATTCCCTCCCTACACTTCTCTACATTTCCAACTTGCCTCCTTTAAGACACAACTTAAAAACTATTTCTTTTAATAAGCTTTCAGCCATCTTTCCTCATATTACTTGACTTTGTATCAAATTTTGTTTGTTTGATAATATGGCCTCTTTCAGCACCATAACTTTTCTATTGTTCTATAATTTGTGAATCACCTTTCAAGGTTTTATCACTAAGTACTGAAAAATAAAAATAGGATAACAGTTTGTTTGAGCTCTTTTTGGCACTGCTGTGTAATTTTTAGCTCAACATTGATTGAATTTTTTTCAAGTTAGTTAAAAAATAAATCTCATTATTCAGTCTACCTGTTTATTTTAGTTACTAACAAAGTGATTTTTGCAGAGAGAGAAAGAGATGGCAATGTCAAAAAAGTATTGAAATAATCCTGCACCTAACTAATTCAATGTATGTAGTGACAGCATAATGCATTGTCAGTAAATTGTTAATTGCAAAGTCAACAATGCAGGTTTTTATTTGCTTTTCATTCAGCACTATAGACAAGCTGACTGTGTATGATAAATATATTTCAAGGTAGCTAGAAAGTTGTTGGTCTATCAATTAGAGAGTTGTATAGTATAGCAACAACAATTGTACATTTCCAGTTCTAATTAACCAACCCTTGGTGGCTGTGCCTTGACACTAGTGTAGTGTTTGAATTTTAAGTTCTTTCTCTGTAAATTAAATCCTCTGTGATTTTATCATTCTTCAAGTATTTTAATGCTGTGTTGGCCATCAGCAAACCTCACTTTCTTAAATAGTGTGTTCCAGCATCAATTCCCCTACAGAGAATTCTTTTGTATGTGTCCTCACCAGAATGATTAAAATTTTCACTGATTGCTATTGAGTGCCCAAAATAAAAAGATTGTGGACATGTAAGAGGCTACAATTTCATCAGATATCTGTTGTGATTATGCTATGGCTTTGAGATGTGCATTTATCCTTTATTTTTATGGAGGGAGGTTGAGACAGAGTTGCAGAGCACTCTGCTTCAAAGCCCATAAAGTAAACAGCTTTTGAGGCCTTGGGTTTTTTTTCCTGAAGTTAGAGCGATAGAGGCAGCCTGAATGGGTGGGGTCAAGCTCCCACAGAACCACTGTTTTGAGTTTCATATTTTCAGCAGTAGTTGCTGAGGTCTTGAAGCTACAGTACATATCTCCCTGCTACCTTCTCCCACAGTTTTCTCTTGATGTGTTTCTTCCTGAGTGGAAAACTGCATGTGAGACCATCTATTTTACTGAATTTACCTTCGCCAAGGGTGTGTTTATGGAAGGTTACTATATACTAAACAGTTACTGTTTAGTAGTTAAATAATTTATTATTCTGTTAAGTTTTCCAACAGAGAAGTTATTCCAAATTTCTTCTTTCTTTTGTTATATTTTAACAATAGTGTATCAATAAAGTGTGTTTTGCTTCAAGACTGGTGGTTTGACCAATTGATTTGACCAATAAAATTGCATCTGGAACACAACACCTGGCACTTGCCTTTAAAATAAGAAAAGGTTAGGGTCTAGGCTATCTTAGAATCATAGAGTCATGCCTCTTGATAAATTTTGAAGGGGTTTGGTCTGGTCCATAACACTGTAATCTCATTCACGTTGTCTGTAACTTTTGTGCAAAGTGGAACAATTGCACTCATAAATTTAGTGAATATTGAATGTAGTTCTTGTGTGTGGAGATGGGAGGGAGGACTGTTGTTAATCTGTGGTGTCCTTGGTTCATAAGGCTGTTAGCTGTATTAAGATATAAAGAAAGAGTTCTGGTTCCTAGCATGGGATTGCCTTACTTTGATAAGCAATAACAGGATTGCATTCAACTGCTGAAATATGGTTTATTTTTATTTTTAAGCCCAAAAGTTGTGGATGAGAGCTGTCTTAGACCAACATGGAATCTCAAAATGGATACTTTGAAGACATTACAGTAGATTCAGAATCTGAAAGAAGTCCACATTCTGGCAGAGCGAGTACACAAAGCAAGTTTGTAACAAATGGTAATAACTCATGTAGTGATAATGCAAAGAAAATCAATCTGCTTCAAAGCAGTGACAGCACAATGAGAGATCAAGGGAAGACTAAAAAGAACATGGACTATGATAAAAATAGTGACTCCTATTACTCAGATGATTATGATGATTCATCATATACATCTGATCAGTGTTGCTCAGAATACTCTGCATCCAGAACACCTAGTCCAAGGAGAAAGGGACAAGCAAAACAGAAGAAGTCTGGCAACCCTAGCCAGAATCAAGGTAAGCTTGTTCATTTCATTTGTAGCAATAGTTAAAATCATTTTTGGATTGAACATTACGATAAATAACTGTTGATATAATGTAATTTTAAAGAAAAGTCAATATGGAATTTAGGAGAAAGTGATTCAGCCTGAGCAAGTCCCATAAACAGATTAAGGATGACACCAAGTACCAAGAGAGATATTCCTTACATTTCCTGTGCTTTGAACTTGCAAAGTCTGAAAGGTTCAATGTGCAAGATACTAAATAAAAGAATCCAGGTTAGTACACGGTTTGAATGAGAAGTTTGTTTGAAAAATAGAAAAGTGAGAGTAAAGTTTTATGAGCTTGTTCTATTCAATTCCAATGAATAAGGCCCCATCCACTTTTTCTCATAGCACAATGCCTTCATTCCAGGAACTAGTCCAGTGAACCTTTGTGAATTTTCTCTCGTTCAGGTGTGTCTTTCCTTTGATAAGGAGACCAAAACAGGACTGTTTTCCCAAATAATTTAATATCTTTAGCAAAAGGAATGCATTATGCTCACCCCTTATTCAAATCAGTAATTAAAATTGCATTTGGTGATAGTCCCAATTTCTGATCCTTACGGTAAACCACAAATTTCATCTTGCTAGCCTAAAAGTGACCCATTTGCCCTTGCTCTGTTTTCTGTCCATTACCCAATCCCCAGAGTATATACTCTCTCAATCACATGAATCCTAATTTTGTTTAATGTATTTTAAGTGGCTTCTTGAGAGGTCAAGTTCATGACACTTGTTGGTTCCTATTTATCAATCTTACTAGTTACATCTTTAAAAAATCCAACTGATTTATAAAACATGATTTCCCTTTAATAAATCCATGATAAAAAGTTATTGCAAAGCACTTTGGATAGTTTGTTCCATTAAAATTGTTATATAAACATAAATAGTTGTCAACTCTGCTAAGTCCACATATCATTTCAGTTAAAAAGATTGTGTGTATTACTTCCTCCCAAAAAAAGCAAAGAGCCAAATGGAGGTTGCCAAGGGCTAAAACTGAAGAGATGCAGGTAATTGGTGAATTATTCTGATCCTAGGGAGGTCATTATAGAATTGGCAGGTACAGAAATCATAGTTAATAATAATGCAGAAAGTGGGACTGACATTAATGCCAAAGGAAAAAATGGTGGGAGTGGCAGAGCACAGAAGACACTAGAAATCGCATAGAAGAGCAGGGCAAAAAAGGTGAAATAGTAACGAATGACTGGAGAATGAATAACGAATTGAAAATATAAGAGCAGAGAGATTTTGTATTGCAAGTCCCTCTGACAGTTTTTGAACTGACAAGTAGTTCCATGATTTGTAATTGGTCTTGGGTTGTGAAGTACTCCAGTCCCCCCACATTAGTTTTATTCCCGATGATTGTGTCCGTTTCAGATCATGTGGCCATCTAATTAGACGGTTGTGTGTTCAGGTATCAGTAGAGAGACTTAACCGCATAATCTAGAGTGACACAGGTGTAGTACTGAGGTTTTGATGCATTGTTAGAGGAGATATTTTGTGGATGTAACATTAAACCAAAAAATATGGTGGCATTTTTCAAACAAAAGAGGTGTTATGTCACTGTTCTGGCCAGCATTTATCCCTCAGTAAGCACCACTGAATCTAGATTTTTCTGGTGATTTTACGCAGTGTTTGGGGGATTTTGCCATGCATGCATTTAATCTGGTTGCCCACAATACATAGATTACCACACTTCAAGAAGTATTTGACTATTAAACACGTAGGATGTCCTAGATCTTTAAGTGCTTTAGAGTTATAGGGATCTACAGTACAGAAAAAAAAGCCCTAACGATTCTCATCCAATGTTATTATGTGACTACCGCCTCTGATAACACCAAAATGTTTTGTAATTGGAAGCAGTTTGGTTCTCAGTGTTGATTAATTTACATTTTATTATTTTTATATGTTGACTTTTAACTTGATTATTGTTCAGTACTGCATTATGTTGAGTGCACCAATTTTTTGTTAGACCTGTTGGGAAACTTTGTTTTCTTTTGTGCTTGAAACTTGTAACTTCCTTTTAAAAATTTCCTGTAAAATGTAATTGATCCTCTTACTCAATAGCAGATGCTAACATTGACTGGGAAACAAGATAGTTTAGAGCTTGGAAGTTTAATCCTTTCCTCTGGTCGGTTCGTTTATCTGAGTAATTCACGTGTCACTTAAATTGATGTATGCCTGGAAGTGTAATTGGATAAGCATTTCTATATTGCCTATACTGTGCAAAAATGCAATATTAAGATTCATAAAATAGGAATAAGATGATTAAAACAGCATTGAAATGACATCAAAAATTGTGCCAATTTAATAGCCTGATGGTAACAGTTCTGATTGGTCTCTGGTCTCTTTCCCTTAAGTGCCTGCTTCAGCCCTTGCACCTGCTGTTGCCCCACCTTGCCCTTCGTAACCAATGAATAGCAGAAGAAAATCCATACCGATATCTCTTAACACTATTCTAATATTTCTTTCATTACAATGAAGGAAACTCTCAGAAAATCTATTTGAAATAGTAATGCAATTTATGTATGTTCTATTGATGATTAGAACATAAGAACGTAAGAACTAGGACCAGGAGTAGGCCATCTGGCCCCTCGAGCCTGCCCCGCCATTTAATAAGATCATGGCTGATCTTTTTGAGACTCAGCTCCACTTACCCACCCGCTCATCATAACCCTTAATTCCTATACTGTTCAAAAATTTATCTAGCCTTAAAAACATTCAGCGAGGTAGCTTCAACCGCTTCACTGGGCCGGGAATTCCACAGATTCACAATCCTTTGGGTGAAGAAGTTCCTCCTGACCTCAGTCCTACATCTGCTTCCATTTATTTTGGGGCAATAACCTCTAGTCCTAGTTTCACCTGCTAGCGGAAACAACCTCCCTGCCTCCACTTTTTCTATTCCCTTCATAATCTTATGTGTTTCTATAAGATCTCCCCTCATTCTTCTGAATTCCAATGAGTATAATCCCAGTCTACTCAGTCTCTCCTCATAATCCAACCCTCTCAAATGATTCACTGAGCACACCTCATCATTTCTGCATTCTGGTTTTCATGTCTTTGGGCATGACTGACATCACTAAATCAATACTCCATATGTCCCTATCTTCATAGGACATAGCCTCTGAGAAGATTTCTGGTTTTCGATCTGATCTGTTTGTGTGCACAAGTTGACTAAAACGTACAAATGCACTGAGAGATTTGTGTAGATTATTATATAAAGACACTACAGAATGCATGATGTATTTCCTGCCTTTTTTTTTCCCTTTATGAAATCACATTCCTTTAACTGTTCTGGACTGAACAACATCTTGCTCTTAGGTATGTGTGTGATGAGCCCATCGTGAGGATTTTTTTCTCTAGGAGCAAAAGTAGGCCATTCAGCCCATCTGCCATTCAATGCGATCATAGTTGCCCTGATAATGCTCAACTCCACTTTCCTGCATTTGCCCTATACCCCTTGATTCCCTTACTAATTAAAAATCTGTCAATCTCAGCCTTGAATATTCTTAACAATCTATCCTTGACCGCAATCTGTGGTAAAGAATTCCACGGATTTTACCAGCCTCTGAGAGAAGAAGTTCATTCTCATCTCTGTCTTAAATAACCCTTTACTCTGAGATTATGCTGTCTGGTCCTATACTTCTCAACAATGAGAAACAGCCATTACACATCTAAGCTGTCAAGCCTCCTAACAATTTTATGTTTCAAGAAGGTCACCTCTCGTTCTTCTAATCTTCAATGAGTACAGGCCCAGCCTACCCAACTTCTCCTCTTAAGAACATTTCTCTATGATGGGATCTGCTTTCTCTGTACTGCCTGCAATGCCATTTTATCGTTTGTTAGATAAGTAGACTGAAACTATTCACACTATTCCAAGTGTGGTGTGACCAGTGTCTTGTATAGTTTTAGCAAAACATTACACTGCATTCCCTTTGAAATAAAGGCCAACATTCCATTTGGTTTCCCTTTAACCCACTAAAATTGAATGCTAGCTTTTTGGGATTCATGCAGAGGATCCTTAAGTTCCTGGGTGCTCCAGCTATTTTGCAGTCTTTCTCCATTTAAATAATATTCAGCTCCTCTGTTCTTCCTGCCAAAGTACATAATCTCACGTGTCAACATCTTATTTTCCATTTGCCAAGTTTTTACCCACCCGCTCATTTTGTATCAACGTCACCACTTGTCTCCTCACCTTTTTTTTTTGTTATCTGCAAATTTGGTGATAGAACATTCACATCCAAGTCATTAATATGATTGGGGCCCCAGCAATGATCCTTGTATCACTTGGCAGTTATAGCATGTCAACCTGAAAACACCTCCTTTATCCTAACTCTCTGTTTTTTATTAGTTAGGCAATCCTCGATCCATGCTAAGATATTAAACCTTAACACCATGAGCTGTTAGTATTGCACGTAAGGCTACTTACTATCAAATGCCTTTTGGAATCCCAAACACTGTATATTACATCCACTGGTTCCCCTTTTATCTGTCCTGATGTTACCACCTTAAAGAACTCTAATAATTTTTTTTAGAATTAGAGTCACTACAGTGTGGAAACAGGCCCTTTTGGCCCAACAAGTCCATACCAAACCTCACAGCACCCCGCCCAGACTCCCCTCCATATAACCCACCCAATCTACACATCCCTATGGGCAATTTAGCATGGCCAATTCACCTAACCTGCGCATCTTTGGACTGTGGGAGGAAACCGGAGCACCTGGAGAAAACCCACACAGACTCGGGGAGAATGTGCAAATTCCACACAGACAGTTGCCTGAAGCCGGAATCAAACCCGGGTCCCTGGCGCTGTGAGACAGCAGTGCTAACCACTGAGCCACCGTGCTGCCCTCTGGCATGATTAACAGGCTTGTTTTTCCCTTCATGAAGCCATGTTCACTCTAGTCAAATGCTCTGCTATTATGTCTTTTTATAACAGACTCTTTAACGTTTTCACTGACCGGTGTTAGGCTAGCTGTCCTACTGTTACCTGTGTCTGTCACTTTTGACTAAGGCTGTTACATCGGCAATTTTCAGATCTTCTGGGACTTTTCCAAAATCTAAGGGATCTTGGAAGATTACTATGACAGCATCCACTATTTCTGTAACTTCCCTCAGTATCCTAGGATGCAACCTGTCAGGAGCAGGGGAATTATTAGCCTTTAGCTACATTAGTTTCAGTAGTACTTTTTCTCTGGTACTAGTTATTGTATTTATTTTCTGCTCACCTTTTGCCCTTTGATTTAATCTTGTTGGAATGATGAGTGAGTGGAAGGTGCTGCCAGCGTTGGATATAGGCGTCAGAACTTTAGATGTGCTATGGTTTGTCAAGAACAGAAGTCCAATCAGGAAATCAGTAAATTATTAAGTCTGATAATAAAGCATAGTGTGGGAAAGGTTTCCACAGCAAAAAGACTAAGACAGGGACAGTAGTAAATGGCATTTCAGAGGTAGCAGTCTTTGGGGACGATACAGGGTATAGGATATTTGGCTTGCTCAAATATAAGGGTTTTTGAAGAGAGAAAAATAGAAATACAGCACTGTCAGTTCTGCTATAACACGTGTTCCGTCAACGCGAATTAGCTGTAATACGATTGATGAATAGCAGAACGCTATTTCTAAAGCACCAGCTTGTGTTGGCTATAACGTGATTTCATCGGTGCAGAGAGAAGTATGCGTCGACATCACATAATCGTTTCTCAGGCTTTGTTATGAATGTGTTCAATGTTAACGCCGAAAGAGTCTCCGCGCCGGTGTCACGTGATCATTTCGCGGGCTTTGTCATGAAGTGCTTTCTGTGAGGTGCAGTTCAACCTCCTACCCCATCAAGTCATCTTGATATTTTTTCAAGGTGAAGTGTTAAACTTACTTTTATTTCATTATTAGATATGAACTAAACTGTTATTCAAATTGTGCTATCCTTTTGTGTGTTAGGCTTTTGAGTGATTTTTGTGCAATTTTGAGTGATTTTCTTTGGTCTGCCCCAACCCCCACTTTTCCCATAGGCTCCATTATTTCCATACCGCGATTTTCTATAACGCAATCTTACACAAGAATGCAAATGTCATGTTATCGCAGAACCAACTGTATAATAAGTTTAAAAATGCAGCTTGTCTGAAGTGCCTTGGGATATTTTTATTATAAAGATGCTGTCTGCCTGGTGGTCATCCATTTCCTCTCTGCCTGTGTAGTCTTAGCACGTGGAGTGACCACCTCTCTGCACAAGCTGGAAACACTTCCGGCACACGTTCTGGTTCCAGGCGTTGGAATTGTCCCCGACTTCCCTCATAGAGCAGGATGAGCAGACTACAGCCTTAAGCTGTTTGTACTGTCTCAACTCCCAAATTTAAACCCTAAGATTGTCCAAACCCTTAGACTGCACTTAAAATCAAATAATATTCATTAGTCAAGGCCCTTTTTCTCTGAAGCTCTACACTATTTTACTGGTAACCTACAAATCCAAAATAAAGATCTCACAAACTTAGGAGATAAAAATAGTACAAGTACTCTCTTGACCTTATTCACCAATCAGCTGCTGCTTGACCTGCATCACTTTTTGACACTCCTCCTAGACTGCTTCACTGTGATGCTGACTGCAGACCACTTTTCCCAGACTGCTTCACTGTGATGCAGATTGTGGGAGCAGAAGTAGGTCATTCAATTCGTTGAGCCTGCTCCGCTATTCAACATGATAATGTCTGAAGATCTATCTCAATGAATTACTCCCGCCATCTTTCCATACTTCTTGACAGCTTGAGCTTGTAGACATCTATTTATTTCTCTCTTAAGTATACTCAGTGACTTGGCATGAAGGCCTTTTGTGGTTCAGTATTCTAAAGGTTTACCACCTCCGTGAAGAAATTTTTCATTTCAGTCTGAAATGGCTTACTGTCAATCCTGAGACCTTGACCCCTTGTTTTTGAACCCTAATCAGGGGGCATATTATTTTTGTATCCAGTCTATCCAGCCCTGTCAGAATTTTATGTGTTTCAATAAGATCACCTGTCATTTTTCTAAACACAGTGCAGACATGTCCAGTTGACCCAATCTTTTCTCATAAGACAAATCTGCCATAGTCCAGTGGGACAGTTCAGCCGTTCTGCTTCTTAAATCTGACAGAAAACCAACCTTCACTAATCTCGGGTAATTCCTACCAGTAAAGGTTCTGCTTGTGACTTTTTTTTTTCTGTGTCAGTGATTGATATCAGATTTTTCCACTGGGTGGACAGGGGGAATATTGTCTAAGGCTCTTGAGTAGATCTGTAGCTCGGGTTGTGGATGCTGCAGTTGGTTCGCTCGCCAAGCTGGTTCGTTAGTTTGTTTCGTTAGTTTCATTACCCTGCTGGGTAACATTAGTGCAGCCTCCAATGAAGCGCTGTTGTGTTTTCCCCCCTGATATTTAAGCTCTGGGGTCTGTTGATTACCTAATTTCTGGTTTTCCTTCGCAATGGTGTGTGTATATATAGGGTCTAGTTCTATATGTTTGTTGATGGCCTTGGTGGAGAGCCAGGCCCCTAGGAATTCCCATGCTTGTCTCTGTTTGGCCTGTCCTAGGATTCTGGTGTTGTCGCAATCGAAACGGTGGTTCTCCTTATCCGTGTGAAAGAAGATGAGTGAGTATTGGTCGTGTCTTTTTGTTGCTAGTTGGTGTTCATGTACCCTTGTGGCCAATTTTCTTTCTGTTTGCCCAACGTAATGTCTGTCGCAGTCCTTGCATGGGATTTTATATATTACGTTGGTTCTGTCCATAGTGGGTTAGGGGTCTTTGGTTCGAGTTAGCGGCTGGAGTAGGGTTAACGTGGGTTTGTGTGCTACTCTGGTGCCCAGTGTATAGTGATAACTAAGTGAAGACATAGCTAACTTATCCTTCCTTAACCGATTAGAGTGCTGAGGAGAATTTTAAAGTATAAAATGTCCCAGATTGGTAAATGTACCTGTGATCTATTTACTCTGTGATTCAGCTCCTAAGAAAATTGAACGTATTCTGCAAAGGAGAGAAACAGTCTTTATGGAAAGTAGGTGAGTCAAATGCCAGGTGCAGGAGAAGACAAGTAATGTATGTGTCCAGCAGCTGCAAGGCAATGATAGACCTGAATCTTAGAGGAAAGTAGATATCACAGCACAATTATAAGATTATAAGAAGTCGGGGAGAGTAGGTCATTCAGCCCTTAATGTCTGCTTCACTATTCATTTAAGATCATAGCTGATCTGATTATGTCTTTGATTCCATTATTTTTGCTGCATTATTCCTCTTCCCCCACTCCACCCCAACCATAACCTTTGATATCCTTGTAAATCAAAAATTTAACTTGCCCTTGAATATAATGACTCAGCATCCAGTACTCCCTGTGAGAATTCCAAAGATTAGCAGCTCTCTGAGAGGGAAAATAAGATCTTGCCTATCCCCATCTTTAAATGGGATACTCCTTTTATTTTTAAATGGTGCCTCTTAGTTCTAGGTTCACAACTGTGGGGAAATTCCCAGCACCTACCCCATCGAGTCTCTTTATATACTTTATGTTAACAGGATCACTTCTCGTTTTTTTTGGTTGTTTTCTAATCAACCTGATCAGAGATGTTCTATGATATGGTTATTTTCAAATTATTTCATTACAAAATTCAGCAATTTACTACCAACAATGCTACTGTGTGAAAGCGAATTTAGTTATGTTCAATAGTAGGGTTGTTGTTGTTGGAGAGGAATGTTTGCAAATTTCAAACGTCTGTATTGGTAATGACATTATTAACACTCATAAGTGAAATCTAAGCATTTTACAGGGCCACATCAAGATGGAAGCTAGTAGTAGAGAAAAGGAGACCATTGAAAAGTAGAGTCTGAAAGCCCAGCTGAAGGGTGTTTTGGATACTTTTGAAAGCAATACAGAAGAATTAAATCTAAGAGGGGGGATCAAAATAATTGAAGGCACTGTAACTGATAGTGGATGGAATGAAAGAGAACAAGGAATAACTGTTGTTGGAGAATCAAACCAGCCATGCAAATCACAAAAACCTGTGACTTGGAAATGTGAAGTTTTCTGGCATTTGCAAACTTGGTGAGAAAAGATGAAGTGGAGGAATGAGACTTGTTTCTTTTCTGTATATTGGTAGAAAGGTCAACCATAAAAGGCTATTGGAGAAGTTGAGCCTCCGGTTGGTATATTGGGGTTATGGTATTGGAATGGAAGAAACCGAGTGGAGCAAGGATGAGCAACTTTCAAGTCGAAAGAAAATGGATTTGATTGAAGATCCACTGTGGTGAAAGGAATTTGTTTCTAGTCAGTATAGCATATTAAGGCTCCATATGTCTTGATGAAGGTTGAGATTATGGATGCATTGCTAGTGTCAGCAGCCAGGGTGAATAACTTCTATTTTGTTAAGTTCTGAGGAAGGGTCACCGAACCGGAAACATTAACTCTGATTTTTTTCTTCACAGATGCTGCCAGACCTGCTGAGCTTTTCCAGCAACTTTTGTTTTTGTCCTATTTTATTAACTTTGAACTGAAGAATTCCCTCCCTAATGGCATTGTGGGTCAACACACAGCAGGTGGACTGCAGCAGTTCAAGCAGGCAGCTCACCATCACCTTCTCAAGGACGACTAGGGATGGGCAATAAATTCTGGCCAGCCAGTATTGCCCACATCCCACAAATGAATAAAGAGAAATTATAAATCAGAAACAGAAGAGGGACAGGAGCTTATGAACTAGAAGAGGACAGCATAGTGAAAGATAGATTGTGAGTGTAACTAATAAAAAGAGAGATCTGTTGTAAAGTATCGATAATAAGTAATCTAAATACACAATTAACTAAAAAAAATGCAATCCTGTATAAAACACAAGATCTTGGGAACATATTATTTAGAGAATTTACCGGGAAATGGTTGGCCAGTTAATTATGTGTTCTTGAAACTCAACTGAACTTTTTCTCTACTACATTGAAGGCTGCAGAGATCAATGTACCAACTCAGTTTGTTGGTAACTGATTGTTTCTCTAAATAGAAGTACATCAAATTTTATAGTAAATTCTAAATTTTTTTTGTACGTCTCTTCTATTTCCTTCTGAGGGCCATAACTTAGCCCCATGGCAGATAGTAACCCCTTTGGTAGCTAATCTAAGTGGCAGTTTTTAAAAATCTATTCATATATATTGGATATGCATTAATATTTTATGATTGTAAATCGTGTTAATATACTTACATTTTAATAAGATCTGCGAGGAAGCAGCAAGATGAAATTTATCTTTTATTTATTTCCTTGTACCTCTTTTCTATTTCTTAATGACGCTTCCAAAATGCAGTGATACTGGGGTTAATTTTAGCACCTTTGTTTCACCCATCTGAAATGGCTGAGATAATTGGTCTTCAGGCACAGCTGATCCTCTGCTAGATTTGTTTACTCTCTTCCAGCATAGTTGATGGAGGAGTAGTTTCAGTAACCTCACCTACATTTTGCATTTGATGCCACTTGTATGCTCCTTGTTTGTATGACATGTCGGATGTACTGAATCTCAGCAGTGTTGTCATAGAGATGCAGTTGGAGTCCTTTTAGTGAAAATACTGCATGACCAGGAAAGCAGCGTTTTATGCAGATTTGGTTTGCTTGGTGTAAGTACGTTTGTTTTTACTGGGGCTACAATATGCTTTGTTTATGTTTCTGCTGTTTTTGTCACCAAAAGCACACTTGGTTTATCACACCCCATGTTCTTGTAAAATGGCAGTGTTTTAATTATTCAGGTCTTTACATAGTCTTGGACATCAGCGAATACTGTCAAAGCAAAGCATTGGCAGTGAACTGCAGCGCCTTCAGTGCTGTACTCAAAACAGTGTTTGGTAAAATGAAGTGTCTGATTTTATTTTGCCTACAATGGAGCTTTTGTACGCAGTAAGACCAAGACTAAAATAATATTGAAGCTTCCCTTTCCAGGCACTAAATTATCCATTTTCTGTCTTTTGACTCTTATTTTTTCCACTTAGGAATTTGACACTTGGACTTTGAGTTAAATACTTTTAGTATAGATACACTTGAATAAATGTATTGTTCTCCTTTCATACCTTGAACTGTGTTATAGTTGAAAATACTCATGAAATTCTGGCGTTGTCTCTGTTTTGCTTGTATCTGTTGAAATTTCAATGGTGGAAATAAGTTTGATCGTTGAAATGAGGTTGGTTGGTTGGTCAGTTCAATTAACTTTGGAGTTGTACAGTCTTTCAGTTTGTATGGATGATAGTTTCTAGATGAGCTATTGAGTTAATTTGGATGTTTGAATAAAATTTTTTGTTCCTGTTTCAATGATGTTTTTGACTTAATCTAATCAAGTTTCAGTTTACGATACCTTCATGATTCTTTACAGCTAATCGGAAATCTGGTTCCAAGCATCCAGCAAACCATGGTAGTCGCCATTGGGGATCACGGACCCAGAGCTTAAGCAAAGAATCTGTTCACAAAGACATAGACTTGGTGACCAAACGCATGTTATCTGCCAGGCTTCTGAAAATTAATGAACTACGAAATGAGGTTACTGAGTTACAGGCTAAGCTGGAGGATTTGCAGAAAGAAAACAAAATTCTAAAGCGACTTCAGTATAGACAAGAGCGAGCCCTCAATAAGTTTGAGGACACTGAAAATGAGATTGCAATGCTCATATCTCATCATAACGACGAAGTTAGGGTACTTCGAGAACGACTTCGAAAATCACAGGAGAAAGAAAGAGCAGTTGAGAAACGTTTAAAAGATACTGAGGAGGAACTTTATCGCACTAAAAGCACACTTCAGAAATTAAAGAAACTTTCAGAAGACAAACATCTGGTGGAGCGAGATGAACTGGCACAGAAACTTGCCAAAGCTGAAATCAAAATGGAAGAAAGTGAAAGAAAATTGAAGGTAATGTTTAATATTTATCTTGTATGCTTCGTATCAGACATGTTTTTGCAAGAGGTAGGTGAATATCTTTTTCCTATTTGTAGGGTGGTGTAACAGAGTGCATGGGACATGGGACTGAGTTTTCCCACATGCTGTTTAGTCAATGTAAGTTCTGTCGCTAGACCATTGCAAGAAACTAAATTAATGTATAGCTGCTAAGGTACTGAGGCCTGACCAGAAAGAGTTCCAAAGCTGAAACCTTAAACGATTCAAACTTTGTAAATCGTGTGATCTCAAGTTCAGTATGTTTACAAAACTCCATTCCTTGACGCTGTGCGCTTGTCTTCTGTCAACATTTGTTCGTACATTTTGAACAACAGTTTGAACAGTCATAATAAGGTTAACTCCGTATTTTAATTGGTTCTTATGTTGAGAGCCCCTAATAGGACTTGTCTTATGTTGATGGTATAATTAAGCCCTGACTCCTTAAGGATTGTAACTTTGCATTGTGTGTCTGAAGCTGAAATGGAGTTTGAATATTTTATTATGGACAGGTTGGTTGTAGGAAGACTGATTTCTTTGTTCAGTGAGCCTTAGTAGCCCAAACTAATAAAAGTACCCATTTTCATTAACATTAACCATTCAGAATTGAAACACTTATTACGTCTTTGACAGAATTTAACATTATGAAATGAATTGAAAATCCATGTCTGTACTGGTTGCGTTTTGGTCATATTAATGTAGTGCAAATATCACTGTATTGTGGTCCAGCCTGCCAGAACAGCTGCTTGCAGAAGAATAAATCAGTAGTAATGTGTTTCAAGGATGTGTGCAATGAAGTGGTAAATCCTTAGAAGTATAAGTAGAAAATGCAGGAAATACATGACAGGTCAGACTACTTCTGTGGAGAGAGTAGAGTCCAATGGCTTTTTGGCTGGAAGGTGTTAGACATGTAAAAAGTTTGGAGCAAGTAGAGAGACAAGGTAGGGATGTGGGGGAGGAAAGCACTAAAGGGGAGTGCTTCCAGCAGTGCTTAATTGACACCTTGTAGTTAGCTGCCTGTATATTCAGTCAATCATTTGATGCCTTCCAGCATGATGCCATCACCAAACTTATTTTCCTCTCATTTGGTTTCACCAATCCAAAGGGTTCACTACCTCCATGGCACATTGGATAGCTCTGCAATCACCTCAACATCTAATCCCCATAGCACTTTTCTGTGTAAGCACAGGTGTAGCAATACATGCCCTTTCATAATCTGTGTCATTCTGTTCAATCAACAAGAATGACCATCTCTTGTATTCTACTCTTATTAGGTCATACTTTTGTCCTTCTCTTTGATGCCTCTATCTTTCTCCTAAACTCAGAAATTGCTTAAAACATTTTATATCTCTAACATCTTCCAGCTAAAATGAAAAGACATCAGAGCTTTCTCTTTCCACTTATACTGCCCGATCCTCCCCTGCCCAAGACATTTTCATACCCCATCCCTTTCCCTACATCTCCCAACCCTCTGTTGTGCTTGTCTCTTTCACCCACCTTCCCTTTGCCCTCTCCTCTTTTCTTATTCATTTTCATATGTTTGTTTTTGTTTGAAAAAGCTGTAGAGCAGGATGATTTGTAACATAAGTTGGGTCATGTCATTCTAAAACGAATGTACGTCATATTGGCAGCTGCAGCAAGGGAGTTGTGAAGGAACAATTGTGGTGTATGCAATGAGATTTTACATATTTTTGTTAAACATCTATACTGTACTAGCATGAAATCTGAAGCAATGTTTGTGTTTTAATAAGATAGTTTAATTCAACAAAAATAGCAATCTTCAGAAACACGCTCAATATCCTGAATTAGGCTGTCTTCAAAAATACCCTTACTTAGAAATCATTAAGTTCGAAGGCTAGGGACAGATAAACATCTGTGCTGAGAAAGTTTAGCTGGAGTTGTGATTTTAATTTTTTTCCATCCTAATATTTTATTAATTATTTTCTGTTTATACTAGGAATGATAGATCTATTATATTAGAGGTAATAATATAATATAAACTCAATTTTTATAATATAAACTCAAATGATCGAATTTTAGGATTCTGAAAATTAACTGGCCATAAAACTACAATTCTTTTCTCTCCTACCCTTTAAGTCTGAATTGAATCATTTTCTCAGATTCCCAGAGGAAATTATTCTTGCTGCACCATGGACACACTGAACATCCACAAATTCTGAGTTGGCCTTTATGTTCAAAGCCAGTTTCTTCAAACAATGGGTAAAACCTGATTTTTCTAATGGAATACAGGAAGCCTTTGGGCTTCCCAGCTGGATGCCCAAAACAAATCCTACAAACTTTTTGTATCTTCATTGCAGCAACTGTGATCAATTTTGTGGACCATCTGCTTGTAATTAAAATCGTATCCTTTCCCAAATGAAACCCAAACCTTCAGTGCTGCGAAGAAATAGGTATTTAAAAACAATTCAATTTGAAGATATGGTGAAGTTGAAGACAATGTGGAACATAAACTCTAACTTTCTAAACTTGTCTCTCACATTAAGGAACTGGAGAGAAATTTGGAACTAACCAACCACAGCTTCCTTAGGCAAGTGGCCTCTGAGCGGAAGAAGGCGCATGTGGCTCAGGAAAATGTTCAAAATCTCCAGGATACAATCCAGTGTCTTGGTCAGAAACTAAAGGTATTTCGCTTTATAGTGGCGACATCAAAAGGACAAAATTTCTTCTGGTCCATTAACAGTCATATATTACAGGCATTTTCATAGATTAAATGAAAGTTATAATGGGAAATTGTTGCTTAGTTTAAAAAATCCTGGTTTCATCATTGATGTTGTTAGTTACCCAGTCAGAATAAATTTAACATTATTGTTAAAATCAAATTTCATAAACAATATCGGGAGGCTTTGGACAAAATTGTGATTGTAATTTATTTAATATAGTGAATTTGTAATTGGTAATTGCCATTTTAATTTTCTGACTATTTACCATTTGCATGTACTTCTGATCAAGACACAAAAGACAGCTTTTGTAAGCATTTTGTGATGTCAGACTAGGGGAAAGCAGTAGATATGTGTTGATTTTTAAAAAGGTTTGCCAGTTAAATATACAAAATACAGAACTCCCACTTGTTAAAGACTGTATAATAATGCAACATATAATGTATTGTAATTTTGTATATTTTCTAATGAACAGTTTTTTGTTTATTAGGAGATAGAAACCAGTTAATATCTAATACTGCTAGTAGGGTGCTAAGTACTTGGGAAACAAAGGTTAATGAGGCAAACAGCAGATGTGAACTAATTACAGCAAACTTTTTAATTAACCGGCCCTTATGGGGCCAGGAGTGTGCCATTTGATCAAATATTCAAGGTGATCAAGAGGCCCACCTAATCAATGTAAACAGCACAGTAAGTAATAGAAATGTAATGCAGGATTACAGACATCACTGTTATACTTTTATTTACAGCATAAATCACTACTTAATAATGCAACTTTGTCTTAAATAAAACTTACTGGCATACAGCCTTCTTACTTGCACCTTCAACTGACTACTCGGACATTGTAGAGATTATGATAATACAGTAAACTTCTGGTATTTCAGGTGTATAATTTTTGTTTGTTTATCAAGAGTGCCAGTTCATAAAATGCCAGTTAAAACAAAGTTTGCTGTAGTTGGTTGTCTTAAAATATACTGAAAGAAGAGGCAGGGCTTTTGTGGTGCAGTTTTAGTGTCATAACCCAGGCCTTCTGGCTTAGACGTGCAAGTCCAGAGGTGAGTAATAACATCTCTAAACGGGCTCTTTAAAATTCTATAATGCAGGAAGGAGGAGGATTTATTGTGTGTATTTGGTTGAAATAAAACTCTAGCTAGAAAGTGGACTTTGAAAGCATTCACATTCTAGTATGCAACTAGTTAATTGTTTTTCTAATTGAATGGATAAGACATGTAGGCTTTCTTTTTAGAGCTTCTACTTCCTCTATAAAGCTTCGTTTCCGTGTTTTAGTAGTGTTCATTTAAGACACTATTACAGATGGACACCCTAACAACATTGCGGCAACAGTACTCAAGACTTGTGCTGTGTACAAGCTGCACACCTAGCCAAGTTTTTTTTAGTACAGCTACAACATTGGCAATAACCTGACAATGTGGAAAATTACCGAGGCATGTCCTGTGCACAGAAATGCAGGGCAAATCCAACCTGGCCAAATATGGCCCAACCAGTCTACTCTTGGTCATCAGCAAAATGCTGAGAGGAATGGTTGATAGTGCTGTCAAGCAGCACTTACAAAGGGGAATAACCTGCTACCTGAAGCTCAGTTTGGTTTCTGCTAGCGCTATTCAAATCCTGACTCATTACAGCCTTGGTCCACACATGGACAAATGAGCTGAAATGCATGGTGAAATGAAAGTGACTAATCTTGACATCAAAATATCATTTGACTGAGCACAACACGAAGGAACATTGCCAAAGCTAAGTTGAGTGAATCTGGGAAACCTGGTTGGAGTCATCCCTAGCACAAAGGTTGATGGCTGTGGTTGTTGAGGCCAGTCACCACTGCTGTAGTTCCTCAGGGTAGTGGTCTAGGCTCAACAATCTTTAGTTATTTTATCAATGATCTTCCCTATTTCTGACTTTATGATGATTACACAATATTCAGCAACATTAACAACATCTGAGGTACTGATGCAGTCCATGCTCATATCCAGAAACGCTTGGACAGCATCCTTGAGTTGTGGTAAGTAACATCCTTGCTACGGAAGTAATAGGCATTGACCATCTCTAGCAAGTGAGATTCAAACAATCACCCCTTCATTCAATGATTGTTCCATTGCTGAATTCCCCACCATCAACATTCTGAGGTTTATCACACCAAAAATTGAAAGGACCAACCATTTCAATACTATGGCTACTAGAGCAGGAGAGAGGCAGGAATTCTACGGCACCACCATAGAAATGCCACCACCTTCCAATTGACCTTCCAAACCACACCCCATCCTGATTTGAAACTATATCTCTATTCCTTCACTGTCACTCAGTCAAAATCCTAGAACTCACTTCCTAACAGCATTGAGACTATACCTATCTTTCAAGGACCGCAGCAATTCAAGAAGCAGCTCACCAAATAAAATAAATGCTGGCCAATCAGTCCGCATCCCATGATCAAAATGACACTGATGGGAAAAGCCGAGAAAGAAAATATATGGCAGAGATAACAAGCAGAGAGGTATTGTGGCCTGGACTGATCTAATAACTGTTGAGGTTGGTTGGCTCACCGAGCTGGTTTCTTTTTCACAGACGTTTTGTTACCATGCTGGGTAACATCCTCTGTGCAGCCTCCGATGAAGTGTCGCTGTGTTCTCCCGCCTGGTTTTTAAACTCTGGGGTCCGTTGAGATGGATTGCCTCACTTCGGGTTTTCCTTCGTAGTGGAATGTATATGTGGTCGAGCTCAATATGTTTATTAATAGCATGCTTCGTCAAGTGCTAGGCTTCTAGGAATTCTCGTGCCTGTCTCTGCCTAGCTTGTGCCTGGATTTTGGTGTTGTCCCAGTCGAAACAGTGGTTCTCCTTGTCCATGTGGATTGAGATGAGCAAGTACTGGTCGTGTCTTTTTGTAGCCAGTTAGTGTTCATGTACTCTTGTTGTTAGTTTCCTTCCTGTTTGCCCGATGTAGTGTTTCTTGCAGTCTCTGCAGGGGATCTTGTAGATGACATTGGTCCTGTCCATGGCAGGGAGTGGGTCTTGGGATAATGGATATCCAAAAAACTGGGTCAGAAGATGCCTACACGAACAACATCAGAAAGATACTACATGCACCGACACAATCATCACACTACCCTACAACAGGAACACATTGGAACTCCCCATAAGAATCCTACGACCACTGGGTATCAGAGTGGCACACAAGCCCACATCAACCCTACGAGAACTGCTCACCCGAACTAAAGACCCACTCCCCGCCATGGACAGAACCAATGTCATCTACAAGATCCCCTGCAGTGACTGTGAGAAACACTACATCGGACAAACAGGAAGGAAATTAGCAACAAGAGTTCATGAACACCAACTGGCTACAAAAAGACACGACCAGTACTCACTCATCTCAATCCATGTGGACAAGGAGAACCACCATTTCAACTGGGACAACACCAAAATCCTGGGACAAGCTAGGCAGTGACAGGCACGAGAATTCCTAGGAGCCTGACACTCCACGAACCATGCTATTAATAAACATATTGACCTCGACCCCATATACATTCCACTATGAAGGAAAACCGGAAGTGAGGCAATCCATCTCAATGGACCCAGAGTTTAAAAGCCAGGTGGGAGAACACACCGACACTTCATCGGAGGCTGCACTGAGGATGTTACCCAGCATGGTAACGAAACATCTGTGAAACAAGAAACCAGCTCGGCGAGCCAACCGCCCTCAACACCCACAACCCGAGCCACAAATCTTCTCCAAAACCTTAGTGATCTAATAACATTTGGGTAGTTTTCTTCTAATGTTAAACGATACTCTCCAATAATTCGATTAGCAAATTCTCTGCTCCTTGTGAAACTTTGCTATCGATATCAAGAAAATATAGACATGATCACCAAACTTCTAAATTAACTACTCCTAGCCAAGGTGCCTGTGTCAGACTAGTGAGAAAGATATATATATATATATAGGCTGAAGTTTGGCTGTTTCTTCTAATGTGTAAATATTTATTACTGTTCATATTTATTAAAAGGAGAAGGAAAAGGAACTGGATGCGAAGAATATTTATGCCAATCGCATTCTCAAGGCATCACCAAAGAAAGACACTGAAAGTGTGCCTAAGAAAAAAGGTATTGTTTTTTCCCCTGTTGCTTTTGCTATTGTCAGGGCCAGTACTGAGTTGAATGTATAAGTCATGTGCATTTCATAAAATATAATTAACGTGAAGTGCAGTTTACTCATTTAGATAGTAAACAGCACTATTTTGAAAAATTAGAAAAATTTATGTAACTAAAAGTAAGGACACCAGATTTTAAAAATCTTATTGTGTTCACAAAAGGAGTCTGTAAAAACCATTGGTCAAATGTCTTGTAATTTTATTGATTAGCATCAGGACTATATATTACTGTGCAGAGATTAACTTCAATAAATCTCATAGAAACTGACCACTTAGAAACTCAGGAAACCTAATAAATAGCTTTTCTCAAACTTTGGATAAAGGTATCATGACCAAGGCTACAGCTTTAAGCTGACTGAAAAAGTTAAATTTCTGTTGAGTACATTAACAAGGTTTGTGAAAGGAAGATTGAATTTGAATAATTTAACTTAAGCAAGTATCAATGAGGATCCATGAAAGTAGCACACTTGATGTAGCCTACATAGTCTTTAGCAAGACATTTTTACGTTCTGAGGACAACACAGGCTATAAAAGGATGGAGATAGATTAAGTAAGTGGACAAGATGACACATGGAGTATAACTTGGAGTAGTGTGAGTTATTCATTTTGTTCATAAGAATAGGAAAGCAGAAATGTTTTTGATGGTGTGAGTCAAATGTTGATGTTGAGAGAGATTTGGATGTGCTCATTCAAGGAGCTCTGAAAACTAGCATTAAATACAGTAAGCAACTAGGAAGGCAAATGGCACACCACATATTATTTGAGGTTGTTGGGTAAAGTAACTACAATTTAGCTTGAAGATGATGTAGGAAATGTTGAGCAGGACAGAAGGAGGAAGTCTGTTAAATGCATGGTAATGTTAAGTACATCATAATGTTGGGTAGAAGTAATGTATTAGGGGTCTTGCAATGAATGGTGAGGTAGAGAGGAGAGAGGCCAGCAGCCCATGACTGGGTTAGACTAGAACAGCAATGAGCACTGATAGGGAGTTGGGGTATTGGGGTTGAGGTGGGTAGCCTGGTGGTTCACAGCAGTAGTGACCAATAGAGATATGGTGAATTGGGTTGAAATCTTACTCTTAGCAGTCTGGGTTTGAAGTTGTGGTCTATTAGTGTGAAATGAAAGCTAATCCATGAAGAGTTTTGAGGATTGCAAACCTATTTGGGATTGATTGAAGATTGAAAACTTGGTAATGGAAGGAGAGTGTTTGTTTGCAGATGCAAAGCTTGACATTGAAAGTGTAGAAGTTGAATAAATTTGTTAAGGTGGAGGGGTTTTTCTCAGTAGGGGGAGCTGAAAACGTACCCATTTAGCATGATGGAATTTTAAAGGTAGACTATTTGCTCAGTGTACAATATGTTTGTAAGGAAGGCACAATGATGTAAGTAAAGAGTTGTCAGTCCTCTTTTCTGGGTACATATTCCATTCTGTGTGATGAGTGCATGTCTGCATCATGCAGGTATGATCACTTAACAATGTAATTATATATGCTTGCCTTCTTGGACAGAGCAATGAGTATAGGTGTTCAGAACATCGTATTATGGCTGTACAAGACATTAGTGAGGCCACTTTTGGAATACTGTGTATAGTTCTGTTCACCCTGCTGTAGCAAGGTTGTTGTCAAATTAGATAGGGTGCAGAAAAAATTTACAAAGATGTTGTCGAGTTGGAGAGTTTGAGTTATAAGGAGAGGCTGGATAGGCTGGGGTCTTTTTCCCTGGGGTGTCGGATGCTGAGAGATGACCTTTTTAGAGGTTTAAAAAATCATAAGGGGCATGGATGACATGAATAGCCAAGGTATTTTTCCAAGGGCAGGGGAGTCCAAAACTAGAGGGCATAATTGTAAGGTGAGAGGGGAAAGATTTCAAAGGGACCTGAGGGGCACCTTTCTCACACAGAGGGTGGTGCATGTATGGAGTGAGCTGCCAAAGGAAGTAATAGAGATGTGTACAATACAACATTGAAAAGATGTTTGGCCAGGTTCATGAATAGGGAAGGTTTAGAAGGATATGGACCAAATGCAGGCAAATGAGACTAGTTAGGTTTGGGATACCTATTCAGCATGGACGAGTTGGACCATTGGGTCTGTTTGTGTTCTGTATAACTCTATGAATCTGTAACTGAACTCATGGCTTATTTATAATATAAATATATTGAAACAGACATAAAAGAACATTGTAATGCATGAAAGACTACTGCAGGTAATGGAACATTGACACCAATACAGAACTGAATGACATGTTTCCTTGTTGGCTTTGGTATATACCTGCAAATATATGCGTTGTCTCCAATAAAACAATTAAGTGCTAACACTACAATCTACCAGTTTTGTCAGACAAATCACATTTGTCCTAGCCAGTGGTTAAAAACTAAACAAGTCTCTGCAAATTTCATATTCATTAATTAACTAATTATTCAAATTTTATTTAATGTACTGATTATATTTTATAAAACATTGTAAAATGTACCTATTGAATATATTTTTTATATATTATTTATATATGTATGTATGTAGGTATGTAAAAATGATTAAACTGTCCCTTTACTGTGCAAGACCATTATTGGAGGGAAGGCAGTCAACTAAAAGGCCTACCTTCTGAATTAAACTGGGTTTTAAATAACTGAAGTTTATTGCTGTCATGCGCCTTGCCAAAAGAGATTGACTCACATTAATGAATAATAAAAAATAAATAATAACTTACTAGATAAATTGTTTTTGTGTCTACATTAGCAACAGTGCCCAACACAGCAATTGGAGTGCAGACTGAAGAGTACTACTTGCCTTTAGAGTTCCCAGCTCCACCCCTAGTAATGAGTGGTGAAGAAGAACTGACAATAAAAGGAGAATATTCACAAATGGTATGTTTTACTTAACATGTATGCTTTCTACAAAATGGTTAAGAATTATGACAAATTACTTTGTGAAGTGAATATTTGGTTTTAAGAAGTCCAATCGTGATGAAAAAGCTAAACATTGAGGTTAGAATGCGGATACCTGTGTGATGGACAGAACGCTGGAACACCAGCCTTTATAAGCTCTCATTTATGGAGATACACATTGCATGTTGTACCTCTCCAATTGTTGACTCCTTTTTGCATATTCCTGTATAAAAAATATTTTTAGTTAACCTGTTGGACATCTTATGACACATCTCCACTGCAATACCTCAAAGTCCAAGGATCTGGGTTCAAGTCCCACCTGCAATGGAGATGTGTATATATCAACAGTGGTAAGTTCACAATTATTGTCCATCTCTTGAATGCATGTAAACATTCAGTTGATAAACAGTGAACATTATGATGATTGGGGGAAAATGTTCAGTTGTGTGTAAGAGCTCTTCTAGATATAAAAAGAGTAAAAAGAAAAAGGGCTCTTGTGGCGCAATGATAGTGTTCTTACTCTGGGCTATAAGGCTTGGGTTCAAGTCCCAGCTGCTTCCGCTGTATATCACTACACTCTGTTCAAGTTGAATAGAAATACCAACAAGAATAAACAATTAACAGTCAGCGATTCTTATTTTATAAATGTTTATCTTGGCCAGAAGGCAGGAAAGTAATACATGCACTAACTGCATTGAATGTTGAGGTCACATTAGTGATTTTATAGTCATGCAGTTGTCCACCGTCATGTCTATATTTGAAAAGGTAAAAAAGATATAACTAATGTCTGTGAGAGAGACAAAAGGTACTGCAGATGCTGGAGAATCCGAGATAACAAGCATGAGGCTGGATGAACACAGCAGGTCAAGCAGCATCATAGGAGCAGGAAAACTTGACGTTTCGGGCCTAAACCCTGAAGGGTTTAGGC
>JAHRHZ010000039.1:12338595-12385401 GCA_024137785.1 Ginglymostoma cirratum
TAGACCCTTCTTCAGAAAAAGGGCTTTCTGTAGAAGGGTCTAGACCCGAAACGTCAGCTTTCCTGCTCTGATGCTGCTTGGCCTGCTGTGTTCATCTAGCTCTACACCTTGTTATCTCAGGTGATGTCTGTTGACAGTTATTGACCTTAAATGTTCATTTTCCTTTTCTCCACATATGCTGCTGCACATGCTGAGTATGTTCGCCCTGTTAACACACCTCTTAATCTTACAAACCTCAGTCATGCCCCAGCCCCCAGTCTCCTGTGTTCTAAAGAAAACAATCCAAGCTTATCTAGCCTCTCCTTATAGCTCAGTTTCCTGTGCCAGGTAACATCCTGGTGAACCTCCTAAACCCTCTTTAGTGCCACAAGCTGAATATAGTACTCTTCATAAAGTTTGAACAAGACTCTGTGCAACTAATTCATAACTTAAGTGTTCCAAGCCTGTTGAAATTGAGGCTAACATTGCAATTGTTTCTGAGTTACCATTTGTATCAGACTCCAATTTTGTACTGATTTATATCTTTTAATTCCCAAATCTCTTCGATCTGTAACTGTTCCAGTTTCAAACCCTTTTCTTGGGTGCCTACTGCGTTACCTCCAACTCTTTGTCTTCATTGTTTAACCTTTTGCCATTATGATTACTCCTTTTCTTTGCCTGTACTGCTGTTTATCCTTCAGTGATAGCTGCTATGCTTCAAGAGGTGCTGCATTCCTCCAACTAAGTATGCCACCTGTAAAATAAAAGACTGAGTTTCACCTTTACCACGAAGTTATCTTTAACTTGTAGGCTTTTGGAATTGTTTTACCTTGAAAATTGATGACTTTTCATCAGAACTGGGAAAAATTATAAATATAATAGCTTAAAAAAGTCAATATTTTGGGAGTGGAGAGAAAATCTGTGTTGGAATGGGTTATGGGAAACATTAAATGATAAATTGGTGGTGCAGAGTCAAAGAGAGTCAAAGGGAGTGGTTTCTTTTACTCCTGCCTACATTGAGGTGCTTTGTAATGGCTGAAAGAAGAGGTCAGCATGAGGTCAAGGTGGGAAATTAACATGCGTATAACTTTTAAAATATTTTTAATGGGAACAGGGTTAGGCCAGCATTTATTGCCAATAGGGCATTTTAATTGGGCCTGGAGTCATATTTAGGTCAGATCAACTAAGGATGGTAGATTTCCTTCCCCATAGAACATTAATGAACCATGTGGGCTTTTACTACATGATGCTATTAGGCCAATCCTTTATTCCAGATCTTCTGTTGAATTCAAATTTCACCATCTTCCACTTTGGGATTTGAACCCATGTCCCAAGAATGTAAGCCTGGGGTTTGGATTATTTGTCCAGTGACATTACTAATTGTCAGTGCTTCTTCTTTGTGGTTAAAAGACTACGTCAAAATCAATAAGAAGAAATGTGACCGGGAAAGTGGGTGGCAGGAGCAATGTTGGCCTGCTAAAAAGTGCTAAGTTTGATTCCAGCCTTAGGTGACTGTCTGTCTGTGTGGAGTTTGCAGGCTCCCCCCGTTGTCTGTGTAGGTTCCTTTCGGGTGCTCCGGTTTCCTCCCACAGTCCAAAGATGTGCAGGTTAGGTGAATTGGCCATGCTAAATTGTCCGTTGTGACCAGGGTCATGCAGGCTAGGCGGATTAGCCATGGTAAATGTGAGGTTGTAGGGATAGGATAGGGATCTGGGTCTGGGTGGGATGCTGCTCAGAGGTTCTGTGTGGACTTGATGGAGTTGATCTAGCACCTCAAGACTGGGCATTCATGATGCGCTGTGGGCGATCAACAGCAGCAGAATTGTACGCCGGACAATCTGTAGCCTTATGGCCGGGAATATCCCCCACTGAACCATTACCATCAAGCCAAGGAATCAACCCTGGTTCAATGGTGAGAATTGGAGAGCATGCCAGGAACAGGGTCAGGCATACCTGAAAATGAGATGGCAACCTTCTGGAGCCACCAAAGAAGACTACTTGCTTGTCAAATAGCATAAGCAACAAGTGACAGACAGAGCTAAGTGATTCCACAACCAGAGGATCAGATCTAAGCTCTGCAATCCTGCCACATCCAGTCGTGAATGGTGGTGGACAATTAAACAACTCCATGCAGGAGGAGGCTCAACAAATATCCCCATCCTCAATGGTGGAAGAGCCCAGAATATCAGTGCAAAAGATAAGGCTGAAGCACTTTCAGTAATCTTCAAGTGAATTATTCAACTTGACCTCCTCATATGGTCCCCAGCATTACAGATACCATTTTTCAGCCAATTTGATTTATTCCACATGATATCAAGAAACAGTTGGAGACACTGGATAGTGCAATGTTCTGTGGGTCCTGACAACATTCTGGCAATAGTACTGAAGACCCATACTCCAGAACTTGCTGCTCCCTGAGCCAAGCTCTTCCGGAATAGTTACAACACTGTAGAAGACTGACAATGTAGAAAATTGCTTAGTTATGTCTTGTACATTTAAAAAGCCGGGCAGATCCAACCCAGCCAATTATTGCTTCCTCAGTCTACTCCCGACTATCAGTAAAGTGATGGAAAGTGTCATCAAAAGTGCTATCAAGCAGCACCTGTTCAGCAATAACTTGCTCAGTGACGCCCAGTTTGCATGACTTCACTGCAGCCTTGGTTCAAGCATGGATAAAAGAACTGAATTCCAGAGGTGAGATGAGAATGACAGCACTTGACATCAAGGCTGCATTTGACTCTGGGTGGCATCAAGGAGCCCTAGCAAAACTGGAATCAATGGGTATTAGGGACAAACTGTCCACTGGTTGGAGTAATACCTTGAACAAAGGAAGATGGTCATGGTTGGAGGTCAGTCATCTTAGCTCCAGGACATCTGCAGGAGTTCTGCAGGGTAGTGTCTTAGGCCCAACCATCTTCAGCTACTTCATCAATGACCTTGCTTCCATCATAACGTCAGAAGTAGGGATGTTCACTGATGATTGTGCAATGTTCAGCACCATTTACGACTCCTCAGATACTGAAGCAGTCCATCTGCAAATGCAACAAGACCTGGACAATATTCAGGTTTAAGCTGACAAGCAGCAAGTTACATTCCTACCCACAAATGCCAGGCTAGGACCATCACCACCAATGAGAGGCAATCTAACCATTGTCTCTAGACATTCAATAGTATTACCAATTCGGAATCCCTGACGATCAATGGGGGTTACCATTGACCAAAAGCTCAACTGGACTCACCACATAAACACAGTGGCTACAAGAGCAGGTCAGAGGCTAGGATTACTGCAGCGAGTAACTCACCTCCTGATGCCCCAAAGCCTATCCATCATCTACAAAGCACAAGTCAGGAGTGTCATAGAATACTCCCACTTGCCTGGATGGGTACAGTACTCATAAGAATCTTGATGCTATCCAGGAGAAAGCAGCCTACTTGATTGGCAGAAGCATCCACTGTCTCCACCACCAACACTCAGTAGCAGCAGTGTGTAATATCTACAAGATGCACTGCAGAAATTCACCAAAGATCCTTAGACAGCACCTTCCAAACCCACAACGACATCCATCTAGAAGGACAAGGGCAGCAGATGCATGGGAACACCACCACCTAGAAGTTCCCCTTTAAGCCACTCACCGTCATAACTTGGAAATACATCACCATTCCTTAAAAGTCACTGGGTCAAAATCCTGGAATTCCCTCCTTAATAGCATAGTAGGTCAACCCACAGCAGGTGGACTGCAGCGGTTCAAGAAGGCAGCTCACCACAGCCTTCATGAAGGGCAACTAGAGATGTGCAATAAATGCTGACCAGCCAGCGACAACCACATTCCACGAATGAATTTCTTTCTTAAAAATAAAGGGAAACCAGTTAGCCCAATATCTGTGCTGGGGAAATTGTTTGAATCTATAATCAAGGATAGGACAACTGAACACCTTTGAAATTTTTCAGTTAATCGGGGAGACCCGGAATAGATTCATGACAGGTAGGTAATGCCTGACAAACCTCATTGAACTTTTTTGAAGAGGTGACCAAAGTTAGTGGATAAGGAATGTCTGTGGATATTATTTATATGGACTTCCAGAAGGCATTTGGAAATGTCACACACAAGGGGTTGTTAACTAAGGTAGAAGCCTGTGGAATTGAGATCATATTACTGATTGGGAAATTGGAGTGGCAGAGGCGATAGAAAATGGGGATAATAGGTATTCAGATTGGCAGGGTGTAACCAGTGTTGTTCCAGAAGGATCTGTGTTAGGACCTTTTAAGTATTCACATTATTTATTACCAACGTGAATAATGGCAAAGAAAGTCATACGTCCAAATTTGCTGATGATACAAAGTTAGATGGCATTTTAACAGTGTAAATAACAGCATAAAATTACAAAGGGATATTGATAGACTGGGTGAATGAGCAAAGCTAGCAGATGGAGTTCAGTGTAAACAAATGTAAGGTTATCCATCTTGGACCAAAAAAGGATGGATCAGGGCACATGCTTCTTGGTGTGAAGTTAAATACAGTGGACTTGGGAGTGGGGGGGGAAGGGGTTCAGGTGCATAGTTCTTTAAAATGTTCAGAAAAGGTGCAGAAAACAATCAAGAAAGCTGATCAAATGCTGGCCTTTATACCTAGAGGACTGGAGTACGATGGTGTAGAAGTTATGTTGCATTTTATATAAAACACTTGGGGACACTGTTAGCATATCTGGGCACTACATCTTAAAAAGGATATATTGACCGTGGGGAGTACAACATCGGTTTAAAAAATGATACCTGGAGTTAAGGTATTAACTTATGAGGAGAAATTATACAAATTAGGCCTGTTTTCTTAATAATTTAAAGGTTAAGGGTGATCTGATTGTAGTTTTCAAGATATTGACAGGAAAAAACAGGGTAGATAAAGATGAACAATTCTAGAACTAGGAGGCATAGTCTGAGAATTGGAGCCAGACTATTCAGTAGAAATGTTAGGAAGCATTTCTACCCACAAAGGGTGGTAGATGTTTGGAACTTGAATTACTGCCAATCTTGCATTTGATCAGGTTACCATAACTGTTTTCTTTATTTGTTAATGGTGTGTGGACACTGCTGGCCAGCATTTGTTACCCATCCTAAATTGCCCTTGTGAAGGTGGTGTAGAGTTGTCTTTTTTTGGATGGCTGCATAACTTGGGGTGAGATATACCCACATGCTTTTAGACAGGGATTTTTAGGATTTTAACTCCATGACCGTGAAGGAATAGCAATATAATCCCAGGTCAGGATATGTGTGGTTTGGGAAGAAACCTCTAGGTGGTTATGGTCCCATGGATCTGCTGCCTTGTTCTTCTAGGTGAATGAGGTCACAGGTTTGGAAAGGACTGTCTAAAGAGACATGGAGTTACCGTAGTGCATCTTGTTCATGGCCTACCACTGCCGCTGCACATTGATGGTGAAGGAAATGAATGTTAACGGTGGTAATCGGAATGCCACTGAATTGGATGAGTTGAGCTTCTTGAATGTTGTTGGAACTGCAGCCATCCTGGAAGATGGAGAGTGTTCCATTACACTCCTGATTTGAGCTTTCATAGATGATGGACAGGCATAGGGGTGTCAGGAGTTGAGCTATTCACCATAGAAGTGGTGGGGCATGCCCACTGTAAAATTGGGCCAAAAACTCAGTTGTCAGCAGAGCAGTAATTGCAGTTCGTGCAAATTGGTCAGTTTTACCTCGTTGTTGATAATAGCGTTGTAGTAGGTTTGTAGTAGCCTTCTGTGGTGAGTGAACTTAAATTTCCATATAGTGCCACTCTAATTTCTTGCCCATTGTTATTTCATCATTTTGATCTCTGCTGCAATTCTACCATGAAACTAAGTAGCTCAAAGCTATCTCACACCTTGGTTGAGCCGCCACAAATACCGAATCATATTTTACCATTGTGTCCTCACTGTGTTATGAAGAGCAAGAGAGATCTTTTTCATAGAAGAAATGTTTAATATATCAGTGGAAATTGAGATAATTTGACTGTGCCAAGTGTAACTAAGACCAATCTTGTTAAAATGCCTCTTTTTATCCTATGTATCATAACCCATTCCCGTGCTAAGGTTTAGGTTAGATTTTGCATTGTGATTAGAAAACAATATCTAATAGTGTTTAGAACCAGATTTGTATTTATTTATATTGTTTGGCATCTTTTTGTATTTATACTTGCCAACTAGTTTTCAGAATTTTGTAGTTTTCACAAGTATAATCTTTTTGGTGTGTTTTCTTTTTCTTGTTTATTTTCTTGTTACTCTTCTGTCTGTGGTTCACAACAGTATGGTACACCACAAATCTTCAGAAAGTCTCTGTTTGAAATGCTACCACCCAGTTCTATTATAATAATTATATATAATTATACTATATGAGGAAAGGCTAGACAGGCAAAGCCTGTATCACCTGGAGTTTAGAAGAGTTGGAGGTGACTTAATTGATATATGTAAGATCCTGAGGAAACTTGAGAAGGTGAATGTGGAAAGGATATTTCCTGTTGTGGGAGAATCTAGAAGTAAAGAATCACAGTTTAAAATAAAGTGGGTGCCCTTTTAGTACAGAGATGAAGAAATCTTCATTCTCTGAGGGTTGAGAGTTTTTGGAAGTCTCTTCGTCAAAAGGCAGTGGGTGTAGAATCTTTATTTAAGATGGTGGTAGATAAATTCTTGATTACTGAGGGGATGATGGATTATTGGGAATGTGCAAGAATGTAGAATTGGGGTTAAATTCAGATCAGCCATGACCTTATTGAAGGTAGAGGATGTTTGAAGGGCCGAGTAGTTCCTTGTTCATCTTGCTAAGGAAATTCTGCTCTTCCTCCTTTTTCTGATATGTTCTGCAGGGTATGACTAGATTACAATTATGTCTAACCAGTATCGTGCTATTTTTGTTCATAACTGCCTTAAATAAAGGAGAAGAATTTGGTATTGGTAAATAGAGTGGCATTTTGTATTATTAGTGCATTCAGCAATTGTAATGACTTGGATAAAGAAACAAAAACTTATTTAAGTATTTATATGTCTATGAGTTTGAGATTGTTGTTCAGCTTCAGGTTGGAAAGAACTCCAACAGCAATATCGATCTCAGTAGCTAGATATGATTCAGTGTCCAGTTACTGGTACCTGTGGCACTGTTTATCAAAATATATTCAGGCTGGTAGGCACCGTTCAAAATTACAAACTTAAAGGATACCATGTTTGATCATTGCAGGCTTCTTTAGGGTTTAAATAAAATTGTATACAACTTGATAGATTTGTACATTTATGGCACTTACAGATCTTTCATCTAAAGTTTCCTCAATAGAGCTATTGCTGAAATTGTCTTGACTAAAAACAAAGTGTTTAATCTTAACTTTTTGGCTAAGTCTGAGATATGTTAATAGAGGGATTTTTGCCATGAGGCCTTGCGAATTTTCTCATTGTATCATACCATACTTTTACTAGTTCAGCAATATTGTGGGATTTCTATTAAATTATGCAGGAAAGTATGTTTATTATAATGCTTGTTTAACAGGTCATGTTTTTGACTTTTTTCCATCTGCTTATCAGATGAGAAAGTGTTTTGTTAGGATCGAAGTATTTTTGTTCTTCACCATGCACTGTTGTTTCTGCAGTTGCTCCAGGATTTATGCTGTTTTGAAATCCAGCTGCATGCATTTTAATCCTCTTTTAATTATCTGCTTACTATCCTCAGTCAGATCTGCTGTTAAATTTCTTACGCCATATCCTCCCCATTATTGACCTTCCTTTGTAAGGGCTACCAATCTCTGCCTTTGCCTCAGCCCCTTAGTTCCTGAAAATCGTCTTCAAAATCTTTGCTTTCTCCTGATCCGACTTTCAATTCTTGCTGATGTTCAATTCATCTGCCCCTTGAGTTTCAGCTTATCAAAACCCCTGCAATTCGTATTCTATCTTGCATCAAAACTCACTCATTTATCATCAAATAAAATTCTTGCTTTTTTTTATTCATCTCCAACAAGTGGGAGTCTAACCATCACCGCTTGACATTCAATGACATTACCATCAACAAACTGAAGATTACAATAAATACTGTGCTACAAGAAGAGATCAGAGATTAGGGATCCTGCAGTAAATAACACACAACCTGATCACCAAAAGACTGTGAATGGTAGACAAGCACTAGTCAGGAATACTATGGAAAACTCCCCAGTCGCCTGCATGACAGCAGCTCCAACAACAGTCAAGGCATGTCACAATCTAGGGCAAAATACTCTGCTGATTGGCACCACATCCACATACATTTAGTCCCCCTACCACTGATGCTCAGTAGTAGCAGTGTGTACCATCTATGAGATACACTGCAGAAATTCACCAAAGCTTCTTAGACAGCAGTATCAAATCCCTGACAGCTACTAACTGGAAGAGCAAGCGAAGCAGATACATGGGAAAAGCATCATCAGTATCTGAGGAATGGGGAATGTGCTGACCATCACTGTATGTTACCCCTTCTGACTTTATGAATGCAGGGAAGCAGTTGAAGATGGTTGGTCCTAGGGCACTACCCTGAGGAACTCCTGTAGTGATATACAGGGACTGAGATGATTGACTCCTCACAATTATCTTCCTTTATGTTGGGAATGACTCTAACCAGCAGAGAGTTGTCCCCCAGTGCCCTTTGATTCCAGGTTTGCTCGCACTCCTTTATGCCTTGTTTGGTCAAACGATGTATTGATATCAAAGGCAGTTTCTTTCACTTCCTGGTCCATGTTGGACCAAGGTTGTAATGTAGTCAGGAGCTGAGTGAGTCCTGGTGGAATGGAAACTTAGCATTCATGTGCGATAAGAAAATATGTTTATTTTGTTGTTTCTTTACTTTCTTTACTTTTGACTCTTCTCCCAGTGTATCAAAAACTGGGCATGCAACCCTCCATCCCACCCTATCGTCAAAGGTGAAGTTCAAGAATGTGTAAAGCATTTTATACAGTCACTCATTGGAGCAGAAATTTAGGACAGATTGTTTGATTCCTTCTATATTTTAAAACAAATTATGGTATTAAACAATTTCTTACAGATTCAAGAACACTATGACAGTGAGACCCTGGAATTGACAGATCATTTGAGACGAGACAAGGATCTGCAAGAACATAAACGAGAGTCTGAAGAAATGCGTAAGCGAGAACAGGAACAGCACAGGTTGGAGTTAAAAGCTCAAAAGCTGAGAGAAAGTAAGAGTATAAATGTTATTTTAATGATGTTTTCACATCAAATTGAATGGTGGGAGGAAATATTTATTATGAGACCAACATTCAAAAATTATCTTGGATTTCTGTTTCTGCTCCTTTATCTATAGTCTTAAAATTTAATTCAGTATTTGCAATGTAGCTGCGTATTAATGTTGCAATAGATGTCTTCACTCAACTAAGCAAATAATCCTGTCTTTCTGACTTTCTAGCAGCTGTTCAATCATCATTTTCTTCCCAAAGTTGTCTAGTAACTTCTGTGAATCCTCCTTTCCAATCATCCTCTGTGTTGATGGTGCAGTTGCTAGGTCCCGAAGAGAGAGCCTATGATTTTGGTTAACTGTTCTTAAACTCTAAATGTGATGGTCTATCTAAAGAACTTCTTGCATTCCTAGTTTCTAATGCAGTTTGTGGCCAATGATCACTTCTGTTCCTACTAATGTTCAACTTTTGTTCAAGTTTTTTTCAATTCATCCCAGCCTTATGCCTTTTTTTTTTTTAATTTATCAGTCCATAATGACTTTCCTTCCTAGGAATTGCATAATATTTACCAATTCCTTGGAAAAATAATCCAATTTACCTCCATTATTACATGTTTGTTCCTTAAAATATTTTTGATTATTAACTGTTGTATTTTAATCTATACTTGCTAAAGTTTGTGCAAGGAGCAAATCGACTTCAGAGTTCTGACCCAATTCATATTTGGCAGTCGTTTTTTTTAAAATAAACCCCAAAAAACTACGGATGCTGGAAATCTGAAGCAAAAACAGAAGTTGTTGGAACATCACTGTAGATCTGGCACCATCTGTGGAGTTAACGTTTTGGGTCCAGTGACCCTTTTTCTGTTTTTGTTCCATATTTGGCAGTGTAGTTTTCAGCATTACTATTCTGCTTATGATAATATGTCCAAGAAAATCCCTTGGTTTTGGTCTTAAGCAGCTTCATGAATTATCTTTCATTTCTTGTAATCTCTGGAGCCTTGGATAGTGTCTGGATTTGTGCATGTTAAACAGATTTCCTTGTAATCTTTTGGCAATGCCATTTTCAAGGCTTTCTATTACCTCGTGCATTGCTTTGTATGTGGTGTTGCTAATGTCTCATCATTTGATTCTATCTATATTAAGTAGGATATTCCAGACCTTTATCCCCTCAGTTTATAGTTATCAGTGATCAGTTATCATTTTTGTCAAGTCCTGTTTACTCTGTTGATAATTCCACTCTGCTCCATTCAGATCACTGGTCCCTGGTGCATATAATCTCCAGTCAACTCTTTAACCATGTAACTTGTCAGATAATAGAATCCAAGACAGAGGAAGCCATGTTCAAGCTACAATGTTCTGACCAGCCTATATCTTGTGTAGTATAATCAACTCAGGTTCTGAATACAAAAGTGAGACATTAGGGCTTTAGGGAAGAAAGCTTGGTGCCTATCCTCTAGTCTAAAGGCACGAAGTACAGGGAAGAAATGGAGAATCTTGCACATCCCACCAAATTGAAAAATTTCTGAGAGAGTGATATGGTGATATTTAAGCTGGCAACAGTATGAAAAGATACATCAGTAAATTAAAATTTTGAGAAGAAATAAGGTCAGAGCTGTAAAGGAAAAATATATATTATAAATTCTTAATAATTTTGTCGTACAAAGATTGATCAATCCATGAAATTATAAAGCAGCGGAGATGAGAATTTTGAAATTGTTTGAGAAATATTTAGTTAATGCACTTTGGTATTTTTTCTAATTGGATAACTTATGACCAGCTAACTTTCTCATCACAGCTAGGAATTTGCATTATAGTTGTTGGATGTCTAAATCTTCATTTTACTCTGCGACAGGAGGTGTAATTCCTTGCAGTCCGTGCCACTTGTTACCAACACAGACACCTCTTGTTTGAAATTACTGCACCTATAGTTGTCATTTTGAAGGACGAGCCTGCGCTGTACTGCTTTCTCATGACATCCCAGCACATCCTACAGCCAACAATTTACTTTTAAAGCATATTAATTATTGTTATAGGAACAAATCTGGTGGCCAATTTGTGCTCAGGAGGGTTCCACAAACATCAAATAAATGAGTTAAGTTCTTTTTAATGTTGCTTAAGGAATGGGTTCTCAACCTGTGTCAATGGCACTAGTTCCAGGAATTCTCTAAGACTGATCAAAAATAGATGCCATCATATCTGCACACTACCACTTTCACGATCAACACGCTAGTTCTGCCTGTTCACCTGATTTATTTTTGCCTTCTTTTTGGCCACTGTCTCCTTGGTTTGGCTGCTTGTAGGTAGTGGTACACACAACTGTATTAGTGATACTTATCCACCTTTGTGATGTCCATGTGTTAGTGTATGAGAACTAGATCAGCCCTTGAAGGACAAGGTAAAGCTATTGAGATGGGCCTCAGTGGGGCTTAAGTGAGGTGGTTTGGTATAAAGCTTAAGTTTGCGACCAGGATCAGGAGTTTTGATCCACAGATGATTGGATGCACTGTGAGGAAATGAGTAGTTAGAAATGTTTTGGAACATTGAATGGACATCAGGTTTCTCATCAGGGATAGAGGTTGATTGTCAGTCTCTATAAGAAATTAAGGCGTGCTTAATTTTTAGTAGCATTTACACTAAGTTGCATTTTTAAAATAACAAGTGACTTATGATTCACCAATCTATTCACTTAATAATTTTTATAACTTTATTCCCTTCCACATGTAAATATTGCTTTTTGGATTTGCATCTGTGAAGTTCTTCTATGTAATCTTTCATGGGAAAGAGAAGGGGATATTGAATTTTTTTAAGTTATACAAACAGGTACATATAAGGATGTAACATACTGTAGGAAAAATAATTCTCTTGTTTTAAATGGGGCCTGTAAATGGGATGCCTTAGAGTCAAAAGATATTGAGAACACTGAGTTAGGGAAAGATCATTGCCTGGGAAGACAACTTGCATTAATATAGTGTCTTTAATAGAATAAAACATTCCAACCTGCTTCCCAGGGACACTGGTAGACTCCCTACTCTTGATAAAATAGTGCTATGGACCCCTTACAGGCCCTCTGGCTGACTTTTGTCCAGGTCCTTCATGTTAGTTTCATTCAAAATTGTTTGAAAAAGTAATGAGAAACATGCGATGATCTGAATGCAGTCTGTGGATTTTGCATTTCTGGTTGTTTTATTCTTTTTAATTGCTTTACTTGCTGTGCAATATACCTAATACTCGCATGCTGACAGTCTTGCTCTTCAGTTACAAGGATAATGAGTACTATTACTGTTTGTGATCTTTTGCTTGTCATTATTGTTACTTGATCAAAACATTCCAGCCTAAAAATAATTTATTTGGTTGATGGTTAAAAATTACTTTCACCTCCTTGAACTTTGTACTGCCAAATTTAAGAGGAATTTGCTTGTACTTTGTCTCGTCAGTAGTGGAAGTCCTTCCACTTAAAACAAAAAGGAAAATGTTATTAAGAAACCAACATGTTTGGTTTATGATGCATGGATGTACTAACATTTTGGGTTTTTTTTCATAAGTATATGCAATATAAATACTATAAAAATGCATCCAAAAACAGTTTCCTTTTGCTTAAAAAGAATCAATGTAAAAAATTGATGAGAGGAAGAGACGTGTCACCATCTTAAGACCATTGCTGTCGTGTTTCTTCAAAAACAATTTCCCCCATAATAAAAGTTACATTTATTCATCTCTTACAGGAGGCCGTTACTCTACACCAGCCATTTATCTGAGCTGTCACTTATGCTGCTTTTCTAAATATGCAAACAACGATTAAAATAAAATCTGCTTGCACAACCATGTTGCACAATTCTCAGCATGCATGTGCAGGTGTTGGTGTTCTGCTTTATAATTTTGCATTTAAAACACTGGGAGTGGCTGACAACCCAGGAAAGTGGCTGGATAGCTGCTGCGATAGAGATCAAGCCGGATACTGGAGGGGGGGAAATGCCAGGGTAGGTGCAGCCATTTTCTTTTAGGTGGGGGTTGGTGATGTCCAGACAAACAATATCTAGATTTAAAAATTCTCATCTTTGTCTTCAAATCTTGCCATGGCCTCACCTCTCCTTATCTCTCAAATCTACCTTGCTTTCACCCAGGATTTTTGCCTTCCCTAGTTCTGACCTTTCAAACATGCCCAATTTTAATCAATCCATCATTGTTAGTCGTGCCTTTAGCTGTCCAGGCACTAAGGTTAATTTCACTGCCTATATCTTCCCTTTCCGTCTACCTCCAAGATGCTCCTTAAAAAGTGTTTCTTTGTTTAAGCCATTGATCATCTGGCCTGGTATCTCCTTATATGGCATAGTGGCAAATTTCTGTGCCATAATACTCCATGAAATGTCTTGGAGCATTTTATCACATTAAAGAGACAATGTAAATGCAAGTTGTTGTTGAGAGAGGGGAGGCCTGCATTATAGTTCCAAATTGTCCCAGGTCTGAGGCTACATCTTCTGGTAAGTCTCCAAGTTCTGAGGACAAATCGGAAATTGACAGCTGAATTTATTTATAGTAACAAACAACAGATTTTTGTGTTGTATATCTTTTTGTTTCTTCGAGTTGAAAACTAACAGATCAATTATTCTGTTTAATTTCATCTCCTGAACTCTAAGGGAATTCAGTTTAATGCCTATCTTCCTGATTACAGTCGTTTTGTTGTCTGACAACATTTATACTAATGTGCCATAATTTAGCTGTAGTTTTTTTTTCCCCTTTGTACCATTCTGTCTGATGAAAGGACTGATTGCCTTTGCCTTTTCCCATTTATCAAAGGCCATTCTTACTTTTGAATGGATGTATCTATAGTTTGTGAGAAGCAAATGGATCGTCCTGACTAAGTTGAATCTATTTAATTAGATGCATTTTAGGAGTACTGCTGGAAATTAGTTGGACCTAAGCTCAACACTAATGTCTTGACTGAAAAAAAGTAGTTTTACAAGCTGCTATAGAAGCTTCTTCATTTAAGGGCAGTGAGAACAATGACTCTTCATTTTTGGAGATAGAGTTTATCATGGATTTTCATTTTGCTTGAAAATTGTTATAGTGTGCCCTTGACACTCAAAGTATGGCACAGTCATCATCCCTGTTGGGCCTCCATGATAACTGTTACTTAATATGCACTTTTGAGGGCTAATCTTAGACCATTAATTTAACCCAGCCAAAATACTACTAAGAATGCTGCGACTGTATCTTAGAGATAATACTAAAAGAGTACCGTGCCGAGCAAAAACCGTGCAGTGGTCTCGTACTTGAAACCGTTTGATATACCTCGGTATATTTTTAGCTCTTTACATAAAACAAAACTCCAAGATGGCAACGGAATAGGATGCTTCAGCCAGAGCTTGTCTGCTCCGTCTGTTCCTTTTTTTTCTTTTTTCTTCTCCCTTGTGTTTCTTTTTTTCTCTTCTTCTTTCTTCTCATTTGGACTCCTTGCCTCAGCGCGGCATTGAACTCTCGGCTTCAGACTCCCAGCGTCAGCGCAGACTCAGCAGGGCAGCCTTCCTGCCAGATGTGGCGGCCTCTCAGCCCAGCCCGTCGTCCTCTCGTTCCGGCGTAGTGGTCTTTCAGTGGCCCATGGCAGTCTTTCAGCCTGGCATGGCCTCGGTGTGGACTTCTGGTCTTGATGTGATTCCAGAGCGATCTTCCAGCTTCAAGAGCCTCGAGGTGAAGCTCTGCACAGTCTGGAGTTGAGGCCCAGCGCGGACTGGAGATTGGTGCCAACGTAGACTGGGTTGGAAGCAACGTTGTTCTGTACTTCTTATTTCTCTATTTTCTAATTTATTCCTACAATCTGCAATGGTGGACTTCTTATTTCTTTATTTTTCTAACTTTTTCAAACTTGTACAGAAGAATCTGTACCTAGGTACCTTTGTACATAAGATGGCGCCATAAGTGGCGACTTGTAAACTTTTCATTGTATTCATTTGAGTACATGTGACAATAAAGCTAATTCAGTTCAAAAGTCTTATACGCTTTTATATTTCAACTGCTTCCGTCGGTAAGCCTTTGCTTCTTAAACACATCAATGTACTTTTATCTAACAAATATCTAGATAATTTTTAGGAGCTCATGAGTCAAGAAAACCCTAATGTCTTAGCTCGCTGGCTACTTAATTTGATCATTGCCTGCTTCAGTGGACAGTAGAATAAACACACTGTTTATACCTGTGTTCTATACCTGCCATGCAGACTTATTCAAAAATAACTGGGTTTAACAACTGGATTTCCAGTAACTACAAGCTTAAATTCCAGTGTAAATTGTATTTGAAATGTGATTTTTCAAATCTTAACTATACTTAGCTCTCCATTCATTGTGTTCTAGGCTCAGCAGAGAGTATGACAGTCCTTCACTTCTTGCTGTGAATTCCAGTTATTTTTGCTTCTATTCTTACCAGTCAGTTGAGCAAGTAGCCAGGAATACAATAACTGATTGATTGTAAAAGCTTTTACAAGTGTATTTTAAAAATGAAAGAGTAGCTAAAGTAAATGTTGGTCCCTTAGAGGCAGGGACAGGAGAGGATATATTGGAAAATAAGGATATGATGGAGGCATAGAATAAATAACTTTTTGTGAAGACAGGCAAAAATACAAAGTATACACCAGAAATAAAGGATAACCACGGGACCACAAAATAAGAAACTTGAGGTTATTAATCTGAACAGAGAAAAAGTTGGAGAAACTGAAGACTAAAACTTTCCAGATTCCTCCATGTGTGCATGGCAGCTTCCATGACACTTCTATCCTCTTATCGGTTCAGATTACCACAGCACTTGCCCCGACCCAAACTCTAGGGATGAATTCTAGAGATCAAGAGATATCCGATGAAGTAATAGCTATACATTTCTCCACATGAGTCACCGTTACAAGCACAGAGGCAAAAGGTTAGAGCCTATTGCAGTCTTAACCATTTAACATGCTGTCCAGCTTCTGAAGATTCAGTTCAGCTGCCTGGACAGTTGGATGGCTTCCTACAAAATACCCCTGTAACAATGTTGCTTGTTTTCATGATTTGCTGTGCTCTCCACAATATGGTTCTCCAAAGAGGTGTAAACTTTAAAGGTGAGGCACTAGAAGGATGCAGTTCATCACAGGGAGGGAATATGGGAGAGGAGAAGGAAAAGAAAGTACAGAGTAGGAGTGCAGAACACCAAAATGACATGGCTGAGCAGAGAACTAGCCTGGCATTGGTCTGTGTTTGAGAGTCTTGTCAACATGCCATCAAATTTTCTTAAATGAAAGAGCCAAACAAAGTTGGAGCATAACTTTGGTTATTGAACAATGAACTATTCCTGTTAAATATTGGTGGTAAAATATGGACCATCAATTTTCTATTTCCATCACCTGGTTTTAAAATTGTGATTATGTGGATTGAAGTTGTTTTAAAAAGGAAAGCCATTGACTTAAGAATAACGGTGATCACCTGACAACAGGTTAAGCCAAGCTTTAGGAAAACAATGTGGAATAAAAAAAATCATAATTGAAATTAGTCCTCTATCAAAAGAAACTGAAACAATCAGGTGTGAAACTCACAGCTGCTATTTTTAGTTTATACCTGTATGATTAGTTTCACATGTTGGCATTGAAAGCCTTGGCTGCAGTTATACAGTTGGAAATAAGTTGCAAGCAATCTTTTGGTGCTCTCTCTCCCCTTCTGATTCTCTCTCTCTCACTCTGTCTCGTTTCCTTTCTCTCTTGTTTTCTCGTTCTCT
The DNA here is from genome assembly GCA_024137785.1 of Ginglymostoma cirratum. NCBI lineage: Eukaryota > Metazoa > Chordata > Chondrichthyes > Orectolobiformes > Ginglymostomatidae > Ginglymostoma > Ginglymostoma cirratum. The sequence goes on from JAHRHZ010000039.1 coordinate 12,355,494, forward strand.
CTCGTTTTCTTGTTCTCTTTCTTGTTTTCTCATGCTTTCTCTGTAGTACACTGACTGTTTGGTCCTCGCTTTCTCTATCTCTGAGAGAGAGAGAGAGAGAGAGACTCTGAAACACTCTCTAAGGGCTTAAAAATGCCTCTTTTTGTCTGTTGTGCTGGACACATCCCTTTTTAACTTTTGTACTGTTTGTAATGGATGATTGATGTCAAGTCTTTATTGTTTTTCTCCAGTTTAGTACTCAATAAAATTCTTATTTCTTTCACTTAAGGAAGCTGCATAATTGGCTCACTAATGTTTTGTGCAAACTAGTTAACTGCATTTCACTGGGGTGAAGTACAGCTGCATGTTAATAAAGAGCAGTTAATTTTTGTTGCAGCCAACCAAGGAAGTTGACAACAGGAGAGCTGATTCATCCCTTACCTACTTGATTGTTATAACAGCCATGCAAAGTTAAATCAGAAACTAAGTATTTACATGATTAAATAATAATGCACAAAAGGTTACAGGTATAGTCTAAAGATATTTTTAATATCTGGTTTAATCCTTGGTTACTACTTTTTGGGAACGTGGTTTTGCCTTTACTTTTAGGTATTTCTTACGGCTTGTCCTGATGAATACAAAACAAAGCTTTTACAAAATATTTTTTTTTTCAGTGCGCAGATTCTGTATTACTAAACAACAAAATGTATTTTCATCCATTTTGGTATTGCAAAAGCATACAACATTCAGTTTTGAGAAGCTGATTTATATAGTCAACAATGCTCAGAATTTGGGTATTTATAGTTCGTTTATCTTCCTTGTCACCTTAACCACAAATTCCCAATTTTATGATATCACAAAACCATGGTTATAGATTGTGATTTATTGCAATTTCTTAAGGCCACCTAGTTTGGGTTACAATTATCTAAATCATTTATTGACTTAACTTGCTGATTGGGATAAAAGCTGCAGGTGCACTCAATTTGCCACATTTTACAGCGCCTGTTAAAGGAGTTATCCAGCTTGAAGTTAATCATTAACATTGCAAATCCATTTCTAAAATCAAAATCTGTGTACTTTCTAACAAAATTGCTGCCAGTATGATTTTCCTGTTTGGCTGCAAACCCCTGTCACTTCTACCCTATGCAAGTGTGGCGGATTGCAGCGGAAAATTTCAGCCCCAGTTTTGATTTTTTTGTTGCACATTGACATGGGAATATGGTTAATTTTAAGCTCTTATGGTACCTCGCAATAAATAACCAGTGTCTGATGTGTCAAATATGACCACGCCCCAGCTCTTGGTTTTTTTTGTCAAAAATGGATGCCAGATTGTTTGAAGCTCAGATTTGATCATTAATAATTTGTTTTGTGGACTACTGGAAATTCTAAAGAAATTGAAAAACTAGCCACTGTGATGAGAGTTTTTTAAAAATCAAATGTAAGAGTGTAAGTTACAGGGATATATTCAATAAAGTTGCTACTGTTGCAATTAAAAGAAAAGCAAGGCGAGCTCCTTTAAAACTTCATTGTTAATTGTACATTTCTGATATTTGAATGAGAAGAAAACAACGCTTTTATAAAAATATAGTTAACCGCTTGAACTTAGTTCTAAATTGGAAGAGCTTAGATACATTAGGTTACAAAATATTTTGTAGGATGGAAATCAAAGAATAATTTAGCAATAATAGTGAAATAACTCCATGAAGGCCAGTATCCTGCCATCAAGTCACCCTTTTCTTCTTTATTCATTAACGGGTTGAGGGCGTCGCTAACTAGGCAGCATTTATTGCCCATCCCTAATTGCCCAGAGGGCAGTTCAGAGTCTACCACATTGCTGTGGGTCTGAATTCACATGTAGGCCAGACTAGGTAAAGATGGCAGTTTCCTTCCCTAAAGGACATTATTGAACCTGATGGGGGTTTTTCCAACAATCAATAACAATTATTTACATAGGCATAGTACATAACAATGGCCCAGCTAGCTAAGAGCTGGCTTCTAGAGTGAACAAAACCCCTGACACTACTGTTTATATCCGTCAGCCAAGGCTCCCTGATTGGACCAGGTTAACAACCCCATTCAAGGAACTCATGTTCTATGATATCCACCTGACTGACCTCATTCTAATCACCGCACCCCCCCCCCCCCCCCCCCAAGTCCTGGGACAGAGGCCGTTCTTTTTCCTGTAGCTTCTCCTGAGGCACTTTCACACCAGGTCCGGTTCCTCTGACTCTGCCTCGGATACTGGCATCATATGCCAGACCGTAGCCTGCCTCTTGTACCCAAAATTCACCTTTTTCGGGTGGTAACTGCGTTGAAGCTGTAATGTCTGCCACGTCCATCTCATCGTCTGAGGTTTCTCTGATGCTAGGCGAAGGGCGAGAACCCACAGGTTCTGACAACTTTGCCAGTTCTCAGGGGCTGGATATGTTTTGCTCCTGTGCTATTCATGAGGTTGTGGTTTTCACGTGGTCCACAGGCCTGTTCAGGACCACCTCTCCTACCTGAAATTTGTACATCACGGGACCTGACGTCATGTCAACCATGCATCTTACCCATGCAGGGCTATTCCCGTGATTTCGACCCTAAATTTCATCCACTGAAATAAACTGTTTCTCTCGCTCAGAGGAGGCTTATATCTTGTATTGGCATTCCTGAAGCCGATTCACCCTCCAACAGGGTCAGGGTTTTTTTTTTTGTTTTTGTTTTTTTTTGCAAGCAGAACGTTCCCTGATCTGAGCTACCTGTTGCCTGCCATTTTAACACGCCACCCTGTTCCCTGGCCAGCATCTCTGTCTCTGGCTTGCTGCAGTGTTCCAGCGAAGCTCAAAGCAAGCTGGAAGAGCAACACCTCATCTTCTGCTGGGGGACCTTGCAGCCCTCCGGACTCATTATCAAGCTCAATAATTTTAGGGCCTAAACTCTCCCATGTCCTTGCCTCCTACCCCACTACCCCACACAATAGGCCTTGTTATCACATAGCCTGCCATTACACACTACTTATGGTTTGTCACTAACAGTCCCCATTAACAACTATTCACCTTCCCAGCCAGATCGTTATCAACTCTTTTGTCTACCCAACTGCTCTTCTGTCTCTTCAGGTTCCATCCTATCATTTACTCCTTACCCTATTCACCCCTCCCTATTTTCTGCATACAAGCCGATGTTTTCCCAGCTACCTTCTGTTCTGAGGAAGGGTCACCGGACCCAAAACATGAACTGATTTTTTTTCTTCACAGATGCTGCCAGACCTGCTGAGCTTTTCCAACAACTTCAGTTCCTGAAAAGAAGTCTGGGTGTTCAATTAGGATTTCGCTCGGGCAGCCATTTTCTAATTGAAAAATATTGAGCCAGTCAGGTTGAATTTTTCTCAACCAATTTCGCCCCGTTAAGCTTGGGTCCGAGCCTTTTACTACAATCAATGGTAACTGAACCAGCTGCTTCTCATAAGAGACCCGAGCTGAAGTTATACCATTATGAGAATAGATACTGCAGATGCTGGAAGCTTTCCTGCTCCTATAATGCTGCTTGGCCTGCTGTGTTCATCCAGCTCCACACCTTGTTATACCATTTATGAGTTCCCCAGTGGAGGCTGTCAACCTGGCAAAGGTCTTATACAAAGCTCGAATTCTGGTAAAGACTGGTTCAGCAGTCACTGATACAGCTGTTCCACTATCGACCTCCATTAGAATTTGGTGACAATCTAACCAGATGTGTATTTTCATTGGTTCTGATTTGGATGTTGCTCAGCAAACTAACTGTTCCAAACCAGTTCTAAGTGGAATTTCCAGGAGGTGCACTTTCCTGCTCACCAGCCTATGAATTTTCTTAAGCAATTTGGGTGTATTGGGAGTCTTTTGCTGTCTTGATTCTGTATTCCAGCAGTAACTATAATGGCCTGCCAATCTGGATCCTCAAGAAAATATTGACTGTTTGGCCAAGGCTTGGCTTTGTTTTGGGGCTGTGAGCCGACCTAGAGTCCCTCTGTTTAGGATATGTCCTTTGTGGGGCTATGCAATTGTCTTGACTCAAGTGGTGTCCCCTAAGCTCAGTCGATCTGGTGAGGGTGTCCACTTCCTTCAGAATACTCTGTAATTGATATGCTCCCTTTGTCGCATTTTCTAATGACAAAGCCAGCTGTAGTGCCTGTTTGAAGTCCAGTTGAGCTTCAGCTCATAGGCACTTTTGCATGATCACATCATTAATCCCACATACCAAACAGTGTCTCAGCATCTCACTTAGGGTTAAACTAAAATCACACCCCTCTGCCAGTCATCTTAACCTCATCAGAAATCCTGGTATGGATTCTCCTGTTTCTTGAATGGCCGAGTAAAACGGATAGCATCTCCGAATCAGAGGAGGCTTGGGGTCATAGTATCCTCAGCTAAATTTGTCAACTCTTGAAAGGTTTTAGTATCTGTGCCTCAGGGAAATTTAGGCTTCTAATAACCAAAAAAGCTGCGGGTCCACAAGCTGTCAGGAGAATTACTTGTTGTTTTTCGTCTGCCCCAATGTCATTTGCCCAGAGAGAAAAGGCATTCTTTTTACGTACTGTACTCAATCTTTGAAGGCAGGATCAAATGAGTTAAGCCTCCCAAATAGTGCATGATGCCAGAAATGCTTACCCCAACTCAATGACTGTTGTAAGCAAAATTCTTCAGGGGCATGTTTTTTTTTCTCGTCGGATTGAATTAATTCCATTAAGGCCAGTATCCCATCACCATGTTACCTTTAGACATGCACAGTAAATAACACGGAACCAGCTAGCTGAGAGTTGTCTGCTAGAGTGAACAGAACTCCAACACTCCTGTTTATATCTGTCAGGCAGGGTTTCCTGATTTGGGCTGTTAGCCTGGTCCCATCAGGGAACTCCTATTCTGTGATATCTACCTGCTAACCTCGTTCCAATCACTCCAAATATAAACTGTAGTTGCAATGAAATTATTCAAATATTCGTGAAGTCTATATAATACCCATGCAGATTTACTCTGTATAGAAGCACAGATCAAACATGTGGAAAATTTCTTTTTTTGTGTTTAGTTATTAAAAGTTCAGGGTTGTAGTGGGTGGTTTCGCTTCACATAGAAGCATAATTGATATCTGAGCTGGATTATCCATTACAAGCTTAGGTGAAGCCACATTTTTATTTGAACCATTGACCCAGATTTTCGCCATGATAGAGAGTGTCTCCATTGTGTCAAAAACGGTGGAAGTCAGGAATCCTTAAGTTCTGCCCCTGAATTCCACATCTTATTTCTGTGGTGACAGTTTTGGGGGTAGGCTATAATTTGCATGTGCATGGTTCCCCAGAGGTAGCTAACCAGCTAAAAGATCAGCTGCCTCCAATGAATTGTGGAGATTTTAGAGATTTTCGGATTTTGGATCCCCTATTATGTGGAACCTGGAATGTGGAGTTTAGACTAGTAAAAACATGTCTATGCTCATTTCATTTATTTTGAATAGCTAAGGTACCCTTTTGGAGAAGTAAGATATACCTTATTAGTTCACACAAAACTTTTATGGGAGTTAAGGCACACTTCAAGATTATAAAAAGCTAGGTATGCTTGTGCATATAAAAGGGAATAAACTTTTTGTTTTCCTTTTACATGCATGAGACAAGAATGTCATTTGGGTAGGCAAGCATTTATTTCCCATCTCTAATTGCATTGGAGTAGATGGCTTGAAGGTAGGACACAGAGGGTAGTGGTAGCGGGTTGTTTTTCAGACTGGAGGCTTGTGACTAGCGGTGTGCCTCAAGGATCGTTGCTGGGTGCACTGCGTTTCATCATTTGTCTAAATGATTTGGGTGTGAGTATTGGAGGTATGGTTAGTAATTTTGCACATGACACCAAAATAGGTGGTGTAGTGGTCATTGTAGAAGGTTACCTCAGAGTAAAACAGAATCTTGATCAGATTGGTCAATGGGCCAAGGAGTGGCAGGTGGCATTTAGATAATTGTGAGGTGTTGCATTTTGGTAAGAAAAACCAGGCAGGACTTATACAGTTAATGGTATGGCATTGGGGAGTGTTGCCAAACAAAAAGACCTAGGGCTGCACACTTCCTTGAAAGTGAATTTGCAGGTAAACATGGTTGTGAAGAACGCATTTGGTATGCTTGCCTTCATTGAGGTCATTGAGTATAGGAGCTGGGATGTCATGTTGTGGCTTGCAGGACATTGGGTGAGAGGGGAAAGATTTTAAAAGGACGTGGGGGTAATTTTTTCAAGCAGATGGTGGTGCTTGTGTAGAATGAGCTGTTGAAGGAAATGGTGGAGATAGGTACAATTACAACATTTAAAGGCATCTGAATGAGTATATGAATAGGGAGGGTTTAGAAAAATATGGGTCAAATGCTGGCAAATGGGACTGTCAGTTTGGGATGTCTGGTTGGCCCGGATGAGTAGGACTGAAGGGTCATAGAAATAGACCCTATGAATGCCTGGGAATACCAACTGAAGCAAGCTTTTGCTTCTAGCAGTGCTCAGCTGTCTTCCTGAGTTATTGCAATCCATAGTTGTAGCTACACCCATAGTGCATTTGGGGAGATTGGAGGTGAGCTACTTGCCACAGACTACCTTGCCTCTGACCGGCTCTTGTAGCCACAGTATTTAGATGGATTAGTTCAGTTTCTGGTCAATGGTAACGGAGGGTGAGTCAGCAATTGCAATGCCGTTGTATGTTAAATGAATGTTAGGCAAACATTCTATCTTGCTGGAGTTAGTCATGCCCAGCATTTTTACGGTGCAATGTTCTTCGCCATGTGTCAGCCCAAGACTGGATGTTGTACAGGTCATGCTACGTACAGACATGGGCTGCTTCATCATCTGAAAAGTCACCAATTGTGCTAATCCTTGTGCAATTGTTAGTGAACAATCTCACTTCTGATTTTATGATGGAGGCAACTTATGAAGCAGCTGAAGATGGTTGGGCCCAGAACACTACCTGAAAAACTTCTGCAGTGATGTTCTGGAATTGAGATGATTGATCTCCAGATCAATCCAACCAGAAACACAACCAACTTTCTCGTGCTTGGTATGATTCCATTGGTTACCTTTGATTTTATTTTATTTGTTATTGTCACATGTATTGAGATACTGTGAAAAGTATTGCTTTGCGTGCTACCCAGACAAATCACACCTTATCTCAGTACATTAGGGTAATAGAGTAGATTGCAGAATATAGTGTTACGCTACAGAGAAGGTGCAGAGAAAAATCAACACTAATAAAAGAGAGGCCCATTCATATGTCTGATAATGGTGGGGAAGAAGTTGTTCTTAAACTCCTTGGAATTCTCAGTCAAATGCTGTTATGATATCAAGATAAGTCATTCTCACCTCACTTCTGGCATTCAGCTGTTTTGTCCATGTTTAAATCAAGGCTGTAATGAGACCAAGAGCCGAGTGTCCCTGGTTGAACCGAAAACTGAGCATTAGTGAATGTGTTCTTGCCAAGCAAGTGCTAATCAACAACACTGATGACCCCTTCTATCACTTTGATAATTGAAATCATGATGATTGTGACTGGCCAAACTGTTAGGGAATTGTGTGGAGTTTAAAAAATTGCTGGGATTCCTGTTGCCATAAACCATTGTGTTGCACATCTGATTTCTCAATCTGTCATTTTCACAATGGAGAACCTATCAAACAAGTATTTTGAACCACTCTGACTTAGAAAATGGAAAAGTTGGTTTACATAAAGGATTGAGCATGTGAGTGAAATCTTTGTTTTCATAAGAAGTCAGTTGAAGGAATTTCAATGTATCGAATGATTTTTTTTTTTCACATAATCCCAACAGTGTGGAAACAGGCTGTTCAGCCCAATGAGTCCACGCTGCCTGTCCGAAGAGCATCCCACCCAGACCCAAACCCCTACCCCTGCCCAACCCACCTAACCTAAACATCCTGAACACAACAGGCAATTTAGCATGGCCAATCCACCTACCCTGCGCATCTTTGGACTGTGGGAGGAAACCGGAGCACCTGGAGGAAACCCACTCAGACACTGGGAGAACGTGCAAGCTCCACACAGACAGTTGCCTGAGGGTGGAATCGAACCCAGGTCCCTGGCGCCGTGAGGCAGCAGTGCTAACCGCTGTGCCACTGTGCCGCCCTCTTTTTGTATCCTCTTTTTTTCAGTCATTGCATCATCAATGGACAGAGCTCTTTATTTTCTGTCAGCATGCCTCCTCAATTATGTCCCTGGTGGATTCTAGGTGAATAGGCATAGTGAGGAAAGGGCAAAAGTGTGATATGAGGTTCACGTTGAGTTGGATAGGTGCTATAATGGTCTAAAGAGATGATTGGGGGCGTGGAGGTAAAGGGCTCAATGGGTGGAATGGGCGTTATGACGGGAACGTGCAGTTGAGCCTAGGGGTCTGATCATGGTGGAATAGTTGAATGGGCTTTTTTGGGATGGGTGCAAGAGCATAGGATAGTATAATGGTAAGTGTAGGTCATTAGTTTGCATGGATAGGGCTTGGAAACTGGGCAAGTGAGAGAAGGAGGAATGTTTTATGTATTAATTTTCTTTTAAACTTTGAAGTCTCCAAACAATTTTACCATTAAATTTACCCTACAATCCAGGCACCTCCATCAACACCACCCTCCTACCCTGTCCTGCCCACCACCAACTGAAAAGGAGAATTGCAGGCTGTAATTTTTAAGGCTACCTTTATGGAGCTGAGATTTCTTCTGCCCTGTGACCTGACCTGGGAATGAAAATTAAGGCAATTGTCTCCAAAGATTTACCCAACTGTAACTCAAAAACATTCACTATGAACTGTTTCCATCTAGAATGCATTGTATAAGTGTAAGTGCTGTGATGAAAAGAAGTGAGCGTGCTTAAATATATGCCAAAAGTATCTACACATATTTCCCTAACCGTGTGCAAGCCTGAACTGAGAGGTTCTAACAATGGGAAAAGAATGAATAGTTTAGGGCCCCTTCCTCTTTTTGCAGTGATAAAGCTAAGTAGACATCTGATGTAATGTGCTAGAGCAGATGTCTTTCCACTTTCTTGCGAAGCCAACATTAAGAGCCATAAATGTAAGATAATCACCAATAAATCTATTATGAAATTCAGGAGAAAGCTCTTTACCCAAAAAGTTTGCAATATGGAACTTGTAACCTCAAGGAGTAGTTAAAATGGTTAATGTGGCCATATTTAAGGGAAGCCAGTTAAAGATAGAGGGAAAAAGATACACTGATCAAGTTAGATGAAGGTGGGTAAAATAAGGCTTCAGCATGGACTAAGTGAGTTGATGGCCTGTTTCTGTGTTACATATTCTGTGTAAAACCCTCAATGCAGTGGATTTTCAGAATTATTTGCCTTATTCTATGATTCCCCATTTTTCTCACAAAAGTCATCTTTATTTTCTGCCTTTGTTTTTTTTTAAATCATCTTTCATTGTTCTATAGATCAAAGTCATTCTGTTTCAATGCCGAAATTGTCACTGCTTTTATTAAGATTATTGAGTTAATGTCTTTGTCCCAAACTGTGGTGAAAGAAGAATGTGAATTACTGTCAACACTGTTGATTTCAGTATTTGCGAGTATAATAATCATTAGCAGCAAAGAAAAATTAGAACTAAGCTTAAACAGATTGAAGGTGGCATTGGATTCCATTGGCATGTGATAAGAATTTTTGTGCTTTTTTTAAATATATTTTTATATAATTATGTTACCTGAGCTCTGGAACAGCAGTGGAGTTATAATGTTATCATACTATTTCTAGAAAAAGAAATACTTCTTTCTTTAAGTTAACCTATTTTTTCGAATCCACCTGTTCGGATATTATTACACATCTCTGTCGCAGGTGGGACTTGAACCCAGGCCTCCTAGTCCAGGGATAGAGTAGTTCATGGCTTAAAGATATCCCAATCCAATTTACAACTAATGGGTAACTTAGAAGAACATTAGTTATAATTCATATAGGAAAGCACAGTCAGTTTGTATACAGCAAGATTCTATAAAGAGTGAAAGACCAGATAAAAATTTTGGAGGTCTTTAGGTGATGATAGTTCACCAGGTCACTGAAAACCTCGTTGCTCTCAGTTTGTGTCCAGGGATTATTATATTCACTCAGACATGCAGAATAGATCTTGATTTAATGTTTCATCCAAGAGATGGCATCTTTGACATTGCAATACTTAGCTGAAATGTTAGCCCACTTCTCCATCTTAAGCCTAAAGTTGGGTATGACCTTTTGTTTCAGTGATAGAAATGTTAATAACTGAGCCATGCTGCCCCACAGATAGAGACAAGCACACAATTTTATTTCTTGTAATTTATGTTCCTTGATAAAATCAGATTGTTCTGTGATCCTGCATCTGCACATACAGTTGATCATTGCACATGGCCAGAGATGTTGATTCAAAAAAGACAAAATAATCCTAAACCTTGGGTGTAGTGACCAAGAGATAATTGTTGATTTCAAATATTAAAGTTCCACGTCTTTTGGAAATCTGAAATAAAAGTAGATTTTGGTAAAATGTCATTAACCTGAAACATTAACTCCATTATTTCTCCACTAATGCTACATTACCTGCTCATTGTTTTCATAATTTAGTACATCATCTATTTCAAGTGAGCATCCTCTTTTCTGATGACCCACCTCCCATTACAGTACTGGTAGAATTTCTTATTCCTTTGAGGTATTTTCCTCATTGCTTGCTTTAATTAATTTGTTTTAATTTCTTAGAATTTATATTCTTAGCTTTTTTCCCACCTTTCTCCCTTTGTAGGCTTTCTCTTTACTTCATCTTAATATGTTATTAATATGTTTGGATCATGTTTGTTTTAAACTATATTTAATAGTTTATGGCTTGTATTTATTTGCACCCTCCAAAAGGATTTCACGTAAAATATAGTCTTATTTAATTTTTTTCTTCATAATAATGACTCAGTCGATTCCTTTAAGATCTTCTGGCGTACTCATGACCATAAATGCTACTTTCATTACCAGCATCATTTATTGTTTATAAACTGTTATTTCTAGTGGTATCCCAAATGTAGTGGATTAGCAAACACTTTATGCAGTATATTTTGTAGGTGATATTCTAGATGACTTGATTATTCTCAGTTTATATTGCTCCTGACTCATCTGATATCATACTGAATCCCTCATCCATGCCTTTGTTACCGAAAGACTTGTATATTGCAGTGGTCTCTTGGCCAGCCACATGCATTTTACCATTTGTTAACAGTTCATCCAAACTCTGCAGTTGGAATCCTAACTTGTACCAAGTCTCATTCACCCGTCGTTCCAGTGCATGTTGACCTTAATTGAGTCCTGATCAGACAATACCTGATTTTAATATTTTTATCCACGTATTCAAATTCCTTCTGCCCCACATTCCTACCAAGACATCTTTACTCCTCCAATTCCACTCTCTAACAAACCTCAAACTCCAATTTCAATCACTGTTTCGTCGGCAATTATCCCAGATCAGAGCTAATGTCTAGAATTCGCTTCCAAAACCTCTTGACCTCTTTAGCTCTCTAACATCCTTTGAGATGCTTCATAGAGCCTGTTTCCTTTGTTTTATTATCTCTCTGTGGCTTTTTATCAAATTTTCTCTGATAATGTTCCTATGGATCACTTTGGAATGCTTTGCTATTTTAAGGACAAATACAAGTTGTTAACAATCAATTTTCAGCATTTTCAATATCCCTTCATACAAGAAGATAAGCCTTTTTTGTTTTTACTGATCTTAAAAAAAAATACACTTACCTAATTGGATACATTCTGAAGCTTAATTGCGACAGCCATGCTTATTTGGCTGAAGCCTTAATCTATCCCTACAGAATTAAATAAATGTGTCTTAAATTTGCCCTCTAATATACAGCACTTGTGTATTACTGAAAGAAGAAATGCACTGTTGAAGCTCTTCACCTGCACTCATCAGGACCAAAGCAAGAATGCCAAATTTCAAGGAAGTGACAAATTATGCTGCATGAGAGGAGGGTGCTGAATAGTTGACAAATCAACTTTCATTGCTCAAGGCTTTGTCATGGAGAATGCACCAGGGAACCTTTGCTGCCCACACCTTTTTGATTTAGTTCAAAAGACCACCATGATATATGTAGCATCTGGCTGATATTTTTAAATTGGTTGTTAGTATAATTCTTTGCATACTCCAGTTGAAAATCACATTAACGTAAGACATTGTTTAAAGTTTTGCAAGTATAGGCTGGTGGAGTAGTTTAATTGCTCTGCCTATTATGAATTCTAGAGAGCTGCAGTCTAAAATAGTAAGATTATCTCTTGTTATCTTTCCAGAGCTAATGCATTGGAGGCAGGAAGATTTTTAATTTTTTTACAAAGGAAAATGAATAGTATTGAAGTTTATCTTGGAATTTTGCCAAACTATACATTGTATGTCATCTGCTAAGATGCAAGGTGGTCCACTTTCTTCAGTCCAGCTCAACATGCCCTATAAAATAAAGCAAATTAATTCTAACCAGATTTCCTTCATTGTTTTATGATAGACCTTCTGCCTGAAAAATGTTTTTAAAATTCAGTAGGCCAACCAGCTGTTCACAAGGAAATGTTTATGTTTCTGAGAATCATAAATCCTGTTAAGATCCTCTCTCTGGTTAATCCTCCCACTTGATGAATTAAGTATATTTGATTATGAGACTTCAAATTTAACCTTTTGAAAAATAAAAATTCTGAAGCTTTCATTCCCAACCACAATAAAGTGACATGACCAAATTATATAGTTATATTCTAGAGAAAAAGCAAACATCCCAGGCCATTAATTTCTTTTCTCCTCCTCCTCTTTCTCCCCATCAACACCCAATCACCACCACCAAATCAACAGAAAAAGTTATCAACAAAGGTTGGCATGCTTCTGCTTGGTGTTGATAGAAAACCTGTCAGAAACAAGTTAAAGCTCAACTGTTAAGAATGAATTGATTCTAATTTGAGGCTTTATTCTGAAAGTTCAAATCAAATGGATTTATTGAGACTATACATGGGTGTTCCAGACTATAATAGAGTAACAAATTGCTTGCTGTGTCCATTGCCAGAATCATGTTCTTGAAATTCAAAATACAGACATTTAGTTCCACGTTTGTAATAACTGACATTCAATTGTAGATAAGTGTGTTTCTAGTTAAAATACTGTAAAACTGATTTTATTTGAATAATTGCTGCTACTGCTTGCCAAATGGTACATTCCTTTGTTGACCTAGAAAAGATTAAAAATTTTTGCTGTCAGAAAATAAACTCCTGTTCTACCACTGTATCATTTTACAAAGTTCAAAGTCTAGTATACAGATCAATAGTATAGAATATTCATAACTGGATACATAACTATTACTGCGTAATACTTCTGATGTTAAATTTATGCATTTCATCTTTTCCACTATACAAACAGCACAATCCTGTGAAAATTTCGAAAGTTGCTTTCTGTGCGGTTGAGATTGAAATATTATTTAAACTGTCGATGCAGATATTTGCAAACTGGTACAACGTGATTGCAATTACATAGATAAGGCTGTGCGGTGATCAAGACTGAGAACTGAACATCTAAGGGCATTCAGTCTCTAGAGATGTAAAGGCAAAAGTAAGAAGGAGGTAGGGTGAGTTAGTTGTGTTAGTGAAAGATGAAATAAATATAACAGTGAGAAAGGATATTGACGCAGGAGACCTAGATGTGGACTCCGTCTTGGTATGGCTAAGAAGCAACAAGTGATGGAAAACATTAGTGAGAGAATTCCATAGGTCTTCAAACTGTAATGGTGAGGTAGGGGACAGCATTAAGCAAGAAATTAGAGGTGCGTGCAAATAGGTGCTACAACAGTCATGGGTGAGTTTAATTGGCATATAAACTGGGCAAACCTCAATAACAATAATACTGAGGCAGAAGAATTCTGGGATGTGTCCTCGATGTTTATTTAAACCAGTATATTGAGAAATCAACTTGGGAGCTTGCTATCCTAGAGTTGGCTTTCTACAATGAGATGGGTTAATTAATCTTGTTGTTGGAGGTTCTTTGGGAAAAAGTGACGATCAAATTATATAATTATTCGTTGGGATAGAAAGTGAAGTAAAACTATAGTCCTAGATCTTAACAGAGGGAACTATGAAGGTATAAAGGGTGAGAGGTATAAAGGGTCTGTTATAGACTGTGTAACTTAATTAAAGAATTAATGCATAGATTGCAGTTGTTATACAAAGTTTTCAGGCAGAAGAACACAACGGAAAAAGTGACCCAAACATGGTTAACAAAAGAAATTAATGACAGTGTTAAATCCGAAGAACAGCCGTATAACGTTCATAGAATAATTAGCAAGCCTTAGGACTAAGAGCAGTTTAGAATTCGGCAAAAGATCACCAAAAGTTTAATTAAGAGTGGAAAAATGAAGTATTAAGTAAACTTGCAAGGGACATAAAAGCAGACTGTAAGACTTCTATAGGTATGTAAATAGAAAAAAAGGTAAGTGAAGACAAATCGTGGAGGCCTTTATCAGTCTAAAACAGGAGAATGGTAATGGAGAAAAAGGAAATGGCGGAGCAATTAAACAACTACGTTTGTTTTGTCTTCGAAATTATACTGCGCAGAAGAGGCCCTTTGGCCCATCAAATCTGTAGCACCACAGAAGAAGTCACTGATAACTTTTCAGAAATGTTAGTGAAGCAAGGGTCAGCTTGAATCAAGTTTAATGAACTTAATATTGGTAAAAACAAAATTACTGGAGGAACTATTGGGATTGAAAGCTGATAAATTCCTAGGGCCTGAAAATCAATGCACCTGGGTTTTAAAGAAAATGACCAAGGAAATGGTTGTCATCTTCAAAAATATGTTGATTCAGGGACAGTCATGGCAGAATGGAGGGTGGCAAATGTAACCGCACTGTTTAAATTAATTGGTACAATTTTAAAGAATGTATAGGAATAGAGTTAGATGAAGATACCCAGTGGCAGATGGTGTTTAACCCTGAAAAGTGTGAGTTATGCATGCACTTTGGAAGAAGTAATAAGGCAAGGGAGTATTCACTGAGTGGCAAGTCATTAGGAAGCTCAAAGGAGCAGAAGGATCTTGGGCTGCTTGACCCTGAAGATCCCTGAAATTGGCAGGACAGGTTAACAGCGGTTAAGAAGGCAGCTCTGATGAAGAGTCATCTAGACTCCACATTAGCTTTCTCTCTTTCTACGGATTCTGCCTGACCTGCTGTGATTTCTAGCATCTGCAGTAATTTGCTCTTCCTGGTTAAGAAGGCATATGAGACACTTGCCTTTGTTGGTCGTTGCATAGGTAGTAAGAACTGTGAAGTAACGTTGGAGCTGTACGAAACTTTGATAAAGCCACAGCTGGGGTATTATGTGTAGTTTTGATCGCTATACTGTAGGAAAGATGTGATTTCACTGGAGGAAGTGCAGAAGAGATTCACCAGGATGTTGCCTGGATTGGAGCATTTTAGGTATGAAGAGAAGCTGGATAGGCATGGGTTGTTTTTTTTTTTAAGAGCAGCATTGGCTGAGGGGTCCTTTATTGAGTTGTATCAGATAATGACGGGTATAGATAGCATCGAGAGAAATGGCTGTTTTGGTCGTAGTTGAAGGATCAAGAATAAGACCACCTGAGCTGCCTTGTTTTGACATTCTTCTTCAGATAATAACTAAAATCTGGTGATCTAGCCACATATTTCATTGCTGTTTATGATAGCTTGCTATATATCAATTAGCTTCTCCATTTCCTACACTACATCAAGTGTAAAACACTTCGGGGCGTCTTGAGTTTGTGAAAAGCATTACATCAATACACACTTTCAAATTTAGTGATTAAGTTTCATTTGGAAAATTTAATCAAATGCTGGCACAATTCTGAAATGGAGATCAGGAAATTGATATTATCACCATAACTATTCTTTTACATTTGCAGAATGGGAACAGGACGAGCAGGAAAGAAAAAGAGAGGAGAAAGAAAGTGTCGTAAAAGAATCCAGTTCAAGAGAGACTGAGCACCAAAATGTGGAAAAAATGAATGAGAAACGCAAGAAAGAAATTCTTTTGGCAAAGATGCGAGAGATTGATGAAGAGGCTAATGGAAGTTCCGTGACCTCACCGCAAAATGCATCACACCTATTTTCCACAGAAATGTCAAAAAGCCATGATTCCCCGGAAGGATTGCAAAAAACTAGCGACTTTCTGAAATCTGTGGACAACACACGAACAGAGGGTTATGGTCGCAGAGGTACCAGGACCACAAACTTCAGCGATGAGCTGAGCTTTGGTATGTACGCACCATCATTTGGGAAAGGAACTGGGAGGTCTGGATTAATAGATCAGAAGAGCAAAGGCAAAGGTGAGCAACTGAATGGCTATTATGACCTTCCATTTAAAGACAGAAAGTCTAATTTGATGGAACAGTTGTTTGGATCTGGAGCTGCCACTGACATCACCACTAAGGAAGAGAATTTTCTAATGTCTTATGCTGTAGACCAGCCTAAATGGACTGACAACCCATTGCCCTGGGAACAAACAAACAAATACACAAGGAAAAATGATAGTGGTGATTCTATTTCTAGTGATGGCATGATCAGCTCCAATCGCCACCATTCCAAATACACCTCAATTAAGCCAGCAGTAAATGTAATTGATTCACTAGAGGATGAAGTAGAAGAGGTAATATTATAAAAAAAAGTAAGACAAATTAATTTACAATCCAGATCATTCTCATGAAAAGTATTATCAAAATGTTCAAATTCCCATAACTATACACAAAATATTCCAAAAGATCAATGATCTTACCAGCTATATCGCAAGTCATACATTCTATCAACACAATGTCTTTGTCCCTTGTTATTTCCAGAGTTCCAAAATTAATTATTTATAAATGCCTGCTGTTTGAAGGTGCATTTCTCTACTTTGAATGATCACTGTCTTAACTCCCTTCCATGTTGTTCAATTGCTGACTGTCTATTAATTTCAAAATTGGTGCCCCGATGTTATTTAATACTTCCAGTCTTGGGAAGGCGATGTATGTGTACTACTCTCCTTTTATTATTACTTGTAAAGTATTGGTCTTCAAAGAACAGTTGAATTTGATTGAGGTCCAATTAAATCGTCTACTTCTACGCATTAACTAACTGCATGTAGTGGTGGCCTTATCAATATTCTGGTACTCCCACTTTATTACGATGCTATTCAAAACAGGTCAGAGATTTGTTTGTGTCAACATAGTAATTTTGGATTCCATGATCATTTTGGTGGAAGGGGGTACATTTAACTCCTCTGAGTTGCTTTTAGTTAATGTGCATATCCTCATAAGAGGTAAGCCTAGTACCAGGTTCATTTGGGTGCACTTATGCTTCTTGTCTAGTGGACAAATCAATATGTTTAGGAGCCAGCAATCTATTTCTTGCTTTATCTGTATCGTTACGCCATGTCTCTATCTATGACAGGTATAAATCTAGTTGTGTAATCTTGGACTAAGGTTCTGGTCAATGTAGTGGTGGAGACACCAGAGACACCAGATTTTCCTCTTTCAATACTGAAATTGCAGCCCTACATGCTTCACGTTTCAGCCTTCTAATAGGTTTGTTCAACGTTGCCAGGCTGTTGCCACGACTTGTCATTTTCCCCGGTTGGGCAATATGGAGGGTTACAATCTGATATGCACTTAATATTGGGATTAAAATTTAAATCCCTGTCTAAAATTCAAGTTTCCATCCCCAGTGTATTTTCCTCAAAGTGAATAGGGTCCTGAAGCCTGTGGGAATCCTGTCAAGCAAGTCAGTTTGTGAATCTTGAAGCCTCCTGTTGAATTAGAAACCTTTTCTGACACGTTGAAAAGAGCTTACCAATAATACCTCATCCCCTCAAATCTCCATATATCCTTAATAGTTACTCTTCCAGTATCCACCATGTAGAGAAATATGATCCATATAAGAACACTGAAAAGACTGAAATGATCCTGAAATGGACAAAATAAGCAAACAGGCTTTGAGGATGCTGTCTTTATAAATAAAGTGATCTTCTTACAACCTCATAGAAATATCAAACAATGCAAACCGCTTTGTTCAAAAGAGATTTTCAAGATCTGTTTGATTTTTTTTCAGTTTCAGGATTATTTCAAAGATTTTATGCTTTGTTGATTTTGTACATAGTAGATACTGGAAAGGTGAATATGGAGGGTACGTAGGAGAAATGAGAGGGCATGGGGGATACGAAGGAGTGTTGAGGGGATATGGGAATTTGAAGCGGTATGGGGATACAATGGTGCATGGAAGGGGTTGGTGGGAGTGTGAGGGCTGGGAGGCCTAACAATCATGTATATAATGAACTAGCTTTCTAACCTATCCATGTAGCCACCAACTATATAACAGCCTCAGGTCTGCTTCTGCAGGGCGGCATTTCCAATTTCATCTACCAGAGACGAAAATCTTACAGAAATTCCTTGACTTTTAGAAGTTAGGAACACAATGCCAGAAAGTGTCCTGACATGTGGTTCCCGATTTTAAAGGGGGGAAATCTGACTCCTTATGTCTTCACCCCCATTTTGTAGAGCAGATATTGTTGCAATTAATATTTTCAGTTACTGTCTAGGAATAACCAACAAATCAGATAGGCTGCTCCAATAAATTGTTAAATCAATGCTATGTAATTAAAAGGATATTGTGCTGAAACGTTCAATTTTGCACTACTACAGCCAAACAGTATCCTGTGTCCAGCAGCACTCCTAACTAGAAGTGGTGTAGAAGAATCCTTAATGTTGGGTGATTGAATTATTGAGATCACTTCGATTGTTAGGGTCTGGAAGATACTGTTTGAAAGGGAATCGTAGGAGAGTCTTATAAGATATGGAGTGGAAAAGACCAATCTGGAGCAATCCTTTGGGTTGAAAGAACTGTTCATTTTCTGAAATAGTTCCTGTCAATATACAATATTGTAGAGGGAGACCAAGAAGACACCATTTCGGTTAAATGAAAGATAAAATTTAAGTAATTATCAGGAAACGTGCCACAAAAACTGATTAGCCCCGTGAATGGATTTCGGGTGAAATAATCAAGGCAAAACCTTGAAGCTATTTAAGAGATAGATGGAGGACGGATGGTGTTGCAGGGGAAAGGTAGACTGTAGGTTTTTAACTGAATGTGGATGAAACATTGATTGTTTTTCTTTAGCTCATCAAGGTATGATCTCATACATCTTTGCTGTAGCACACATGGGTAGTTTTGACAGTGCAATTTCAAAATGGAATTAACCTCCAATCAGTCCACTGTTTTTCATGTGGAGTGCTGTTGCTTATCTGAAGTTCACTGATAATTTCACAGATCTGAATTAATTGGTATATACATACATTTAATAGGGAGAGACTTTTCTGGACCTTTGCACAAATGAATAGGATCTCACTATTAGTTTATTTAAAAGAAAAGTAACAGACTTGTGCTCAACTGGCCAATTTTTTGATATCTGGTGTGCTCAGGTGTTATAGAAAATCTATCATAATATGCCTTATGAAATGAATAAACATTAGGAAAAATGTTTTTAACATCGATAGTGCATTCAAAAGAGAAAGCCATTGTTAATTGGACAATGGGCAAAACAAACAGCAAACGCCAAGAACGGAGCAAATTGCAATGTAAATGCATTGATCTCCTTGAAGTGTTTGACTTGTCTTTTGGATAGATTAATGCATTTAATAAAGGAACTTTTTCAGAGCAATTAGTGTGCATTTGTCATGTTATATGCCATCATTTGAGTAAAGATTTTGTGTGTAAATGTGAGAAGGATTATAACGTGTATTAACTTTAAATCATGCTGTGTAGCACTTGCCATCAAGGTGGCCAACAGCATAGCAAGCCATAATTGTCTTGAGGGAACTTGCTAGTTTTGATCATTTTAACAAGTATTATTTTCTTAGAATAATTATTCGTAGATAAAATATTCATTTTATTCTTTATTATAACAGTGGAAAAATACATTTGAAAGTGGTTTGTTTAATAGCAACATTGTCTTATAGGCACTATTGATTCCTCCTTAATAGGCACTGTTTCAAAAACTGCTTGTTTGTTAATTACTGTATACATGTATTGATTGCACAATTTCCAAAGAATATGTCAGGTAGTTTTAAATGCTATTTATTGCCACATTGTATTTTTATACTATTTAAATCATTTGTTAATTTTGGCTGACTTCAGCATAATGCTTTGAATTATATTTTACCTTGAAAATAAATTTTAATTGTGAATATCCTTCAAAATTTGTTTTGCTTAACTGATTTCTGTAGTTGTGTTTATTATATACCAGTAATATAACGTCCTCTGAGTACAGAATTACAGTCTCCCTGGGGTAAATGTTCCTGCTAAATTCAAAAATGAAAAGTTTAACTTACCAAGATCCATTTATTCTTCCTTCACTTTTCATCAAAAGTCAAATTTCAATACATGCTGTCTAAGTCTCAACTCTTGTTAATACTGTTACTGTTTCTCTTACGCTTATTGCACACGAAGAAATGTAAGAACACTTCACAATATTAGCATCCTGCTTACCGAATGATGACAAAGAGGAGCACAGCCATTATCTGGTAGAATGTGGGAATCCATGACTGGTTTCTGATGTACTCGTGGTAGTGATAGTGGGCTCAACTCCACATTATCAAGTCAGCCATGATTTTATTAAATGACTGAGTAGGAGATGCTAAATGACCTACTCTTATTCCTAATTCATATCTTCATATGAACTGTATGGCCTGGTTAAGGATCCCATGCTCAGTGTTATAAGCCACGGCTGACAGTGGTTCCAGTGAATTTTCAGAAGAACTAAAACTTTCGGGGAAACAACTGGTTATGAGCAGGGGAGAATTCTTCAGGAAAAGAATGTGCGTTACCTTTAAACTCACATGAAGTACGTATTGGGACATCCCTCGTTCATTTTTCTGAGTCAATATACCTTGAATTTGGGAAATTGAGGCTCTTGCAAGCATCTGAAGAGGAAAGTTCAGGGCCAGAAGATGTGGGGAATAAGGATCTGCCCTTGGGTAGGTCTCCACTGTGTGGCCTCTGGTCAATCCTTAGCACATTATAATTTTCATTTTATTTACCTTTTCCTGGGAAATTATGAAGCTTGAGTGATTGGGATACTTCTAAAATCTCCATCTAGGATTTCCAAGGAAATTCCCGTGTATTACCTCGTAAATGTATTACCTCATATATGGTAACACTGAATTCGATTGTGATGACAAAGTTCCTTTGCAGCTACCTTTGATTTCCTATTCTGCTCTTAAACTGTTTAGGATTTCCACATGGTCTTGACGCTCAACTCCGATCTACCCTGCTGTGGCAATTGGAATTTCTGGGTCAACGTGCAACTCTAGCTCATTCATAATTCTAGGTACTTCACTGCAGTTCAGCTCAGATTATGGAAGCTATTTTCCATGAAAAATTGCACAGGAATTTGCAATAAGAATGTGGGTTATATAATCTTAAATCTGTACCCTAACTCCTTTGTTCCCCATTTCCTTTGCTCGTGTTAGCATGATCCTTACTGAAGTCACTCACTCTGATGTATTTTCCTCATTCCAGAAGATACGATCTCTGGAAACAGTTTGTTACTGTAAGCACTGAACAATTGCTTTATAATTTTAAAAATTTGCATCAAGTAACTGTCTAATTTAATGGAACTGGGTCCAGTATTTTCAGTTCTTCTACAGACATCTGCAATATCGCCTTATTATCTTTCCTACAGTGCAGAAATACAAAACTGTGTAGAGAAGCTCAACTGTGATGTCACAAAAGTTTTATATAGATTCGCCTTTATATCTTGATTTTCATATTCTGTTTCTCGTGTAAAATCTAATATTCTATTAGGTTTTTTTAATGGTCTGGTCCATTTGAGCTGCTTTATTAATGTCCTGCTTACTGGAACTTCTGAATTTGTGCTTTTCCTGTTACCCAGCTGTCCAACATTCAAATTATAATTTATGCTTTCTTTAAACCAAAATGTATTACCTCGTATATGGTAACACTGAATTCCACTGTACTAACAAATTTCTTTTGCAGCTACCTTTGATTTCCTATTCGGCTCTTAAGTATAAATTTGAATACGGTTCCACTTAGTCCTGTGTCCAAATTGATGTACACAGCAGACAGAGTGGTCCCAGAAGTGGATGCTACAACCTACGTACCCACTCTAGAAAAATTTTAATTCCTAGTCAGCTATCTCTGAAATAAGTTTAAATCCAGTGTACATTTCACTAATCAAATGTACCTTAATCATCCCTGATTGTTTGTGAACCTCATCAAAGACCTTCTGTAGGTCCACATGCACCACATGAGTTCTGAAGGGTCACTGGATCCAAAATAATAGTCATAGAGTCCCTACAGAGTGGAGGCAGGCCATTTGGCCCATCGAGTCATCTGAAGAGCATCCCACCTAGACATACCCACCTTCCCTGTAATCCTGCATTTCCCATGGTTAATCCACCTAACCTGTACATCTTTGGACTGTGGGAGGAAACCAGAGCACCCGGAGGTGTTGACTCTGTTGCCACTCCGCAAATGCTGCCAGACCTGCTGAGTTTCTCCAGTAACTTCTGTGCTTGTTACACTACATACTTGCCTATTGGCTATGATCAATACTACCTCACAAAGCTTTTAGATTTTCCAAACATGAAATCTGAAATCTGTGTTGATTGCAACAAATTATTTCTTCGTCTAAAAATTTTGTAATTTACTCTTTAAATTTTTCCCTGCCTTCAGCACACAATGAAACCTATAATATAATTTCTAGTATTTCTGATGTATCACTATTTGTCTCAGACTCTTTGGATATATTCCATCAGAAACTGGTAATTAGTCCATCAACTAAACTTTTCAAACGCTTTTTTAAAAACTGATTTACCGTTTATCACTCCCAATATTATTCCCTTGCAAACATTGAATCAAAGTAATTTTAATCTCATCATCAATTTCCATTAATTCATGATTCACTCATTATTATTTACTTTCAATCACAATGTAACATTATTGTCAATTCCTGACATTGTTCCTGATCTCATCCTATGCAAATTTGGCCTGACTTCCTCAAGCATTGTTACACTTCCCACTCCAAGGCCAAATTCTCCTATCACTATAGGTTATTTCTTGACTCTAATTTCATCCTCAACCTATATAACATCTTAATCAAATAGCACCTTTGGCATAGTGAAACCTTCCAAGGTACCAGACTCCGGGCAAGTAGTGATAGGCAATAATGCTGGCTGAGTCAGCAATGCCGACATCCCACGAGCAAAGAAACAGATAAGATTTTTGAGTCTGATATGAATCTTCTTTGGCCTTGGCAGAATCGAAACCAAGCATTGGTGAGCAGGTTACTGCTGTGTAAGTGCAACTTGACAGCAGTGTCAATCACACATTTATTTTGCTGATGATTGCCATGTCAGTCTACTTCAGTAATTGGTTTGATTGGATTTGACCTCCTTTTGCAGAAAGGACATACCTGCTCAACTTTCTGGGTTATTGGGTAGGTATGAATTTTATAGATTTCGTGTAACAGCTTGGCTAGGTCTATCTACCCTACCCTTGTGGCATCCCTCACACCTCAGTATAGCTCCATTTCACCATATGCCTTTCTCAGAACAACTCATGATTCGGTGTATATCTACGAAACATCAGCAGCCTAGCAACTGCACTATTTTTAAGACATTGCTGTGCATCTGACCAAAGATTGGTGATCGGCATTGCCTCAACTGGCAGTGTAATGGCACAGTGGCCAGAAAGCTGTGTTGCTTTCAGTCTGGCTCATACTCCCTTGTACATGCAACACCGTTCTCTCACTCTTGGCATCATCTAACCACAAGGCCACACATATAGATTTTTTTAATTGACAGCCCAGTAAAGGGGACAATTAGGAAATAATAGAGTGCTATTCACACCCATAATGAGAATCAAACAATTCACAATGGTCTGCTACAATGGGTGCCAGTTGGGCCCTATCTGCCTTGTAGCATCTGATATGCCTGAGGTCTATCACCTACAAGGAGAGCTTCCACTACTCAGTGCCATCATCTCCTCCTTGGACATGTGTTCCCATTTCGCTGGGCTCCTCGGCATCTATCATATGCTCTAATTGTGCAGATCACAGAACATCGGGATGGCGTGGTGCATTCTGTCCCGACTAAACTGCAGGTCCCCTCTGACACCACTCCAGACTGTGGAATCACATGTTCAGCAGCACTATTGTCCATTCCAACATGGCACTGATCACAGCATGTAGGATGGTGTCTCCACAAGGACTGTGTGGTGTTCACTCTAACAGCACTGTCACGGACAGATGCATTTGCCTGAAATTCATTCTGTTGGAATCAGTGGAAAGGAAACCCTGGTGGGTGCATAAACCCTCTGATTTTATATCTGTATGCTCAGTTGGAAGGACACAATGAGTGGAATCATGCTGGGGCCTCAACCTTTTACGATTGACATTAATTATTTGGATGAGAGGAGTGAAGCTAAATTTGCAGAGGACACCAATATGGTGAGAAATGAATAAACAGTATTACTTAAATGGAGAATGACTGCAGAATTCTAAGGTGCAGATGGATTTAAGTGTTTTAGTGCATGAGCCACAAAAAGTTAGTACATAGGTACGGTACATAATCAAGAAGGCTAATGGGATGAAACATTTATTATGGGATGAATTGAATGTAAATTTAAGAATGTTGTACAAGGCTTTGAAGAGACCACATTTCAAATACTGTGTGCAGTTTTGGTGTCCTTATTTAGGGAGAGAACAGGTATGTTGGGAGCAGGATTCAACTCCAGTCACCACTCATTTGATTCCCCTGTCCCCATTACCACCTGTATGGCTGGCTGGACATTGCAGATACCCTGGAATATTTGTATATACCCAAAGACGTCTATAGACCACAGTTTGAGAATTACCGTGCAAGGTCAGATTTAAAACAAAGAACTTTGAATGGAATATACAAGGCTGCCTCCCTCTCAGCCACATCAGGACCTAGGTTAGTTCGAGGTCCCGAGGTTTAACTGCTGAGTGAGATTATCATGGTTCAAGATCCAGTTTTTATGTTGCTTTAGCACCTGTGTTGTTTTTGATAATCTAAGGAGGAAAGTTCATTTCAGTAAATTTAAGGCCTTTGGTTAGAATAATTATTTTGCCATTCAAAGTTTGATTAAACTGATTAGTCATTTATAGCCTAAACCACTGGGAAGTTAGGTGACTTGCTTTGAGACTAGCAATTCCGAGACTAATATCCTGTGAGCCTTACATGTCATATTTTTACCACCCCAGTGGATGGCACTGTTGCACAATCTGTTGTGCTTACTTCAAAGTAAAGATGGCCATGTTTTTGTCATCTGGGATGTTTGGTACCGTTTCAGTGGCTACATAGGTGACAGAAAAGGCCAATCTGCATCCAGAAGATCCTGTTGCAACTAAGAGAGGATAGGGCAGGTGATTAAGTTTTAGAAGACTTTCTGTCGCAACATTTCCGATGCTTAGATTTTCTCTCAGCATCAGATGATCTTGCATTTGTAGGAAGCCACACCATTTTGTATTTGGTTGTGTCAGGTGCAGGGATGCTAGGCATGCTTCTGCCAGGACTCCTAAAGTTCTGAAGTGAAGATTTTGGAGTGTTTTTGTAATACTTAATGTAATTGCCATGAAAGTGTGCCCCTGACTCGAGCTCTCTGTAGAAAGTTCGCTTTAATAAGCAAGTGGCAGGCACTCTGTCTATATGACCAGCCCAACCCAGTCTCACTATGATGTGAATGCTTAATATGTGTGAAAATATTTCAGTACCTGGTGCTAATGCACCAAGATGGTTGAGAGCAGATTGCTATTGACAATTATTTGTAGGGAAGGGAAATGAGCAGCTTTCTTCTTATTTTTTATCCTTTCGCAGGATGTGGGACATCACTGACCTGTATTTATTGCCATCACTAATTGCCCAGAGGGCAGTTAAGAGTCAACCACATTGTTGTGGGTCTGGAATCATGTAGGCCAGACCAGGTAAGAATGGCAGATTTCCTTCCTTAGAGGACATGAGGGAACCAGATGGATCTGACCATCACCCCCCACCCCCGCCACTGACAATTGACACTGGTTTCATGGTCATTATTAGACTCTTACTTCCAGAGTCTGGAACTCTAATTTACTCAGAATTACTCAAACTACTGGGCAGGATTTGAACCCAGGTCTCTGGATTAATGGCCTGGCATATAACACCACTAGGCCATTGCCTCTTATTTTGCTTGAAATACTGACTCTTCTTCCACAGTGATGAAGAAAAGAGAACTAGATCAAAAGTGACAAATAAAATTCATGGACAAGCATATTTGTAAAAAGAGGGTGAATATTTTATTCAATATGTAAAGTTTTCTTTGTTTTATCTGTGGGAGGGTTGGTTGGGCAGCTAGTTTGCAATACAGAGTGATGCCAACAGTGTGAGTTTGTTTTATGCACTGACCAAGGTTAATATGGAGAGCTCTCCATTTCAACCTCTGCCCTCACCTGAAGCATGGTGACCCGTAGGTTAAACCACCACCAGTCGTTTTGCTCTAATGAGTGAACTGCCCGTATGATATGGCGACTTTAGCTTTTATAGAATCATAAAAATCAAAGAATTTTACAGTACAGAAGGAGGCCATTCAATCAACTATGTCTATACTGCCTCCTAAAAGAGCTACCCAGCTAGACCCACTTTCCAGATCTATCTCCACAGTCCTCTAACTTTATAACTATCAAATATGTATCCAAGTCTCTTTTAAAACCTCCTATGGAATCCACCTCCAGCACTCTTCCAGGCAGCACACTCCAAATCCTGACAACTCTCTGAATAAAGATGTTTCTCATCGTCTCACTCCTAGCCCTATTACTGACAATCTTGAAATTGTGACCCCTAGTTACTGACATACCAACTAGTGGAAACAGAATATACTTTGTTACCCTATCAAAATTGTTCATAAATTTGAACACCTCAATAAGGTCACTTCTTAATCTACTTTTACCTTTACTCCATGGAACATAGGAGTGAATTAGATCATAAATGGAGAAA
Source organism: Ginglymostoma cirratum (assembly GCA_024137785.1). NCBI lineage: Eukaryota > Metazoa > Chordata > Chondrichthyes > Orectolobiformes > Ginglymostomatidae > Ginglymostoma > Ginglymostoma cirratum. The sequence goes on from JAHRHZ010000039.1 coordinate 12,382,495, forward strand.
TACATTATTCATTTATATCAATTCTAACTTAACCTCAAGACAGTAAAGGAATTGCAGCAGCATACTTCAAGTACAGATGTGTGCCAGTACCTGACACCCATCTGCAGAATCTCAGGTAAGATTTAGCAGGTATTTTTCTTGTATTTCATTGAAATTCTCTCAGTGGAAAAAGAAAAATTACAACGTGATTTAAACTGTAGAGCATTATGAACTCTAAAGGGTTTCTATTAATAAACATTGTTCCCTTCATGGGGCCCTACTGACGATTCATTTCTGGCCAATGAAGTAGTGTATATTACCAGTCTGTGCTTTATATTTGAATGGCTTTCCAAGTTGTATTGCCTGCTGCAATAAGGCCTACAGCCAGCTGCTACATCTGGCATAGCACTGTTTATTGTGGCTCTCAGCTCCTGAATATCCTGCTTCATCTGGGCTATCTTTAAAATAGGGCCTGTCTGCGGTTCACACAACCTTCCTTCTCCAATTGGAAAACCAAAAGACATATTACCCAATTAGATGATGCTTGACTGTCAGCCAAGCAGAAACCCCGCCCTCCCATTCAATTTTCAATACCTTTACATCAGCTAAAAAGAAATGTTCAAAGAAAATGTCAAATTTGACTTGATGCCTTGTTTCAGCACACGCAGAATCAACAGGCTGAAATTTTGGAGTTCACACATCGTTACCCAAGTCAGGGACCTGCACAGAATTCTTCAAACAATTGACTGTGTGAATCACAAAGGCTGCCTTTCCATTAATTACACCTATTATGCAACCACCAAGAAGCACATCATACAGATGTCCACCCAGTTTAGAGCTGTCAGTCTTACAGGACTGGCCAAGAATGTCCAGGAATTAAAGATTTATCTCTGAGCCAAAGCTTATACGTAACAGTGGAGGAATATTTAAAGTTTTATTTTCGTCACTTTCTGTGAGCACTTCCTTTTAGTAGACGTAAAGATGTTGAAAACTGGGGGGATAAAAGGGACTATTTGGCTGACAGTCAAGCATCATCCAATTGGGTAATAAGTTCTTTCTGCTTTCCAATGAGAGAAGGAAGGCTATTTGTAACAATGGTGGATGTGTTGGTGACTAACCTGGAGCCTGGGGGGGTGGGGGGGGTGGTTTGCAGGTTTAGTGATTAAAAAAAAACCTAACATACTTTTACACAAAAAATTATCGCAGTTGGAAACATTATGGCCCATGTTCCTGGTTGCCATGACCGTTTTATGTTGTATAAATTCTTCATCTCCTCACCAAGCACTACAAGCAAAAGGGTGTCTGCTTGGAGCCAAAGGCTATTATCTAATTCCTGTTAGGACCCCAAAGTTGTTGACAGAACAGTACTTTGACCAGATCCCTCATTGAACAGACTGTGGAAGACTCCATGTTCCATTCCTATTGTACAACCACCTCTAGAACACCCCTGCTGAGTGGCAGTGTCCATTTGGCCTAAGTACCAGCATCTTTGATATGTTCCAGTACAGTCTGAGCTAAAATAAGACAGTAAAGGGGGAGTATGCAATCACATTCCTGATGTAATCCCACCCGCTCACTATTTTTGCATGACAGCCTTCCAGCATACCATCCACTCCAGGCTGCCCTTCCCCATTAGGAAAAGAGCCTTACTGTTCTTACCCAGTCCGGCCTACATGTGACTTCAGGCCCACAGTCATATGGTTGACTCTTACGTACCCTCTGGAGTACCGTAGTAAGTCGCTTAGTTCAAGAGAAAATGGGGATGGACAAGAAATGCTGGTTTTGCCAGCAACACACACATCCTGTCAAAGAATATTTTTTAAAAATTGCAGGACACCTTGAAAGACCTCAGCTCTCCCAGTGCCCTGGGATCCCCACTATTCCCTGACCCATACTTACCTTGATAGGTCTATTTCAATGGCTACCACAAAAGTGGCCTGATCACTACCCCATGCCCTTCACTGATATTGATATCTACTCACTGACAGTGATGCCCTTTCCGTTGCTTCAGGGAAAATCTCATGAACCTTACCATACCAGCCTGAACAAAGATGTCAGCACCTGCTCCAGTCCATATACCCTGATTCCTATTTCAAGTAAGAATCAGCCTTTTACATTATGAAAATGCTTTTTAGGGTTGATGTTGATGGTATAAGTAATTCTGTCTCTGAATCTTTCTCTCCCTGTGTTGAAGTCACTGGCCATTAAGTTGCCACGTTGCTGCTATTTTGCTCCACAAAAGAGTATTTCTGATAGGACTTGCCTGGTTAAACCCAAAACCCACCTTCGTCCGGGCTGATGACTGCTTGAGTGAACTGCCTGCACTCCCAACAATGATCACTGCTTCAGTGGCTCCACTGTGACAGGAGCTACCATGGCCACTAAAAAGCTGCAGGATGAACCACTATCTCCACATTGTATCTTACAGACAATATCCCAGGTGCCACCATCACCATTCCTGAGTATGTCCTGTCCCATGCAGTGGAGATGGCAGCATAGTGGCATAGTCAGAAAGGAGTTGCCCTGGGAGTCCTCAACATTTACTCTGGACCCCCATGGCATGGGATCAAACATGGGGAAGGAAACTTTCTGCTGATTACCACCTATTGCCTTGGCTGTGCTGATGAATCAGTGCTCCTCTATGTCGAACAGTATTTGGAGGAAACACTGAGGGTAGCAAGGGCACGGAATATACTCTGGGTAGGATTCAAAGTCCAAGAGCAACTCAGTAGCACCACTTTTGACTTAGGAATAGTATATATGCGATTACGTGGTGAGGGAATCAACAAGAGGGAAAACCTTGCCTGACCTTGATCTCATCAAACTACCTGTTGCAAATGCATCTGTCCATGACAATATTGGTACGATTGACCACTGCACAGAACTCATGGAAATGTCTTCCTTTGAGGACATAAGAACATAAGAACT
>JAHRHZ010000039.1:12385801-12407698 GCA_024137785.1 Ginglymostoma cirratum
AGGTTGAGGCGATTGATGTCTCGATGGCAATTGGAGATGAAGAGGTCTCTCCCTATTTATTTCAGAACCCTCTTCCCCTCCCCCATTTCTGATGAAGGGTCTAGGCCCGAAACGTCAAGTTTTCCTGCTCCTATAATGCTGCTTGACCTGCTGTGTTCATCCAGCCCCATGCTTGTTATCTCGGATTCTCCAGCATCTGCAGTACCTTTTACCTCTGCAACATAACCTCTCTGCTTTTAAACTCAATCCCTTTAGCAACGAAGGACAAAATTCCATTTGCCTTCCTAATTACTTGTTGCACCTGCAGACTAACCTTCTGTGATTCATGCACAAGGACACCCAGGTCCCTCTGCATGGCAGCATGCTGCAACTTTTTACCATTCAAGTAATGATCCTTTTTACTATTACTCCTACCAAAATGTATGACTTCACATTTATTTACATTGTATTCCATCTGCCAGACCTTTACCCACTCACTCAATGTATCTATGTTCGTCTGCAAAGTTTCACAGTCCTCTGCATACTTTGTTCTGCCACTCGTCTTAGTGTGATCTGCAAATTTTGACACCCTACACGTGGTCCCCAACTCCAAATTATCTATATAAATTGTAAATAAATCCTCCATCCTCCATTGTTCAGTGTGGTTCCACTACCGTGCCAAACTGAGTATGTCTTGATCTAGCAGCTCAAAACTGGGCATCCATGAAGCATTGTGGGTTATCAGAAGCAGTAGAATTGTAATCGACCACAACCTAATGGCCAGATATATCCCCCACTGTAACATCACCACCCAGCTACCCCCGACATAATGTCAGAAATGCTGACAATTGCACAATGACCAGCAGCATTTGTAACCCTTCAGTTCGTGTCCGTATGCAGCAAGAGCTGGACAGCACCAGGCTTGTGCCAAAAAGCAGCAAATAACATTAACACCACATGTCCAGGCAATTACCATCTCCAACAAGAGAGAAATTAACCAAACTCCTTGATGTTCAACGGCATCTCAAATGCTGATTCCCCTGCTATCAACATCCTAGGGATTACCATTGACCAGAAATTTAACTGGCCCAACCAATTAAATACTGTTTCTATAAGAGCAGGACAGAGGCTAGAAATTCTGAGGTAATTCATTTCCTCACTTCTCAAAGTTTGTCCACCACCTACAAGGCATAAATCAGGATATGTGATGGAATACTGTCCATTTGTCCAGATGAATGCAGCTTCAACAACACTTAAGATGCTCAACTCCAGAATAAATCAGGCCACTTCAACATTCACTCCCTCCACTGTCAATGCAAGTTATGTCAGTGTGTACCATCTACAAGGTGAAGAGCAGCAACTCCCCAAGGATCCTTTGATAGAACCTTCAAAATCCATGACCTCCACCACTTACCAATTGCAAGTTTCCCTCCAAGCCACACAACTTCCTGACCAGGAACTATATTGCTACTTTTCATATAACGGTGTCAAAATCCTGAACTTTCTTCTTGAGAGTAAAGTATTAACATTCACCACCACCACTACCAACACCTCCACCCCCATGGAGTTCACTACCTTGCCAACTCTAGTTAAGCTCACTTTGAATGAGATCTGCTCCTCTGTCTGATGGGATTTCCATTCTAATCTTTCTCCTTGTTTACCATCATTCCCTTACATAGCTCTCTCTCTCTCTCTCTGAGCTCCATCTCCAACAGATTTTTTTTGTCCTGTTATGGAAGTTACTTGGATTCAGATCACAAGCTTAATGATACCAGGTCCTTTAAGATGTTTCAAGCATTTATTCTATAATAGAATGCTGCAATTATCCCAGGTCCATTCAATGATAATCGGCATTATTTATCATCATTGAATGATACAGCACAGAAGGAGGCTATTCATCCCATTGTGCCTGTACTAACTCTTTGAAAGGGTTAATCAATTAATCTCACTCCCCTGCTCATTCCCAATAAACCTGCATATTTCTGCCATGCGCAAAACATTTTCCTACTGGAGAAACGTTCTTCACCAGAGTTTAAAAAAGGGTTATGCTTTTCATTTGTTATGTCAATTAATATTCTGGTGGCAGCGTTTAATATCTGTTCTTGTGTTCCCAAAAGATTCTCTCCCATTAACCTCTTCAACATTTCAGAAGGGCAACTCATTTTTTATTCTTTCCAGGGACGTGAGCATTTATTGCCCATCCCTATACGTCCAGAGGACAGTTAAGAGCTAACCACATTGCTGTGGGTCTGGAGTCACGTGTAGGCCAGACCAGGTAAGGATGGCAGTTTCCTTCCCTAAACAACATTAGTGAACCAGTTGGGTTTTTCCGACAATTGACAACAGTTTCATGATCATCATTAGACTCAGATTCTTATTGTATTAAAATTCCACTGTCTGCCATGGCAGAATTCATACCTGGGTCCCTGGATGAATATTTTAATGATAATAGTAACATCAGAGGGCAGCTAAGACTCAATCACATTTGCAATGGGTCTGAACACACATTGATTTTTAAGAATAACCAACAGTATTTTCGTGGCACCAATACTAATTCTGTATGTTTCGCTAATCTATTGAATTTTCTTTCATTGATTAATTAAATTTACATTGTATGGGCTGCACATTGATAAGATTTGAATCCCACTGTTAGCCTGAGCCTCTGGTTTATTAGTCCAGTAGCAATACCACAACACCAGATTACTGGAATGCAGAGAGTGGATGCTGATTCATGATGGTTGTTGGCAGCTGAAGTTTGGAAGGGCCTATAGCAACCCTACGGCAGCCAGAGAAGTCTGACCTTTTCTGGCATCAGGTGTATGTATGTTAAAGTTTGTATCCAATTCTCTCTTAGAAAGTTACTATTAACTCTACTTCCATCCTTTCAGGTAATATTACTCAACTCACTCATCAGTAACTTGCAGTAACATTCAAATTTGTTTGCTTGCAAATATCTCTCAGTTTATTGCAATACATCCATGATCCTAACAAAATAAGAAGTACTTAAAATGGCAAGAACCCACACACAATATTTTGATGAGCTTGACCTCAAAAGCTACAGCTCTGCCTCACTCCCTGCCTGTCCTTTTTTCTGTCTGTCTCTCTCTCTCTATCTGGCTGTCTATCTATCTCTGTGTCTCTCTGTGTCTGTCTCTCTTAATTCTGATGACAACAAGGAGGCACCATGTGCACTTCACTGTATTTCCATTTGGGACCATGCCTGATTACATAAACTAGGCTAGTTCATTCATTTTCAATGGAAAATCCTCGTAGAACAACTGGACTAAATTTCACTTTTGTGTTAGCTGTAGGGATTGCCTCACATCAGCCTGGTTATATCTGAATGAACACAGAGCTAGTAAGTGGAATTTTCTAGTCTTGCGTGTTTATAGCATTTAGCCAACTAAGCAGCTGGAACAAAATAGCCAATGCAGTGAAAGATAATTAACTACTGAAAAACAGGTTGGCAATTGAAAAGAAACAAAGTGGTACTATTCAGAAGCATATGGACACTTGTGAAATAGGTGGTGTGCTTCCCATTTTAGAAATCTCTTGTGTTCTGAACAGCTGAACAGGAAGAGCTTTCAATTTTGATGTTGAATTGTCAAATTTCAAGAACATATAACACAATAAAATGTGACATTGTGAAATGTTTGTAAGGCATCAAATTTGAAGCTTAATGCAGATTTCTGATGGATGAGCAGCAGCACAGCGTGTGAATTAGTAGAATGATTTATTGAAAGCAACATGATGTTCCATGTTTAACAATATTAAACGTTTGATATATCCTCAGTTATGAGTTTCTGTTAAATTCTGAAATCTGAATATGAACAGTCCAGACCTTGATTCCAGGACTATTGTGTTAGAAATCATCCCATTGTGGCAGCACCTTTGCTGATTATTGTATTTTACATTGGTTGAAAGTTTAGGCAGTGCACAGCGATTAACATACTGTTAGATACAACTCCTGTGTCTGCTAGTTTAATAAAGGTATTAATCTTTTTAAAGGAAATGGATCAATGTTTTACCAAGAAAAGTAGATAAGAGAATGTACTACAAGTTAGCTACTAATATTGAACAGTGCAACTCTCTTCTACCTTGCTTCTCAAGGGCAGTTAGGGATAAGCACCAAATGCTGACCTTGTCTGCAAAGCCCCCATTCTATAAAAGAATATTTTAAGAGTTCTAGCCCTCTTGTTTCACTTTATAAGCTGTGATTCTATATTTGATTTTTATGAGCCATCAGGATACAGATATGATGAGTCCTAGGAAGGTAAGACAAACTTCAATGACTTTGAGGATGTATCAACCTGATCCCAGTAGTGATGAGCAATTTGACACAGAGTGGTAGTCAGTTGCCAATTGTAATTGAAAAGGCCATATGATTGTTGACGGAGGAATTGGAAAATATTATATTGCTACAGGAGGGCGTGTTCCATTATGATCGGGAGATCGGCATCTTGTTGGGGCTCCTTTGGAACTATTAAGGGAATGCTTGGTAATAATTCCAAACACCAGTGAATTGACATCTATCATTTAGCGAATACAACAATGAAGGAAGAAAAATGTTACAAATCTGAAACTTCTATTTAGTAATGTAAGAAGATACATACTCAGGAAATTTGACATGCAGAATAAGGTGGATTATAATGAGTCAGTGTCATAATTGTATCAGTTGATGTAATGGAAATTTTGTACCATTGAGCTTTGGGTTCAAGTCCCATACCAGGATATCGCAGAATTGTTACAGCATGGAAGGAGGCCATTAGCCATTGTGTCTTCGTCTTGGCTGTCCAAATAAACAGTTCATTAATGTCATTTTCCTGTCTCCTCCCTGCAACACCGCACATTGTTCCTTTTCAAATAAGCTGCCAATTTCTTTTGAATGCTTCAATTGAACTTACCTCCCCATAGTCTCTGGCAGTGCATTTCAGACCCTAACCATTCATTGAGTGAAAAAGGATTTCCTCCTTTTCTTTTGCTTCTTTTACTAATACTTTGAATCTGTGATCTCTTTTTCTTTATCCCCATCCAGGTCAAAACATTAATTCTGTTCAGACCTGTTGTAATTTTGAATACTTCTATAAGGTCTCCATTCAGCTTTCTTTTCTCCAAGGAAAGCAATCTCAACTTCTCCAACCTATCTCCACAACAAAGCTTCCCCCAGCGTGAAACTCCTGCACGAACCATTACTCTTTATTTTCAGGCACTTAGTCAATTTTGAGTCTGTATTGATACTGTTTGATACTCAAATATAAGCCTGTATGAAATGCCCTCTGGAAATCCACACAACAGCATTACCTTCATCAACCCTCTCTGTTACTGTTTCAAAAAAAGTTAACTAAACATCATTACCCCTTAAGGAATCTACGTTAGTTCTCCTTGATTAACCCACATTTGCTCAGGTGAAACCTAATTTTGATCCAAATTATTACTTCTAGATTTGGCCCAACAAGTTGAGTAACAATTTGTGATTCACTCCAGCATACACCATGGCAACTGTAAGAATGAGTGAGTTCCTCCTGCTCAGTTATTTGATGGAAAATAAACTGGAGCCTCTACTGCCATTATTTATAGCTCCAGGCTACAATGTGCATTTAAAGGTGTGTGTTGCCACAACAAATCAAGATTCCTCAGGGACTGGTTGCTTCAGTTGGCTGGGTGGCAGATGTGAATCAGATTAGTGTCAACAGCATGGGGTTTGATCCCAATTCTGGCTGGAATGGGTTCCAGACTTTCCTCCCTGCCCTAACTGTGAGGAAAACACGGTGGTGTGGGTTAGATCTGCCTTGGGCTAAGAACTGAAGAACAGAGCAATGTTGTAAGTAATGAAAGTGTATTTGACATGATTACTAAAATAATTTGAAGTACAAGAAACTGGATTTTACATGTGAAAATTGGGAATACAGCTGCTGTGCATGTGCATAAAAATCCAGTGTGATGACATCAGGCTAAAATCCCAATGTCAATGTACCAGTTTCCCTGCTTGGTCTCCAGAGCCTATGCTCATTATTCTCCTCCCTACAGTGCCTGTTTTTACAGAGTCAGAGGTCTACAGCCCAAAAAATAGGCCCCTGGTCCCATCAAGTCAGCTCCAGTCAACTATTCTTTAGTCAACCTTCTATACCTTGACATTACAAGTGCACATCCAAACACTACTTAAATGTTATGAAGGTTTCTGCGTCTACTACTCTTATAGCAATGCTGCTCATCCAAAAAAGCCTTAGACTTACCTGATTCAGACTCCATCAATATTCATCCTGGGCCAGTTCATAATTCCACTAGTGCCTACTTCTAATTTTAGATTGACCAGCAACTCATGCGAGGAGCACTTCCTATCTCTGAGAAGCAGAATTCCCACTTCTCATTCTTATTGCTCAGACAACCTTTTTAGAACCAAACACGTGAAATGGCAACCCAATAATACGCCTTTCTGTAAAATCCAGCCTGGGGTTCAAGGAACAAATGGAACTCTGTAGGCCATTCAGCTCCTTGAGCTGTTCTACTATTCTGATAATGACTGACCTGTATCTCAACTTGAAATAGCTATCTTATTCCAAACACATTGATATCTTTACTTAACAAAAATCCATAGAATTCAATACTGGAAATTTCAAAGAACTGTATTTCCATTTGGGGGCAGACAGTTCCAGATTTCCAATACCTTCTTTTAAAAAAATGCGCATAAATTCACAAACAAAGAGTGGGAGTAGGTCATTCAGCCCATCAAGATATGTCCCACATTCAACAAGGTCTTAGCTGCTCTGGTTGTAACCTCAAACACACATTCCTACCTATCCATAATAACCTTTCACCATCTCGACTGGCAAGAATCTAACTACCTCTGCCCTAAAAATATTTAAGGACTCTGCTTCCACCGCCTTTTTGTCTTTGAAAGACTTACAACCTTTTGAGAGAAATATCTTTACCTCATCCCTGTTCAAATGATTGCCATCTGACTTTGAAACAGTGACTCCTAGTTCTTGATTCTTCAGGAAGAAGAAACATCCTCTCCACGTTCATCCTATCAATACATCTTAAGATCTTGTATGTCTCAATCAAGTCACCTCTTATTCTTCTAAACTCCAGTGCATGTAAACCTAGCCTGTCAATCATTCCTCACCAGATAGCCTGCCCATGTCAAGTATTTGTCGGTAAACGTTCTCTGAACTGCTTCCGATATACTTACATCCTTCATTAAATAAGGTGACCAATACTGTACAATGTACTCCAGATGAGGTCTCACCAGTGTCCTATATAATTGTAGCATAACCTCTGTACTTTTGTATTCAATTCCCCTCACAATAAACGATAACGTTTTATTAGCTTTCCTAATTACTTGCTGTACCAGCATACTAAAAGTTTGTGATTCCACTAGGTGACCCAACTCCCTCTGCATCTCAGACCTCTACAACCTCTTGAGAAAATACATTTCTTGTTATTCTTCATGCCAAAATGGGGGTATGGTTAGCTCGGTTAGCTGGACAGCTGGTTTGTGATGTAGAGTGATGCCAAAAGCATGAGTTCAATTTCTACACCGGCTGAGGTTAACATGAAGAGCACTCCTTGCCTGAGGTGTGGTGCTTGCCCTCAGGTTAAACCACCATCTCTCTCTAACGAGAGAGCAACCGTATGGTCTGGCGAGACTATGGTTATTTTGCCTGTCAAAATGGACAATTTCACATTTTCCCACATTATATTCCATTTGCCACATCTTTGTCCACTCACTTAACTCATTAATTCTTGTAATCTCCTTATTCCCTTTTCACAACTTCTTTCCTATTTACCTTTCTGCAATCTGTTAATTTTTCAACAGTAACTTCTGTCTCTTCATCTGAGTCATATTCATATCTCTTGATTTCAGAGAAGGTGGCAATCCCCATCTTCCATGATGAAAGAGCCTAGCACATCACTGCAAACCACAAGGTTTAGGCATTTGCAACCCTCTTCAGACAGAAGCACAACGTTGAGTTCCTTCTGAGGTCCCCCTTCTCTCTGAAGCCATTCTTTAGCCAATTTGATTCACTTCATTTGATAGCAAGAACTGGATGAACACACCAGGTATAGCAAAGGCTATGGGCTCTGACAACATCCCTCATGTACTGATGACAGTGCTCCACAATGAACTGAACCCGAAGACAAGCTGTTTCAGTAGGTCTACAAAAATTGGCATCTACTCAATAATGTATAAAATTGTCCACAAAATATAAGACAAATTTAACCACATCAACTCTCCATTTGATCTACTGCTAATCATCAGTAATGTGGAAGAAAGTGTGTTCAACAGTGTTATCAAGCAATACTTAGAAATAGCCTGTTAACAGATGCTCAGACATCATTTTGGTTCAAACATAGACAAAGGATTGTATTTCCAGAAGTGAAGTGAAAGTGTCTGCTCTTGACAACAAGGTGGCTTTTAATTGAGTGTGATGTCAAGGAGCTCTGAAAAATTTGAAGTTAGTAAGAAACAGGGAAATGTTTCCCTGTTTGGAGTCATGTCTAGCATAAAGATGAAGGTTGTAGTTATTGGACAGGAATACTCTCAGTGCAGTGCATTCTTGCAGGAGTTTCTCAGGAAAGTGCCCTAGACTTAACCGACTTTAGCTGTTCCATAAATTCCCTTCCCTCCATCATAAGGTCAGAAATGGGGACGGTTATGGATGATTGCACAATGTTTTGCACCATTCTCAGCTGGTCAAATACTGTAGTACTGCATGCCAGCAAGGTCTGGACAACATTTAGAGATTCTTGGTAACTAACACAAGTGCCTGACACTGATCATCTCCAACAAGAGAGAATTTAATCTTCTCCTTTGATGTTCAATGGTGTTGCCATCCTTGAATTACCCACCATCCTCTATCAATGACCAGAACCTTAACTGGACAAGCCACACCATGGCTACAAGAGCAGATCAGAGGCTAGTGATTCTGTGGCAAGTAACTCCCCAACTCACTTCTCAAAACCTGCTCATTGTCCACGAGTCTCATGTTAGGAATGTGATGGAATAACTTCCACTTGTTTCGATGAGTGTAACTCCAACAATGCCTAAGAAACTCAACACCACCTAGGTCAAAATCTAATTGGCCACCTTAAACAGTCACTCCATCTACTACGGTGCATAGTGGCAACAATGGGTGCACTGTAGCCACTTTTCAAGGGTCCTTCAACCACACCTTATAAATCCATAAATTCTACCACCAAGGTGAACAAAACAGCACATGCATGGGAATATCACAACCTACAAGTACCCGTCCAAGTCACGCACCTTTCTGACTTGGAAGTATGTTCCACTGGTATTGCTGGGTCAAAATCCTGATACTCCATCCTGACCAGGTTCTGTGGGTCTACCTGCACCATAGGTACTGCAATGATTCCACAAAGTATCTCACCACTGTTTCTCACCCATGAATTAGAATAATTAAAGAAAAATTCTTAGATGGCCTAGAATTCCAGTTTATAACAATTACTTGTCTCTATTACTTTCTAGAATTGGTACAAGATATCGGTGGGATTTTATTACAGGACATATACCGCACATGAGTTTCCAACATTTGTTATAAAAGGGCAGTGAATCCTGTTCTTCAAGTCAAACTAGCACCCAGGGATGGGAAGATCAATACTGGAGATTGCAGGACTCAAAAATAATGGCACTGGTTTTGAAAGAAGTCTGTAATTTTATTGATTGTTTTGTTCCTGTCACAGTTATGACATACAAATATAGCAAAAAATTAAACAAGAGTTGGCCATCCATAAGGACATAAGAACCAGGAGCAGGAGTAGGCAATTCAGCCCCTCAACCTTGCTCTGCCATTGGATACGATCATGCCTGATCTCATCTCGGCCTCAACTCCACTTCCCTGCCCGCTCTCCATAACCCTTCAACCCATTATTAATTAAAAACTGTCTGTCTATCTCCTCCTTCTCATTACCTAATGTCCCAGCATCCACCACACTCTAGGATAGAGAATTGAATAGATTAACAAACATTTGAGACAAGTAATTTCTCCTCATCTCTTTTCTCAATCTGCTAAGTTTTATCCTAAAACCATGACCTCTCAATCTAGATTGCCCCACATAAGGAAACATTAACTTTGTCAATTCCTTAAGTATCTTATAGCCCTCAATCAGATCTCGTCTCATTCTTCTGAACTCCAGAGAGTATAGGACTAAACTTCCCTTTATAAGACAAATCCTTCATCTCTGGAATCAATCTACAGAATCTCCTCTGAACTGCCTCCAATACAATTACATTCCTCCTCAAGTGAGGAAACTAAAATTGTACACTCTCCAGATATGGTCTCACTAATGGCTCATATAGTTGCAGTAACTCTTGCCTACTTTTATACCGTAGTATACTCTTTAGCAATAAATGTCAAAATTCCATTTGCCTTCCTTATTATCTGCTGTACCCGGATATTAGTTTTCTGCAATTCATGCATGACACACAGATCCCGCTGCATTGAAGCACTTTGAAGTCTCTCTCCATTTAAACAATAAGTTGCATTTCTACTCCTCTGACAAAAATGGATAATCATACACTTATTCATGTCAAACTTCATCTGCCAAATATTGGCACATTAACTTAACCTGATCATATCCATTTCTAAATTTCTTATTTCTTCATTGCAACTTGCTTTCCCACCAAGCTACATCTACAAATTTGGCTCTTGTACTTTTTATTCCTACATTCAGGTCTTTAATATAGATTGTAAATTGTTGGGGCCCAAGGATCATCATCAAGCCCACTCTGCCATTCAGTACAATCATGGCCAATCCTCTATCTCAACACCGTGCTCTTCTCTTTTCCTCTTACCTGTAATAGGGAATTTTAATCAGTGTAAGTATAACTTTAATTGAAATATGAAGATTATATGCACAAGCAGTAGTAGGACCATTAATTAAAATTTTATTTTTAAAAAATTAGTTAATTAAAACACAGTAAAGATGGCAGGATAAGCAGCTATTTTGTCTGAGGACAGATGGACCCACATCCATAGTCAGTATTGGCAGCTTGACAAACTCTGGTTCAGAATGCACAAACTCAGACACAGTGATGCAGCAGCGAGAGGGATGTCACTTGACATTTAATTCCATTAAATAGTCACATTTTTCATCTTTTAAATTGAACTGTCCTCAGTTACAGGAGTGTGTGACTACTACTGAGGCAAATATAGCAATCGCGATGGTATGAGACTCAGCCTTTGCAATTGGTTTAAGTCTGTGCAGCGGTATGTCTGAGTGCAGGGGCTGTGGGCTTGATAAGCAAATTGACCTCTGCACCATGCTTTAGGGACACACATTCAAGAATAAGGGGAGTAAATAGAAATATAATAGTAATAGGGAGAATATAGGTGTATAGTTCTCTATAGCCGAGAGTGAGCGTCCAGAAGGCTGTGTTGCCTGTCTGATGCCAGGTGTTCAAAGTTCTGCTTCAGATGGAGGCAAACTTGCAGTGGAAAGGGGAGTATCCGGTTGTCATGGTCCATGTGGGTGCCAATAAGATAACAACATGGGTAGGTCCAAAAAAGATATTTTGCTCGGTGATTGTGAGCAGCTATGGGGTTAAGTTAAAATGATGAACACAAAAGTAATAATCTCTGAATTACTACCTGAGCCACCAGTGAATTGGTGTAGAGTAAATATGATTAGAGAGTTGAAAGCATGACTCAAAGATTAGTGTGGGAGGAATAGCTTTTCATTCATGGTGCACCTGCACCAGTACAGGGAAAGTGGAAACTCTACAGTTGGGATGGACCAAAAGCAGGAAACTATAGTCCAGTAAGTATAATGTCTACATTGGAGAAATGCTAGAATTCATTATTAAGAAGTCAATAACAGGATATTTAGAAAATCATCATGAAATCAGGCTCAGTCAACGGGGTTTTGTGAAAGGGAAATTGTGTTTAGATAATTAGGGTTCTTTGAGGAAGTAACAACTAAGATGAATAAAGAGGAATCATGTGAAGTAAGTATTTGAATTTCTAAAAGGCATTTGACAGGCTGTCAGATCAAAGGATACAAAGAAAGAGCTCAAGGTATAAGGGGTAACATGTTAGCATGGAACGAATAGTTAATATGAAGCAGAGAGTAGGAATACATGGGATAATGTTTGGGTTGGCAACCTAAGACTAGTGGAATTTCACAGGAATCAGTACTGGGGCCTCAAATGTGTACGATAAATTGGATGAAGGGACCAAGCATATGGTAGTTATATTTGCCAATGACACAAGTCAGGTATGAAATACGGTTGTCAAGAAGGTATAAATAGTTTACAGAGGCATTTGGATAGGTTAAGTGAGTGAATAGAAAATTATCATATGGAGCACAATTTGGGAATTGTAAACTTGTCCACTTTGGCAGGAAGAATAGAAAAGTGGTATATTATTTGAATGGAGAGATACTGTAGAACTCTACAGTACAGAGGCACTTGGATGTCCTAACACATGAACTTGACAAGAGGTTTATATGTAAATTCAGCAAATGCTTAGGACAGCAAATGGAATGTTGGTATTTATTGTAAGAGAAAGTCAGCATAAATGTAGTGAAGTGTTCTTACATCTGCACTAGGCTTAAGCTGCACTGTACCTGGAGTACTGCATACGATTTTGGTTTCCTTACTTAAAAAGGCTATAATAGCACTAGATGCAGGTCAGACAAGTTCACTTAATTGCTTACTGAGATGACAGGATTAGTTTATGAGGAAAGGTTGAGGAGGTTGATGTTGGAGTTCAGAAGAAGCAGAAATGATCTTATCAAAACTTAGAAGATTTAAGGGGACTTGGCAGGATGGATACTGGGAGCCTATTCTGTTTGTGGGTGAGATAGGGGACTCTAGAACAAGAGATACAGTTTAAGAATTAGGGGTCTCCCATTTAAGATCATAGAATCCCTACAGTGTGGAAGCATGCCATTTAACCCAGCGTCCACACTGACCTTCCAAAAATCATCCCACCCAGAAACCTTACATTTCCCATGGCTAATCCACTAATATGCACACCCCTGGACACTATGGGCAATTTATCATGGCCAAACCACCTAACCTACCCATCTTTGGACTGTGGGAGGAAACCAGATCAAACCCACACAGATACGGGGAGAACATGCAAGCTCAAAACAGACAGTCACGCAAGGCTAGAATTGAACCCTGGTCCCTGGCACAGTGAGGCAGCAGGGCTAATTACTAAGTCACCATGGCTAACCACTGAGCCACTGCGCTATAAAGATTGGGATAAGAAGAAACGTTTTTTCTCTTAGTCAATTGCCAATCTGTGTAATTCAATCCCCAGAACACAGTGGAGGCAGTGATATTGAATGTAATCAAGGCTGAGTAAGATAAATTTTTAACAGAGAAGAAAGTTAAGGCTTATATGTACAAGCAGAAAGTGGAGTTGAGGCCACAGTCAGGTTAGCCATAATCTTACAACAGCAGAACAGATTTGAGAGGCCAAATACCTTCACCTGCTCCTAATCCTTGTGCTGTGTTCTTGTGATGAACTAGCATGCTTAAGGGTTTTGAATGTTTGCAAGATATAGATGAAGAAGTGACTTCGTAAGGGACAAGTAACATGTTTTGTTCATAGTTATTACTTTTCTGGGCTCTTTTTTCTAACTTAAATTGGCAAATTGTTTTTCTGTTTCAAAAGTGCTGTAATGCATGTTAGTGTTTTTCATACCTGAACATTTTAGAGGAGAGGTGTAATCTTCTGTTTTGTATAACCAGACAATTTATCATAAACTTGGAACATTTTCACTTAGATAAACTGCAGACAACATTCAGACAGGGATGGTTGCTCTCACTGAAGTAAACACTAGTAGATCATGACACTGTCATGTAACTGGATTCCTCCAAATCACTGCAGGTGTCACCTACCACATCACCTGGTCTACAGGGCAAAACACACATAATGCAGGTGATGGGCATAACATTTGAAAAGTCAATACCTTATCACTTTTTCACTGGAAAGAAGTATCAGCTGAATAGAATAGGATTTTTCAGGCAAAGAAGGCAGCCATCAAGACTCTTCATTACCAGTCACACTGCTGACATACACAGCAAGAATTTGCACTATATTAATTTGTTAGTAGATATCTGATTACGAAGTTCAGTCATCACCAAGTAAACATCATTACGTTTCCTTGAAGCTTACTGTTCCAATCATGCCTGCTGAACTTAACAGTAGAGAAGGGATTTGTTGCTCTAATTTTGCCACCTCCATCAAGATAAAAATGCTGTATGGGTAAAAGAGAAAAACTGCTTCCTTTTGTTGTTTCTTTTGCCAATCATTTTAACCTTTTAGCTCTGGTTCTTCCTTTCTTCTAAGGAGAACAGTTTCTTTCTATCCAACTCCCCACCACCACCACCTCCCACACACCCCCCCACCCCACCACCCATGTGATCTTGAACACCGATCTCATATCTCTTGATCTTTTCTTTAAAGAGAATAGCCCAGCTTCTCAAATTTATCCACGTACGTGAAGTTCCTTATCCCTGGAAACATTCTAGTGAATATTTGCTACACCCACTCTAATGTCTTCACATTCTTCCTGAAGTGTGGTGCCCAGAACTGGACACAATAATCTAGTTGAGGCCAAACCAGTATTTTATACAGCATAGTTTCCTTGCCTTCATACTTCATTTCCTGATTTATAAAGCCAGAATTCTCACAGGATTTGTTAACTGCCTTTCAACCTGTTCTCCCATCTTCAATGATATTTGCACAAATACCTTTAGGTCCTTCTGTTCTTACACACAATATGGAATTGTACCATTTATTGTATATTGTTTCTGCTTGGCCTACCTACCAAAATGAATCACTTTACTCTTCTTTACATTTAATTGCATCTCTCACCCGTTTGTCCATTCCACAACCTGTGTCCTGTTCTAGCCCAAAATGTTTGAAAAGAAATACTTCACTTTCAATTTGAACAGAGTTAAATTGCACAGGTTGGGAAATGATTGGAGGTTTAACTGGATAATTTGAAAGTATGGATCGGTTACCTTTGTTGTCAGTAATGAATTGCGTACATCATATATTTCAGCAGGCAGTTCCTTTCTGAAGGATGAGTAAAAGTATATGCTTGAGATCTGAATTTTGAAAAAAGAGAACGCTAGAGAATCTTAGCAGATCTGGCAACATCTGTGGAGCGAGAAACATAGTTAAGATTTTCAGTCCAATGACTCTGAAAAGAGTCATTGATCTCGAAACATTAACTGTTTTCCTCTTCCTACAGCTGCTGCCGAACATGCTGAGATGAAACAGCACTTTCTATTTCCCTTTCAGAAGGAGGATCGTGTAGGCATACTGGGTGCTGTGCTGAGCTAGGTCTCAAGGTAGCCAGGAAACATCATCAGTCACCATCCCAAAGATTTCTGCCAGACACAGGAAGAACAATAGAACTCACTGTTCTCCAATAGTATTTAGAAAATAAGCAGATGTGAGATAAAAATCGACAATTGTTTCACGTTCTTCAAATTCTTCATTCCTTTCTTGATTTTCCATTTGAGATGCAACTTTGTCACCAAAAACAAAAATCAGATTCAGAGATTTGGAAACAAACCCTGTATTTAAATAATATTTCACAAACTATAATAGCGTACATCACTTAATGATAAAAAGAAGGGGAAGCTTTACTGCCAGATAAAAGATTGGTTTAGTCTTTTGAGAACTACCTAATGCTTTGATGGCAGAGAAAGGATGGATTTTAGATTTATCCATTGGTTGCTCAAATCAGCAATGCAGGTGCGGGTGCATACAAATTCCATAGCAGTTACAATTAATTGTTGGAAAATTGCTTGGAGAGTAGTCTCAGATTTTTAATTAGTGCTTTAAGTGATAGAAACCTCCCATTGAGAGCATGAAGTCAGAAAATTACATTGAATAAAACAAATCAAGCTTAAAGAGGAAGGGAGGGTGAGCGAAGCCAGAGATTTCGAAATCATAAAGGCTTTGCAGAGTACGATGAAACTGAAGAAACATTTCTAAGACAAATGTCAACTTGATAGTACAAAAGAGAATCAAACTGAATATGGAAAGTGCAGAGAAGAAGTGAAAAAGAGAGGCAGAGATAATAGAATCCCTACAGTGTGGCAGCAGACCATTCAGTCCATCGAGTCCACACCATTCCTCTGAAGTGCATCCCACCTAGACCCACCTGATCCCTATAACCCTGCATTTCCCATGGCTAATCCACCTAGTCTACACATCCCTAGATACTATGGGCAATTTAGCATGGCCAATCCAACTAAGCTGCATATCTTTGGACTGTGGGAGGAAACCAGAGCACCCAGAGGAAACCCATGCAGACACGGGGAGAATGTACAAGCTCTGCACAGGCAGTCACCTGAGTCTAAAATTGCACACAGATCCCTGGCGCTGTGAGGCAGCGGTGCTAACCACTGATCCACCAATACTCTGACAGATTGTTTGCTAACATAAAAATTCATGTATGTCTACTAAAGGTGGGGTAGTAGAAAGGTATGTTGCATTTAAGGTAATAACTCACTTGAGTTTACACGAGATGCATCCTAGGTTGCTGAAGGGGAAATGACAGAGTTTGTGACCACGGTCTTACAATCTTTTTTAGAAACCAGAGTGGTGCCAGAGGGCTGGAGAAATATAAATTTTACATTCTTGTTTAAAAAGGGCGACGAAGGTGAACATAGCAATTATAACCAATTAAAATTGTTGGTGAGGTAATTTTGTAGGAAGAATAATCTGGGAGAAAATTAACAGCTACTTGGAAAGCATGAGTGAATAAATGAGAACCATCATTTAGGCAATGTTAAGGCCAAATTGTGTTGACATAATTGATTGTTTTGTGTTTTTACAAAAAAGGTGAATAAGGACATAGTAGTTGCTGTTGTGCAGATGGACTTGTAAAAGTCAGTTGACAAAATACCAAACATTAGATGTGCTAGCAAAATTGAAACCCAAGGGATAAAAGGGGTTGCAGCATAGATTAAAAAAAAATTGACCAAGGAATTGAAAACAAAGTAACATCGGTGAAAGGTTCTCTTTTTGACAGGAGAGAGATACACAGCATTTTTACTTGCAAGGAATACTGCTGTGTTTTAAATACATATGGTAATAGTTCAGCCCGAAACGTCAAGTTTTCCTGCTCCTCCGATGCTGCTTGACCTGCTGTGTTCATGCAGCCCCATGCTTGTTATCTCAGATTCTCCAGCATCTGCAGTACCTTTTATCTCTAACTGAAAGATGATTCAAGATGTAGATTCAGTGACTGTCTGGATAGGGAGACTCTGAAATGTCACACCTGATGAGGTGTCAAGTAAGCTTCAAAAGGATGGACTCAAAATGGAGAGAAGGCACTTCAAACTGAATTGTAATCTGTAGAGAGTTATCTCAGACTATGAACACAATGGAAGAAAGGACAGCAGTCTGGGCAAGGAACTTTTTCTCCGCCTTCCTTTTTCAAGAATAAATAAGAATAGAAGTTAAGAGATAGCTCGACCCTGATCTGTATGTGCTAGTGGAAGAAGGTGTGCTAGTGAGCTGAGGTGCTCATCTGCTCGAATGGAATAAGATAGACATGTGAAATAGCCTGGGTTTTAGTATGAGTATGCTGTGAAGGTCACACTTAAAGAACCAGTCATCCTGCACTGAAGATAGAGGACTCTTTCACTCTGAGTGCTGTCAAAAAAATACAGGGCAAAACAATTTCAACTAACCTGTAAAGCCAATAGTCTAAAAACTGACTGCCTTACAATTAATGTTCTGCTATCTACTCTTCATGAATAGCCCAGAAACTGATCTGTATTCTTTTAATGTTAATATTTTTTGGATTAATTTCACACTGTTAATCTGTGCATTCGTGTGTTGCATTTTTTTTCTTATGTTTAATAAGTAATAAACTCACCCTTTTGTTAACTCAAGAAAGTCTGAATAAATTGCCTTCTTTTAAACCACAAATTCATGTGGTCTGGGAGAAAGACATCACAAGGACGGGATTTAAAACAAAAATCAGCCCACTTGCGACCATCCAAGGATATGGGTCAACAATGAAGGGAAGCCATTCATCCTTCCCCACTTGGGAGTTTAACAATTTCAGTTTTGTTTTATTCATTAACAGGATGAGGGTATCACTGGCTAGGGAGCATTTATTGCCCATCCCCACCCTGGGGATAGTTCAGAGTCAACCACATTGCTGTGGGTCTGGAGTCACATGTAGGCCAGACCAGGTAAGGATTGCAGTTTCCTTCCCTAGAGGATATTTGTGAACCAGATGGGTTTTTCCTGACAATTGTTAATGGATTCATATTGCATTCAAATTCCACCATATGCCATGGTTGGATTTGAACTCGGGTCCCCAGGATAATATTTGGGTCTGTGGATTGATAGTCCAACAACAATACCACTCGGCCATTGCCTTCCCTGGGATCTACAATATCTCCGAGCATCTCTTCAAGGATCTGGTTTTTAAAGGATTAACTGGTGACTCAGGTGCAAGTAGACTTCAAGAAGATGTAGACAGGCTGGTGGAATGGAGAGATAAATGGCAGATGAAATTTTCAGTAAAAATGAGAGGTGATACATTTTGACAGCAAGACTGTGGAGGTATAATACCAGGTAAATGGCACAATTTAGAGGGGTACAAGAATGTTGAGACCTGGGTGTTTGTGTAGAAACCTTAGAAGCTGATAAGAAAAAAAATTCAGAAAATGCATGGTATCCTAGGCTTTTTAAATAGAGAGAGAAAGTGTAAAATCCAAGCAACAAAATTAGAAATTACTGAAAAGGCTCAGAAGGTCTGGCAGCATCTGAGTTTTCAAGCAATTTCTGATTTTATTTCTCTTTTCCAGCATTGTTTGTTGTTCATTTTATTTTGTAAAATCCAAGCAATTATTCTGAACATAGTTTGCTCCCAGCTGCAGTGTTGTGTCCACTCAAAGCACCTCACTTTAGGAAAGATCTGAATGTGTTGGAAAGGATGCAGAAGATATTGATTAGATTTATTCCAGGGATGAGGGAGCACATTTATGTGGATAAATTGGAGAAAGTAGGATTGTTCTTCTTAGATCAGAGAAAAGTATTGTTGAAGGATTTTAACATTGGGAAGAATTCAGACGGAATTTATTTTCTATTCAATCCCAGGTTGCAGGTTACAGCCTATCTGTAATTGCCTTTCAGAACCTCTTCCATGAAACATTGTAGCACTTTGGCACAATCACTAGGCACAACTAAATACCTTTGTTCGTCAGTTAAGGAAGTCAGTTAAGAGTCAACTATACTTTTTATGGATCTGGAGTCACATTGGCCAGTCCAGGCAAGGACAACATATTTCCTTTCTTAAGGACATGAATGAATCAGATGGAATTTTCCAATTATTCAGTAGTTTTAACATCACTAATACTGATACAGAACCATATATTTAATAACAGATTTATTTAACAAACAATTTAAATTCCCCAGCTGCGTGGTGAGATTTGAATTTGTGTCTCTGGATCATTAGTGCAAGCCTCTGGACTAGTCATCTACTGAATAGTCTGGTATGTATTTAAACTACACTACTAAACTGTACCTTCAAATTTGTTGGCTTGAATTTTGCCTCTTAAAAGTTATTATTTACTTGTAGTACGGTAAAACAATGTTTGAAATAACATTCAGGATAGTCAGAACTGCAGATGCTGGAGTCAGAGATAACACAGTGTGGAGCTAGAGGAACAGGCCAGGCAGCATCAGAGGAGCAGGAAAATTGATGTTTCAGGTTGGGACCCTTCTTCAGAAATGGGGGAAGGGGAAGGGAGCTCAGAAATAACTAGAGAGAGGAGGGGTGGGACTGGGGAAAGTAGGTGGGATGGCGATAGATGACTGCAGGTAGGAAGTGGTGGGGATTGATAAGTGAAGTGGTGGGGGGAATGGGTTGGAGAGAAGATGGACAGGTTGTGTCAGGTCAAGGAGGCTATGATGAGAAGGAGGGTTGGTCATGGGTTGAGACCGAGGGTGGGGAGATTTTGAAACTGGTAAAATGCATGGTCAGACCATTGGGCTGTAGGCTCCAAAGGCGGAATATAAGGTGCTGCTCCTCCAGTTTCCAGGTGGGGTCACAGTGACACTGGAAGAGATCCAGGATGGATATGTCACCCAGGGAGTGGGAGGGTGTGTTAAGATGGTTCACAACGACCGGAAGGTGTTGTCATTTTCATGGAGCACAGCCACTCTACAAAATGGTCTCCGAGCCTCCGCTTAGTCTCACTGATGTAGAGGAGGCCACATTGGGAGCAGCAGATGCAATAGACCAAATCAACGGATGTGCAGGTGAACCCTTGTCTAATGTTGAAGGTTTGTTTGGTGCCTGGGAAGAGGTGAGGGGGAAGGTGTAGGGCAGGTGTAGCACCTGCTGCAGTTGCAGGAAAAGGTGCTTGGAATGGTGGGGTTAGTGGGGAGTTGCGGACAGACCAGTCCCTACAAAAGGCAGATAGGGGTGAGGAGGGAAATATCTCTTTGGTTGTGGGATCGGTTGTAGGTTGTGGAAGTGGTGGAGAATGATGCATTGGATACGAAGGTTGGTGGGGTGACATGTGAGGACAAGGGGGACTCTGTCTTTGTTTTTGTTGAGGGGAGGGAATGTGAGTGCAGAAGTGTGGG
Organism: Ginglymostoma cirratum; assembly: GCA_024137785.1. Lineage (NCBI taxonomy): Eukaryota > Metazoa > Chordata > Chondrichthyes > Orectolobiformes > Ginglymostomatidae > Ginglymostoma > Ginglymostoma cirratum. The sequence continues at coordinate 12,406,387 of JAHRHZ010000039.1, forward strand.
AGATGTAAGAGATGCAGGTGAGGGCATTTTTGATGACTGGAGGGAGAAAGTTATGGTCCTTGAAATAGGAGGACATCTGGGATGTGCGGAAGTAGAACACCCCATCTTGGGAGAAGACATGGCAGAGGCGGAGGAATTGGGAGTAGGGGATTGCATTCTTGCAGGAGGGTGGGTGAGAGGAGGTGTAGTCCAGGTAGCTTGGGGAGTTGGTGGACTTGAAATAGATGTCAGTTTCGAGGCGGTCACCAGAGATGGAGATAGAGAGGTCCAGGAAGGAGATGGGGTTATCGGAGATGGTCCAGGTGAATTTGAGATTGGGTTGAACGTAAAGTTAGTAAAGTTGATGAACTGTTCAAGCCCCTCATGGGAGCACGAGGCAGCACCAAGACCGTCATCAATGTAGTGGAGGAAGAAGTAGGGGATAATGTCAGTGTAGCAGAGAAAGACAGATTGTTCCTCACATCCTATGAAGAGACAGGCATAGCTTGGGCCCATGTAGGTTCCCATGGCCACCCCTTTAGTCTGTAGGAAGTGGAGTAATTGAAGGAGAAGTTGTTACGGATAAGGAGGAGTTCAGTTAAATGGATGAGGGTGTTGGTGTAGGGGTACTGGTTGGGCTTGCGGGAGAGGAAGAAGGTGGTGGGGGGAACACAAATGTACAGGGATTGGATGTCCATAGTGAAGATGAGGTGTTGGGGGCCAGGGAATTGGAAGTCTTGGAGGAGGTGGAGAGCATGGGTGGTGTCCCAGACAATGTTGGGGGGTGGGGGGGGGGGTAGTTCCTGGACTGAGTGGGCGAAAAAAGAGTCAAGGTAAGTGGAGATAAGTTCAGTGGGGCAGAAGCAAACAGAGACAATGGGTCGGCCGGGACAGTTATGGATTTTGGGAAGGAGATATAAATGGGTGGTGCAGGGTTGGGGAACAATGAGGTTGGAGGCTATGGGTGAGACATCACCTGAGGTGATGAGGTTGTGAATTGTTGCCTGTTCCTCATTATTGTTTGTGTGCAGAAAAATTTACTGCTTAGATATATTTTAAATGCATCAGTACACAACAATTACTCATCTTCAAGTTATTGAATAGCAACAGTATAGAAGACTATTTTGTCCATTATGTGTACAGTGTCTCATTGTAAGAACAGTCCAAACATCTCCACTTACTCAGGCTTTCACATAGTCCTGTATTTCTTTTCTCTTCAGTTGCTTATCCAATTCCCTTTCAATTGTATCAGAGATAAAAGGTACTGCAGATGCTGGAGAATCTGAGATAACAAGCATGGGGCTGGATGAACACAGCAGGTCAAGCAGCATCA
>JAHRHZ010000039.1:12408098-12444140 GCA_024137785.1 Ginglymostoma cirratum
TGATGCTGCTTGACCTGCTGTGTTCATCCAGCCCCATGCTTGTTATCCCTTTCAATTGTATCTGCTTTCGTTGCATACCTAGACTGTACGTTGTGGAACCTGTGGATCCTAGCTCTTAGCTTTGGTTCATTTGACAATCATCTTAAATCTGTCATTTAGTTCTCAATCATCTGCAAATGAAAACTGTTTCTCCCTCTATGCTCTGTCCAGAGACTTGAAAAAAGGTTGGAAATTTACCTCTAATACCTGTGCAATTTTTATCCTTACTTCCCTCAGCACCTGTATGCAGATACATCTTGGCTGTCTTGGTGACTTACCAACTTTAAGTACAGCCAGCTTTCCTAGTATCCTGAATTTTATTAATATTTAGTCCATCCAATATTTTAACTACTGATTCTTTTATTAAGGCTTGGCAACACATTCATGCCTCGGTAAACAAGATTCAGATAATATCTCTGTCCTCTGTCTTCAAGCCTACACATGGTCAGTAATTAGTCCCACCCTCCTCTTTCTACTCTTCTAATATTCGTATGCAGAGAGACGGCATTTTTCACAGTCACATGGTAATACAGAAATTGAGCATTGCTGAAGTTTCTTGCATTCATCAGGACAAGACACAAAAATATCAAATTTCAAAAGAAATACAATTTGTATTAAATGAGAAAAATAGGTGTTGATTGGTTGTCATGTGGACTCTGTTGGTTGTGGAGTTTCTACAGAGATTGCATCAGGGAAAAGCTGTCCCTTAGTCTTTGGTTGGAATGAAAAGGTGCATGTGTGGCCCTTGTATGTACTTGCCACTCACTCAGTCTCCACTGCCTGTCTGTCTGCTTGACCTCTGACGGTCTACATGCCCGCCACCTTATGAAAAAAAGGTTCCTGGTGAACCAACTTCAGCATAAGTATTAAAGAGAAAGTCCTGTGAATAAGTATAAATGTAATTCTTCAATGGATGTCTCTTTTTCACCAGCAATCTTATTATTTTTCTTGTTTAAAAAATCAATTGAGAATCTTTAAGAAATGACCCTAGGCACTCCAGAAGGGATGCTGAGGCAAGCATTAAAATTACAAAGGTGGAATACATAATTTTGCAGTGTGTCTACTGCTAGTCCTGCCATGCAGATCCATCATCCCTCATCTTCTTAAGCTCCACTTAATCAATTACCTAAATCTTTTTGCCTTCATCTTTAAACCACTGTCTTGCTCCACCTTCCCAGACCAACCTTTGTCTCAGCCTATTAATCTTCATCTGAATGTGAACTGTTATCTATTTATTGCACCTTCTAATTGAAGATTGATAGCTACTATTCGGTAACCCTATGAAATTCCAACCCAAAATCAACTGTTTTGCCTCTGCCCTTTTCACAACCTCCTTAGATCCGTCTCTTTTCTATACCCCTGACTTCTCTGTCAAATCAGTGTCTACATTCGGTAACTTCCAAGATACTTTGAAATGTTGCTTTATTTGAGGAACACTGTGAAATTAGGTTACTTTGTTAAACCTGCTGTGAAACTGTGTTGCTCTTCATACCGCAATCTGTTACATTATATCGACGCCACTTCGCGGCAACTTCAAAGGAAAATAATTGGATTTGTATCCGTTGTAAAATAATAGTGCATAGAACAATACCAGGTTTGATGATATGGTTTAAAAAAATGTTGCCCAATTCGTACAGACCAAACGTGCATTTAACTTAACTATTTGCAAATATGCTTTTCTGGACAATGGCTGTGCCTGTTAACATTGATCAACCTCTTCACAAATGCTGACGATCCACTACTGTTTCGAGCAGCTGTTGTGGCTGCTGGCAGATTGTAAAATGTTTGTTTTTGAATTCAAAAAAAACCAAACAGGCAATCGGGTTTTCTTCCTGGCGGTTTTTGATTGGACCTACAGATACAATTGCTCCCCTGTGCACGGCATTGTAGTTTTAAATAACACTGCCCAAAGCATTTAGGGAGTGTTTTCTTTCGAACGGAACGCTACCCCTACACGTTCCGGAACCCCCAGTGCAAACAAATTGCAGCAATTTCAACCGGAGAAACCCCAGCGCCCACGAATACTGACAAGCTGGGGAGCCAGTCACTGAGCCTCCGTCCTGAGGCGAACCTGGCACGTCGGCCCTCCCCTCCTCTCCTCTCCCCTCATTGATTGTCTTTGGACCAATGGAAAACCCGGGCTCTGGGAAAGTGGGCGGGGCTGTCGCTCGGTCCCCGCCGCACAGCGACTTGGGGGGGGCGGGGCATGATTGGCATCTTATTAGCATTATATTATCATCTGATTAGCAAGGTGTTTAGAAATTGAACTGCTGTTGTCTGAGTTGAAACTTGTAACTGGGGTTGCAGCGTTCTTTATCGAAGTGTGTCCCCTGCAAGCCAGCTCGATCCACCCTTTTGCAACCATGCCTCCCAAAAGGACGGTAGGTTTGGACAGCAGGGTTAGTTTCGCTGCCTTTTTTTTCTGGTAACTCGAACCGTACTCACTGCTCTATTTGGAAATGGTGAATAGAAAATACGTCGTACGATTCTATGTACTCTCATTTTTAAAAAAATACCTTTGTGAAAAAGTTTTTTTAATTTGGGAATTGTCTCTTTTTACAGAAGAAGGACAATGTAACTAAACTGAAAGCGTAACGCAGTAATTATTTGCAACACGATTTCCAGTTATTTGGCGTCCTAGTTCCCTCCATGATGGTTGCAACAAATGAATCTTTCTTCACTTCAGTATAGAAATGTTGTACCCGTTTTCGATGCTTCGAGGTGGTTGTAATCTGTGTATACAATCAAAATGTAAAGGGACTTAGATTTTTGTGGGTACGTCGAGCGTATATGAAGTAATATTGAATTGCGAATTTTTAAAATGCATGTATTTATTTGTCCTCTTCGAAGGCTAAAGCCATGTTTGAAACTAATCTCCGCCTGTGGGGTTTTAGCGGAGCCCGTATGTACCTGTCACTCATTCAGTCCCCACTGCTCGTGTGCGTGCTCGTCGCCACCTCGGGCGCACGCACGAGTATTACAGTTACCTGGTGAACCGAGGTAGGCGTAAGTATTAAAGCAAGGGGAGGAGGGGGTAATGAAGGAGCCCCTCTCCCAAGGGCTAGAGGTGATCATGGAGTCTGGCAAAAGAGTAAACCCGCGAGGCAATGATTGAAGTTAAAATAATTCAGTCATTTTGGGAACTCTATTTAAAGGAAGGACGGTGCATAAAGTGTTTAAAAGAGAGAGAGGGGGGGAAGAGCTAATGGTGGAGAAGGGAAGATAAATTAGTGGAGGTAACTGCCCCTTGGGAATGTGGTGAATGAGGGAGAAGTTAAGGAGGTAAACTAACTGGGATGGAGTGATTTTCTTTTTTTAAAAAGAAACTTGTCAACTTGCAGAGTGGCTTCCTTGCCACAGAGTGCTGTGGGGAGAGTCCTAGTGTACATTTAAGGGAGATTATTGATCAGTCGGGGAAATCAGGGTTGGGGCAAAATGCAAGAAAGTTGAGGTGAGGAATGTGTTAGCCATGATCCTATTGAATGGCACAGCATAGAATCCCTACAGTGCGGGTAGAGATGATTTGGCCCATCAGGTGTGCGCTGACCCTCCAAAGAGCCTGACCCATCCTATCCCTGTAATTACCATGACTAAACCACCCAACTGTAGACTGTGGGCCAGTTTAACGTGATCAATTCACCTAACCTGCACATCTTTGGACTGTGGGAGAAAACAGGAGGGCCTGGAGGAAACCTGTGTAGTCACAAGGAGAATGTGCAAACTTCACACAGACAGTCGCCCAAAGTTGGAATCAAACCTGAGTCCCTTGTACTTTGAGGCAATAGTGCTAACCACTGAGCCACCATGCTGCTCTTGAGCGCACTTATTCCTGTTTATTTTTTATAGTGTAATACATATTGTGGACCAACCAGAAGGTGATAGTAAATATTGCTTGAGGGAAGGACCAAGAATAAGCATGAGTGATTCTCTAACTGGGATGGGAGACGGTTGAGGATTCATGGAACAGAATTCATTCAAGACAAGAGTGTACATTGCTGGAGAAACTCAGCAGGTCTAGCAGCATCTGTAGGTAGAAAGCAGATTTAAGGTTTCAAGTCTAGTGATCCTTCTTCAGAACAGTCTGTTCTTGACCCTCTGACAGAAGTTTCTTCTTGTCTGTCCCTAAAGGGTGACCCTTAATTCGAAACAATGCCCCCTAGTTAGGGACTTGGTAGGGCCTCATGTCTTCTAGGGGGAAAGTGTTTTTCATTAAAATAAAATTATAACATATTTGTCTTAAAACCAGCAAGTGAGAGCTGAGTCTACAGCATTTGGAAAGTCAGTATACTGTGGCTCAGTTACATGGCATGATATCAAGGTGGACTGTGTGGTCAAATATAGGGAAATCCTCTCTACCTATTTGCAACTGTGTAATCTAAGGGGTTTTCTTGGTATATGAACAAAACATCTCTGTAGTTTTAAATTAAATGTAATTTCCTCTTCTAAAATGAAAAAAATTGAAATGGCAAAGAAAAATTTTCATCAGTTTGTGTAAACTGTTTCTGCTGCTGTGTCTGGGTGGTGATTCATTGAAAGAAACATGTCAAGCAGCCTAAAACACAAGTAATTTACCTCATGCAGTTAGACAGATTTTAGATTAATAATGTATGCAACGTTGTTCTTTCAGGCACCAAGTGAGGGTGAGCAAAAACATGAAGCAAAAGTGGTTAAACCGGTGAGAATTTTTGTGCTTTCCTTCCAATATCTAGCTTTCAATTACATGATCACAGCTGTTTCTTTTCACATAGTTACTACTTATATGACCCTCCAAAGAGTATGAAATGGTAGTAATGCCTTATTTTATTAACCTTTTCCAAGTGCCTTTAAAAAAAATGTCCTTCTTCTTTTTGCAGCTCAGAAGATCCGATAGATTGGAAAAAGTAAGTAGACCTACAATCCAACTATGTATATAAATGAGAGAATAAATCCTGACGCTTATTTCAGTGCCAATACAGGTAGCTATCATAAATATGTTCTGTCTTCCATTTACTGACACATTACTCACTATTTAGCTATCCAATCATGCCTCAATTCTCATGTTTCTTATAGTAGACAATAGGCAATAGGTGCAGGAGTAGGCCATTTGGCCCTTCGAGCCAGCACCACCATTCATTATGATCATGGCTGATCATCCACAATCAGTATCCTGTTCCTGCCTTATCCCCATAACCCTTGTTTCCATTATCTGTAAGAGCTTTATCCATCTCTTTCTTGAAAGTAGCCTCAAGAGTTGCTGGGAATAGAGGGTTGAGATATAAAAATATACTGAAAGGCTTGGACTTTTTTATGGAAGGGTATGAAGTTGAGGGGTATAAAATCATGAGGGGCATAGATGAGGTAAATGACAAGAATTTTTTCCCTTACTTAAAAACTAAGGGGCACTTTTTCATTTTAAAAAAAAAAAAAAAAAAATGTGTGGAGAGAGACTAAAGGACATGAGGGGCAACTTGTTTAAACGAGAGTGGTTCATGTGCAGAATGAACTGCCAGAGAAAGTGGTGGATGCATGTACAGTTACAATGTATAAAAGACACTTAGACATGTACATTAATTAGAAGGGTTTGGAAGATTATGGGTCAAGTGCAGGCAAGTGGGATTAGTTTAGTTTGGGAACATGGCCAGCATGGATTTGTTGGACCTTGGGGTCTATTTCCATGCTGTCATATATTTTAACATCAGACTAACTTTACCATGAAGCTGCCTGATTGTAATTTTGAGAACATTGTTATGAAGATCTTATCTAAAAGATAATTTAATTTTAATATAGAAGCATAGAAAATAAGAGCTGGAGTAGGCTGTTCTTAGCCTTTTGATCCTGCACCACCAGTTGTTATGATCATTCAAACCAATGATCCGTTCCTACCTTGTCCCCCACATGCTTTGATGCCTTTAGCCCCAAGTGCGATAATCCAAATCCTTCTCAAAATCTTAAAGTTTTGGCCTTGACTGCTGTCTGTAGTAACAAAGTACACAAGCTCACTACTCTCTGGGTGAAGAAATTTTCTCCATGTCAGTTCTAAATGGTCTACCCCACAACCAATTAAACTTAACCTCCATATATCAGTCCTGCCATCCTAAACCTTCACTGTGCTTCCTTTAACAAGAACATCCTTCCTCTGATAAGGAGACCAAAACTGCACGAAACATTCTTGGTATGTCCTCACCAAGGCCCTGGATCACTTTCGGAAGACATCCCTGCTCCTGTACTTGAAACATCTTGCTGTGAAAGTCAATACATCATTTGCCTTGACTGCCTGCTGCACCTGCAAGCTTACTTTCAGTGACTTGTTCAAGGACATCTGGGTCTTATTGACTGGATGTGTAAATTCTGAATCTTTCACTCCCTGAAACAGTAACAATGTTACATATGTAAAAAACAAACTACTTGACCCAGTGTTGGGCCATTTTTTTAAAAATATAAAACTGGGTTTTAAACATAGACAAAGATTGTCTTTTCCATAATAAGTTTATCTGTCTTGCGCTCGCTCTGTTGTTGAACCATTTGCACATTGTGTTGAAAACTCACTGGAAGGAGAAGTCTGTACGTGTGTGTGTGTGTGTGTACCTACACCAGTGCCTCCAGAAAGCGACTTCAATCAGCCAATAATGAACCAGAGAGAAAACCCAGTGTTAACATCTTCTGTGGGCAAATGGACTTTGTCTCCAGACCAGCATTTCAACAATCTGAATACGACTGTTTTCTTCTGAATTTAACTCTTCCTTTGCCAAAATATTTTTTGCAATAATTATCTGCAGAGTTTTGTATTTGTTTCTGCAGGCCTGGCAAGGTGAGTTTAAGTCTTATTTTTCAAGAATGGTTGTAAGACATAGTTGCATATTTTAAAACCTTCTTTGTTCTTAATCTTGAGTAAGCATTCTAAGAAGTAAAACTAATACTTCCCTTTTGTTAATTAAAGGAACCTGGCTCTCATATTTCTAGTGCTGAGGCATACAGTCTAATAGTGACAATATCACCTTCCTTTAGAATTAAACTTTGTGGCCAGTGGAGGAGTGTGTCAAAAAAGCCATCACATTACCCAGTGTAACGGGTTGTAACAACATGCTGATGGTGAGCAACCTCACCCAGCGCCATTAATATTACCAGACATACAAGTAGCACTTAAATTATTTTTACCAAATGTATGCTAGTGGATGAGAATCTCTGGTGTGTTTTTGGAAAATTGTCTTCCAGCGTGCTATTGCTTGCAAATCGTAATAGTGGCATCTGGATGTTTTTGTGAACAGATGCTCAATTTGAGAATAGCTTTTATGCATGTTTGCAAGTTTGTGCTGTGGGTCTTTGATTTAAGCAGTCTGATTGTTGATCCGCAGACCTTTAGGCATGTGGGGCAGGGTATCCCATGTGGTAGTGGAATCCAGAAAGCAGGAGTTGCTTCCTGGTCAGCCTGTATCTTTTGTAATTTAAAATATTGGGACCCAAAGCTTGAACAGATGGTTACCATTTTTAACAAGCCTGCTCCTCCCAGCCATTACTTTCAGTACTATTTCAAAGAGAGCTTTAAAGTATCTGAGGCATTTGCTTGGTTTTCTCGTGGACAGTCGGACACTTAGAAGTTAAGAAAACAGGAGTTAGACGAAGATGCATTTTGGTCATCTGAATGTCTAGCCTATCCTGATTTGGTTTTGTTTTGCAAGAGTGTTGCCTGAATACATGTGAGGTTAAGTTCAAGAAGGACAATATCATTTAGTTACTTGATAGAATAGAGTTGTATGTTAGTGCAATACAAAGTATGTAGCTGTATGTCTAAATGACTGGTGGATTGTATTAAACAGCATGCCCCTTCACTATGCAATGGGCGGCATTTGAACTGAAAATTCACCTAGCCCATGCTTGCAAAGCTCACAATGTAAGGCTGAATCATGTATGCAATTGGCCACTTGTCAAGTTTGGCAACTTGGATGGAGGGTTTCTCTCTTTGAGGCCTAGCATGAAAAATTTTGCCATCTTCCCAAACTCACCTCATTACCTATTTACCCACTCACTGGAGGTGGCAGTGCTCACCACTGCTAGGACATCTGGGATTCCTGGTGCTAGAGCCATAATGAAAAAGCTATTATGCACTCAATCACCTGTTATCAGTCTGAAGCTGCTGTGCGTGGTTTATGCCATTTGTCCTGGGCATGGCAGATGAGGGAACATGTTGATGTCTCATTTTGTGTCCCTGAACCTGGAGATCCTGATAGATGGAGTCGTGCAGAGGAGCACTGTCCTTTCTCCCTCTAGTACAGATGGAGACTCCATGGTACCAGCCCTTGCCAGCCTGGTCCAAAGTTGCTACCTGGATCAGTGTGGTCTGTATGATCTGGAGAAGTGTGCAGCCTTAAAGGAAGAGGTAGCTGCATCTTCCCCCTTCATGCTGCCTGTCACCTTCAACCCAAGGAGGGGACACCTGCCTCTAGGCAGCGCACACACCCAGCATGTCTGGACCCACTAAATACAAAACACCCTGAGGATTTTCCAAACAAAACTACAAGGCCTGTGGGCTTCACTGTTCTTCACGTTATTTGCAGCATGACAGAAAGAAAGAGCAGTCACATTCCAAGCAGAGAGTTGCAGCTCAGCCTCTTGCACTTGGGGCTTCACCTATGTATATTCTCATCTTGGTAGCCCTCCTTGACAGCCCATTGACTTTGCCATGTTCCCACCTGACACTATCCAACTGTTCACCTCCCTGTTTTATTTCCCCAGACACACCAAGTCAATGTGCCGGATGTAGCAGACTACTGTTGTCCCACTTCTGACAATCAAAGTGAGAGTATTCCTGACTGTTGATAACTCCTCGTCCCACGTTACTCCTTTCCCTTCTATCATGTCTGCCCTCTTATGATTATATATTGAGGTGGTCCCTTTCAGAGCTGTAATTCTCTTTGTACCCCAGCGTGTTGTCTTAAATTCCTCCAGATAACTTCCCCAACGTCCCTCCCATGGTCCACTTCCTTGACTGGCTTAGCCAGACAGCCCCAAATGGTGAGCAACCAGCTCTGATCAACTGTGCTTCCTGGACTTGTAACACTGGACCCACAGGGCTAACTATAGCCCAAACCTCCCCCCACCCCCAACTGTAGATGTTTTGCTGGACTGGCCCTTACTGGCAGCCTAACCGTATCCAAGCTGCCGGACTAGTATCCGGCACAACCCTTGATGTACTGTGCTGGGATCCCCTGACTGAAAGGTGTTCCCCTTTTAATAAAACAAGTAACTACAGATGCTGAAGATCTGAAACAAAAACAGAGGTTGCCAGAGAAACTCTGCAGGTCTGGTAGCATCTGTGGAGTGAAAACAAGAGTTAACAGTTTGAGTCCCATGGCCCTTCTTCAGAATTGAACCCACATTAGACTCCATATTAACTCTGCTTTACCTCGATGGATGCTGCCAGACCCATTGAGTTGTTCCAGCTGTTTCTGTTTCACTTATCTCTCTTTGTTTGACTCAGGGTTACTCCCCTTTAGACTTTGAGACATGCAGTGTGTTTACTATATTTGTAGATACTGTGCAATTAAGAGATTGTACAACAACATGTCCACCTGCTTGACTGGTCAGTGCTGATGCCCATTACAAGCTGCCTGTTTTGTCTCTGCTGCAAGGTGAGGCAAGACATAGGAGTACCTATAAGCTTTGGCTGAAGGGCCAAAGCACAAGCACAAGCACAAGGACAAGGTTGGCTGCTGGGAGAATCAAATTGGGGATAAAGTGCTAAAAACAAATGAGGAACCCTGAGAGGCACCCTGGTCCAATCCACAAGATAGGTACCTGTCCCCACATGCAAATGGCCTGGCAGCGGCATTCCAGTGAAAAATGTCTGTGTGCTTTTAAGCATAGGCCTGTATTATAGAAGTTCTTTGTTTATGTGCAGATGCCTTCATTATGAAACATATGCTGCTGTAGTTTGTAAAAAGCCACATAGTGCAGCTGGTCCAGAACAGATCTCCTTGTCAATGCTGGCCTTTTGAGAGAGATGGCTGCTGAGTCATTGGAAGTGCTTAACATATTCTAGAGTTGCTCCTTCAACACAAGGAGGTGGAATATTTGGCTGACCCAGTTGTGGGTTGCGATAAGTTTGTTTTCATTTTATTATTTTGGCAAGTAAAATTTCTTCTGGGCAACCGCACTCCAGGCCTTCATTTGTGGATTTATGATAGGATGTAACAAGGTAGCTTGCAGAGCAGTTTCTCCACATTCATTGCTTGTGCACTTCGACAGCTGGTTTGCAATCATTGTTTGTTGCTGATTGTCTGTCTGCTTTGCTATTCTTTGTGTTTGTCCTATTCTTTGCTCCTGTTGCTGACTGTCTTGTATTTTCCCACTCAAAAATCTTTTGCCTCAGTGCGCTTGGTATTTGAATAATGTATTTAAAATGGACGACAGCATCTGTGTAATCCATGTCCATCTTGTTTTCTGCAAAGCCTGCTGCAATTGTCCTGGAGAAAACTATAATACCTTTTACTGTTCCCAGTCCTAATTATAAAATGCCAAATGCTGTGAGCTTTTCTATTGCTTCAATCCATCTGCACTACATTTTAAAGGAATTATGTTGTTCAAGCTCGAGTGCTCTCTGCTCATTTCTTCAGCATTTTGCATTCACGTATAAATTACCATATCCTGTGTCAACTAATTTTCTACGTATCATGCTAAATTCTGTCCTGTTACATGTCTAGTAGCTTTTTTATATATGTATGCATAAAATGTGACTGTCCAATTCTAGCAACTAGGATAAAACAAATGTAGGGGGGGCAAAGGCTTAACCTTTGAGTCCTGTCCAATTGTGTGAATAAGATGATTTTAATAGTATATTTGAAAAGTGTCTTTTAACATGGATAGCATGATCAAATAACTTGATTAGTACACATTTTTTCTTTCTTAAAAAAAAAAGGTTGGTCTGCCACTTTGTCAGTGAATTCCTCCTAAATTTACTGAAGTACATCAAGCTTTGCATTTTGGTTTACACTAAAAATTATTCAACTTCTGTTGCAGGCTGCAGCTGCTGCAGCAGCAGCTGTTGCTAAAGAGGAGTCCAAGCCACAGAAACGAGCCAGGGTAAGGATCTATATTATTCTGTCATTTTATGTTGGGTTTACTTCAGCTAGGGAGGATGTTATAACTGAGCCTGATTCTGTCCTTGCCTTCAAACTCTTTAAACACCTGTTCCAACACAGCCTTTTTGATCCAAGATTGAAAATCCACCTGTTTAGGAAGCCTAACTTCCCAACTATGATTAACATATCTAATGTGTATTGAGTTTGAAATTTCACCTTCCTGATTTGTGTGATCAAGAGCCACACACTAGAAGTGCATTTATCTGCTAAACCCCAAGGGAACTGTAACTGTTGGATGTTTGGTTTTAGGATTTGCCTTGTATTCAGAATGCCATAGATGGCTTGCATCCGCACTATTGTTAGTGAAGGGCTTAGAGAGTGTCTCGTGGGTGCAAATTATTGAAGAAGCAGTGTACCCCAATAACTGAATTCTGTGCAGAAGGCGGCCACTCAGCCCACAGTGTCTGCACTGAACTGTTTGAAGAATGACCCATACAACAGTATACTATGAGGATGAGTGATTCTGGTTCAATTTTTTTAAAAGTTCTTTTAGGGCGGAATAATGTAGGTTGGGATAAACATGGTCATGATGCCCAGAAATCTAAGTTGAGGAGACCTTCTAAAATGTCACTTGGTCCACACATCTGGAGTGTTCCATGTCCTTTTTTGTGTAGTCTAATTATTAAGTCTGTAAAGGCCTTTGGACAGATGGTTGGTGTAGATAGTTGTGGGGTCGGAGTACAATGTATAAACACTACATCTTTTGTGTCTCCTTGTTAAAGTAAATGAAGGCCTCAAAAGTAGAATGATCTAAATTTTTCTTTTAATGCATTCATAGGATGTGGGTATCACTGGCTGGGTCAATATTTATTGTTCATCCCTAATTATCCTTGAGCTAAGTGACTTGCTGAGCCATTTCAGAGAGCAGTTAAAAGCCAACTTTGCTGTGCCTCTGGAGTCATTTTTAGACCAGACCAGACCAGGTAAAGATGGCAGATTTCTTCCCTTAAAGACATCAGTTAACTATATGGGTTTTTTAATGGCCATTGGTGACATAGGTCATCATTAAGCTAACTTTTAGTTCCCGATTCTTCTAATTTTAATATCTGTCACGGTGAGATTTGAGCCCATGTCCCCAGAACATTAACTTGTGATTCTGGATTACTATCTATATTGAACTCGATCTACCCACTATGTTACTCCAATTATAAGTTTATTTCATTCCTTCTGTGGACATATTACCTCAGTCATATTTACATAGTATCCTTCTGTTCTTTTTCCTGTGTGCTATGCTAATACTATTTGGCTCATAGGTCTGAGGTTAGTTGTCAGTCCCATCCCTTTGAACTTCTTCAGTAGATTGTGTAACATATCCGCCATGTCAACCATGATGTATTGCTCAGCAAATTGACTGGTGATATGCAAATTATTGCGCTTGTACTGTTGAACATATCATAAACCACAACATTTCATGAACTACCTGTACCATAGGAGATGCACAGTTTGATTTGCATAGCTTACCAGTAATTTTTGAATTAATTGTTCTATACAAATAAAATATTTTTATGGATAGCGAAGTGTTCTGTGCCATTTTAATCAAAATGAAGTCTTTCAGGACTATTGATCATTCTGATTTCTAGAAGCTTTCACCAAAACCCAAGAAACAGCCCAAAGGGAAGGAGAAGAAAATAACCAAGGAAGAGGTTGCACTTGCTCAAAATGGTGAAACAAAACCTGATGAGGTACTATTTGAATCTGTGTGCTTAAAAGCTATGTTCATATATTTAAAAAGATCTTAGGGCCAGCAGTTTTATATTTCTTTGGCAGAGGTAGCTGAGAAGGTTGACACACTTCTTCATGCATGCGTGGACTTTTTAGTCATTAGTAATAAAGTGCTATTTAACAAGCTTGTCAGCAAATTGAAACCCATAGAATGAAAGGCAGTGGCAACAAGAATGCAACGCTGGTTCTGTGGTAGGGAATGCAGTAGTGGTGAACAATTTGTAAGTGACCTCCAGCCCAAGAAACAATGGGATTTTCCCAAGGGTCAGTATTAGGACTGCTGCTTTTCTTGACCTAAGCTTGGTTGTATAGCATAGTTTCAAACTTTCCAGATGTGACAAAACATGGCAGTATCATGAACTGTAAGGAGAATAGTAATGGACTTTGAATCGTGGAGTGGGTGCTGGTGGGGGTCTGAAGCTCTCAAATGGACAGAGAAGTGGCAATGATGCATTATGTTAGGAAGAATAAGACAAGAATAAAGTGCACAATTCTTAAATTCACAGGAGCATGTAAGTGCAAATTGTTGGAAGTGACGGGTTGGATTAAGTGGCAGGGACGGCACGCTGGCTCGGTGGTTAGCACTGCTGCCTCGCAGCGCCAGGGGCCTGGGTTCAATTTTTCTCCTTGGGTGACTGTCTGTTTGGAGTTTGCACATTCTCTCTGTGTCTGCATGGGTTTCCTCTGGGTGCTCCAGTTTCTTCTCACAGGCTAGGTGGATTGGACATGCTAAATTTCCTGTAGTGTTCAGGGATCTCTAGGTTGTGTGGGTTTGGGGAATGGTCTGGGTGGGATGCACTGAGGGTCGGTGTGGACTTGTTGGGCCAAATGGCCTGTTTCCACACTGTAGGGATTCTATGGAAGATCTGGCATTTAGGACCTCAGTAGGCATTTAGGACCTCAGTAGGCCTATAGAGTCCAGAAGTGGGGAGGTTATAGTGCATCTACATAAATAAACACCAGTTCAGTTTCAACTAGAGTATTGTCCAATTCTAGGTACCATCAAAGATCTGAAAATATCAGAGGGAGTGCAGAAAAGACCTAAGAACAGAGCTATCCTTGGCATGGATCGATTTAACACAGCTGGGATTTGTCTCTGTCTCTATTTCCACCCAATTCCACCCCTTTGCCGGCTGAACATCAGCAGGAGAATTGGTTGTTTTTCAAATTCATGAATCTGTATAGTGTAATTGGGGAAAATACCTGTTCCTAGTAGCAGAAGGGTTGAGAACCACAGAACAGTAACTTGAGGTGGAAAGTGAAAGAATCCGGGGTGACATGAAAAACATGTTAGTGAAGTGTATGATTAGGATGTGGAAAGCACTACCTGAATATGTAGTTGTGGGAGGCTCACTTTAATTTTGGAAAGGAACTGCATGATTAACTGGAGAGAGAAGAGTTGTGAGGGAAAGATGGAAGAATAGGCCTCTTTGATTTGCTCCTATGGAGCTACCATAGGATGACCATATTTTGTGAATCATAATCCTATAAAACTAGCAATGATTAGATTTTTTTTCAGTGTTTTTTGCTAACACTTGTTTCAGATCCACGTTTCTCGTCCCTCTGTCAGTGTCACTTCAGCTAGAGATACCCCACTCCACTCACTGTCTGTGAAGGGCCAGGTTGAAACGGTGGCAGTTAAGGGTATGATAATATATCCTGTGTGTGCTGTGTACATGCTGTGGTTGATGCTTTTTCTTTTAAAACAAAAAACCTGATGATCCTTAAGGCTGGCTTAAAATATTGAGTGCAGTGGAATACTGTGGATGCTGAAAATCTGAAATAAGATCAATGCTTCAGAAACTCAGCAGGTCTGGTAGCTCTTGTATAGCGAGAGAGAGATTATATTTCAAGTCCAATGTTACTGAAGAATGAGGTGGAAAAGTGGTGGGCTTTTATACTGTTGGAAAAGGTCTTGAGTAAATGGAACAGAAAAGTGGGAACAAAGGAAACTGCATATGCCACAGGACAAAAGGGGAAGATAATGGTCTAGAGACAGTACAAGAGGTCCAGAGTAGGTGCTCATGGAAGAATAAAGGTCAGCTCAGAACAAAACCAAGAAAACCACACACTTGGGCAGAGGAAACAAAATGAAGAACAGACTTCATAGTTTGAAGCTGTTGAACTACCATGTTGAGTCCTGAAGGCTGTAAAGTGCCTAAAGAGAAAATGAGGTACAAAGTAACTCATCCAGTTTACACTGGGCTTCACACTACAGCAAACCTAAGACAAATGTGAGCCTGAGGTTTTGCTTTTTAAGCTGGCTTGTACTCTATTACTACCTCCTCTGGACCCCTATCGCTCCTCTAAAACCGTGATCTTTCCTGTCTGGTCAACACATGTATTTGGTTTTGCCTTCAATAGAACTGATTTATATGCTGTTACTGGCACCTACTTCTGGCCTTTTTGCTGCCTAATCATTACCCATCCCTTTGCCTTCTGTTCTGTGGAGCTACCAGTCTCTCACCTTGATTGCCTCTGATCTTTCCATTCCCTTCTGTTTCAGTTGCCCCTCATGTTTTCCTACAGTATGAATGCCATCAGTTTTCCATGTCTGACGAAGAATTACTGGGCCTGAAATGTTAACGTTTTCTCTCAACAAATGCTGCCAGACCTGCTGAGTTTCACCAGCATTTTGGTTTTTATTTTCCATGTTCCTTCAGTTCTGAGGAGTCCCACTGGACTCTACATTTAATCTTACTGCAGCCAGCCCCATGGAGCTTCTGCTGCATTTTGTTTTTATTTGGGTGTGGTGTTTCTACCATTTTTTTTTTTCAAACTTTCACATTGAAGTGATTAATGGGTGTGTGCCTGTGCGTGTATTATGACAACTCTATTGAATGTGGAACATCACTATAAAGGTAGAAGGACAATGAGCTAGTATTGCTGCTGGAACGTCTGTGATTTTCTCCTTTTTCGTTTTTCTTTGGAATGGATGATTCAGTTTTGTTGGGTAACATTTAAGTAATGCTCAAAGGCCCAAGTGGCTTGTATGTTGACACTACTAAAGGTGAATTGTTAGTATTTGTAATTCTAGTATTTGTGTATGCTAACCTGTCAGTTCAACTGCTTAAGTTCCTGCTTCAGGCTATTCATAAAAGCAATCTGGATAGTTAGTTTTTTAAATAAAATAATCCATCCTTTTTGGGGGAGTGGGGGGAGGAGGGTGGGTAGGAGAAATCAGAAGGTCCTGTTTGTTTGCAATAACCATCCAGTATCTGTCCAAACAATAACTCCATCAACAGAATCCTACATTTGTGGATGGCCTCACTGCTTGTGTATTGTAATTGGTGTAGAACATTTTCATATAATGTATGCATCTCCTCTTCCTTTTGACTAGATTGTGTATTTTTGAATATTTTAGTAATTTTTTTTTAACATGTTGTGGTTCTGGCAAGTTAGCCACAATGTATGGGACAATAAACAAGTGACTGCATGAGCATGCAGTTGTTCTGTGGAGTGGAAATTTTTAAATGCTGTTCTATTAATTTGCCAAGTCAACCCAGGTTACGTACTCTGGTGTGAAAGAGATGGCCTGTGCATGTCTGGCATTTGCTGATGGTCTTTAAGAAGCAGCATTAGTGGCATTAGAGCATTAAATGATATTTTTAATCTTGAACAGTTTTTGAAGCATGTCAATCAACAATGCAACTCCATACATTGCATTTAAATCTGAATAGTAATCTTGATTGGCAGTTGACAGGAAAAATAAATTCACATTTTCTGTAACCTGTAGTTTGAATTTTTGGATTGATTGATTGATTGTCTAATTAAATTCTTTTTTTGGTAGGAACAGAAAACTGAATCTGCAAGCAATCAGAAAGACGACTGAAGGATCTGCCATTGTCTTCAGTTGATTTTTATGTAACACTTGTAGAATTGAAAATATTTTTATCAAGTTATTTTGTAAATGCAAATATTTTTAGGATTAGTACATTTTAGGGTGTGTGTTTGAAAGACATTGATAAAACCTAAACGTCCTTTTAGGCAAGTGGGATCTTTCTAACTTCTATTGAGCAAAAAAATCAATTTTACGATTGGAAAGATTTTGCATTGTTATCTCTTGACTATCTTGGATATGTGTTCCATGGGCTTCTCAGTTTAGAAATGATGCCTTTAGTACTTAAGGTGATTGAAATGTATAATTTAAAAAAAATTAGTTTCACTTTTGAATGTTTGTTGTAAAGCAATAAATCTGTGAATTGTTCCAAGAGTTGATGGATGA
This sequence comes from Ginglymostoma cirratum, assembly GCA_024137785.1. Classification (NCBI taxonomy): domain Eukaryota; kingdom Metazoa; phylum Chordata; class Chondrichthyes; order Orectolobiformes; family Ginglymostomatidae; genus Ginglymostoma; species Ginglymostoma cirratum. The sequence continues at coordinate 12,425,199 of JAHRHZ010000039.1, forward strand.
GTGCTGATGTGATCACCTGCTTGGTTTGTGAAGTCTGTTTTGTAATAAATGCTTTTTTTCTCAGAATGCCATTTGTTTAATCAACAGTTAGTTTTTGTCTGGATACCTTAATTTTGCCCTGATTTTAAAAGGCTAACTTCACCTACAAATATAAAACAATGAATGTCTGCTTTAATTCCAGATACTGAATTGATGATAATAATAGTCTCCTGTAGACTAGTTTATAACTTAAGTATTTAGTTGGGCTTCTCCATGACCAAGTTATTACAGTACCCAATGATATGTATGTTGTATTAATGGATTGTCAATGTGATACCTGAAAAGAAACCAGATCACCTAGCTGAGCAATCAGAATAGAAAGCTGATCAGGACAGCATTGAAATAATTGAGGTGACTAAGCTTTACTGTAAGATAGGCAGGCAGACAAGGATTTTGCAAATTCTGATCATGTGGCAGCATTTTAACCAGTTAAACACCAGAGCAATAATATTACTGAACAGGAATAATGCTTCAAATACATAACCAATTAACAATGCAGATGTCATAGTCAGGAAAACGATGCCTATTGAGTATATAGATTTTCAGATTACAATTCCTGTTATTTTAGCTCCATGGAACCATTATAGTTGAAAGAAAATAAAACTAATCTTCATTCACGCCATTAGAATTTGAGGCAATCCTGATCAGTCAAGGAGCAGCAGAATGTGTTATTCTTGCACTGCAAAATGTTCAGCAGTGGACACAGCTATGCATGTTACTTGCTTTTTGTGGTTTTTAAGAGTTATTTTACTTCTGAGATTTATTTTAGCTGAAGTTTTGCGGTTGCTTGTATTTCATAGTGCCTTAATGTTGGGGACAGCTACTCCCAACTATATAGACCCATGCCTAGATATATTTAAAGTTGGGTTGTACGAGCAACACCTGAATTGAGTGATAAGTAGATGCTGCATTTTAACACTATTGATGACTCTTTCAGTATTTACTGTGGTGAACGACGTGAAATAAATAGTAATGTTTTGAAGAGTTTATATTACAGAAGAGGAGGTGTTGGAGGTCTTAAAATGCATAAAGGTAGATAAATCCCTGGGATCAGGTATTTTCTAGAATTTTGGAGAAGCTAGGGTAGAGATTGCTGGGCCTCTTGCTGAGACACTTGTATCATCAACAGGTACAGGTGAGGTGCTGCAAGTCTGGATGTTGGCTAATGTGGTTCCATTAAACTTTGGAAAGAAAAACCAGGGAACTATAGACTGGTGAGCCTAACATTGATGCTGGGTAAGTTGTTGGAAGAGTTTGAGGGACAAGATTCACATGCATTTGAAAAGGCAAGGCCCTTTTTAGGGATCAAAGCAGAAGCTGTTGGAAAAGCCTGGCAGCATCTGTGGAGAGAAATCAGAGTTAACATTTTGGATCGAGTGATCCTTCTTCAGAACAGTTGTTAGGGATAGTCAACATGACTTTGTGTGTGGGGAAACCGTGTCTCGCTAACTTGATTGCTAGCTCTTCAAAACAAAACTCAAAATTAATGAAGACAGCGTGGTAGATGTTGTCTACATGGTCTTCAGCAAAGCATTTAACAAGTTTTTGCATGTGGACTGGTTAGTAAGGTTAGATCATATGGGAACCAGGGATACAAAATTGGCTTGAAGTAGGAGACAGAGGGTGGTGGTAGAGGGTAGCTTTTCAGACTGGAGGCTTATGACCTGCAGTGTGCCACAAGAATCGGTGATGGGTCCATTGCTGTTCGTGATTTATACAAATTATGTGAATGTGATTTTATAGGAGCTGTGGTAAGTAAGTTTGCAGATCACACCAAAATATGTGGTTTAGTGGACAGGGAAGATGATTTATTTCAGTACAGAACAACCATATTTAGATGGGCCAATGGGCTGAGTAGTCACAGATGAATCTTTAATTTATCTAAATGTAAATTGTTGCATTTTCATAGAATCCCTACAAGTCTGAAAGCAGGCCATTTGGCCCATTGAGTCCACACCATTCCTCTGAAGTGCATTCCACCCAGACCCACCCCTGTAACACTGCATTTCCCATGGCTAATCCACCTAGGCTGCATGTCCCTGGACACTTTTGTGAGCAATTTGACAAGGCCAATCTAACCAAGCTGCACTTCTTTGTACCACGGGAGGAAACCAATGCAGACATGGGGAAACATGCAATTTCTACACAGGCAATTGCCCAAGGCTGGAAGTGAACCCAGGTTTCTAGTGCCATGAGGCAGCAGTGCTAACCACTGAGCTGCTATGCCTTTGGTAAGGCAAACCAAAGCAGAACTTAATAATGGTAAGACCTCGGAGTTTTGCCAAACAAGACCTGGGGAGCAAGTGCATATTTCCTTGGAAGTGGAGCCGCAAGTCGACAGGATGGTGAAGAAGGTGTTTGGCACGCTTGCCTTTATTGGTCAGAGTGTTGAGTTAAGATATACAGCCACAATATGACAAAATGTTGGTGAGGCCAATTTAGGAAATTGCATATAATTCTGGTCGCCCTTTAGAGCATGGACGTTGTTAAACTCAAGGGGGTAGAGAAGATTTACAAGGATGTTGCCAGGTCCAGAAGGTTTGAGTAATAGGGAGAGGCAGAATGGGCTGGCGCTATTTACCCTGTAGCATCAGAGGCTGAGCGATGACCTTAACAGGTTTATAAAATCATGAGGGGCATGGATAGGATGATTAGCCAAGGTCTTTTTTTTATTCTAGGATTGGAGGGGGGGGTGGGGTGTGGGGGGTGGAGTCTAAAACTGGAAGGCATAGGTTCAAGGTGAGAAGGAAAAGATTTTTAAAAAGGACCTGAGGGGTAGCTTTTTCATGCAGAGGGTGGTGTTTGTATGGAATGAGCTGCTAGAGGAGGGCAAGTGTGGTGAGGGCAAGTACAATTACAACATTTAAAAGACACCTGGATGGGTATATGAATAGGAAGAATTTATAGGGATATGGGCCAAATGCTGGTAAATGGGACTAGGTCAGTTTGGGATGTCTAGCTGGTGTGGACAAGTTGGGCTGAAGGGTCTGTTACTGTGCCGAATGACTCTGACTATAATTTCAAGAGGCAAGGCTTATATGGAAATTTACTATGTCAAAGTTGTGTTTTTTTTTCTCCTTTTTGTGACAACACTGACAATGGATTATTTTGGGCATCGATATACAGTGTCAACTGAACTGGACTTGTTTAGCTGGGATAACTGCCTTGTTCAAGTCCACTGGTTAACATGTAATACCTAATGTAATACCAATGTATTACCAATGTAATACCAATGTATTAACATGTAATACCAATACCTAACTGTAATATGTGAAAGGACAACATGGTTAAATCTTGTACAAAGGTCAGATAGCCAAGCAATGGAGGATCACATGAGAGCAAATTACTGTGGATGCTGGTAATCTGAGGTTAAAGACAGAAAATTCTGGAGATATTCAGCAGACCTGGTACTATCAAGCCGAGGCTGACTCTTTGTCAAGATTCTGTTGGACCTGCTGAGCAATGGATCATGTGTTTGCAAGCTGTGTGTTGACCACTTACTGAGTTTCTCTTTATTTGGATGCAAAACCCTTGTTTTCAAGCAAATCTTGTTTTTACCCTTTTTTTTAATGGACTGTAAGCATTCAAATGGAGTAGGAGTTTTTAACATTTATTCAGAACCTGGTATGCTGTGTCCTTGGAAGCTAAAGTAACTGTTCCACTGAAATTCAATGTAACAATTATCCTCCTCTTCATCTGAGGAAATGTTCCACTGGGAACAGCTCCTGTGGAATGGTAGCGAGGGAAGAGATGCCACCTCTCTTCCACTGTTAGTATTCTGCAAGACCGTTCTGCCCAGACAATTACCTACATGTCCCCATATCCTCTGCACACCTTGCCACACAATCACAGAAAGCACTTTCTTGTTTATTTCCTTCCTCCTCAGTATCCAAGAGCCCAGATGCACTTTTCAGATGAAGCAGCACCTTACTTGTGCTTCGCTCAATTAAGTTGAATATATTCACTGCTCACAATGTGGTCTAATCTACATCAGGGACATGAAAATGCAGACTGGGTGACCACTTTGCAGGACACATCTATCCCTAAAAATTGTTTGCCACTTTAACACACCACTGTGTTCCCATGCTAACATCTCCATCTCAGGCTGCCTGCAGTGCTACAGTGAAGCTCAATACAAGCTTGAGGATCTTTTGCCAAGGTATTACACAGCCATCAGAGATCAACATTGAGTTTAACAATTTCAGAGTGTGAACACTGTTTCTGTTTGTTATCCACCTCAGGCCCTCGTCCTAATGGATTGCTCCAAAATAACTTTATATTTCCCCAAATGCTGGCAGACCTCCAGCTTCCACCGTTCTTTGTTTTATATAACCAAATGCATACTTTTTTTTCTCGTGACTGACTCCCATAATTAAAACCTTTTGTCTTCCATTTTATGGTAACATGTTTCTCCGATCTAAAGTGAGGCCCCGACTGAGCAAACTAAAACATACCACCTGGGAGACAGTATGCAGCAGTTGAAACAATTGCCTCCCTAATAATATGATTGAGTGAAAGTTATTCACATTGTGAGTTCCTAGCAAAAGTGGCTACATTTAAATTCTGAAATCTGCTGACAGCAAGAACTTCAAAGTGACCTAGCAGCCTAAGTGCATCTTGACACTACTGAGACAACGTTTGACAATGTCAACAAAATGGTTCTTTTGATCTTTATCGCGTACTGAACACTTCCCAGTTGATAACTGGGACCAAAGCTTTTGATCTGATGCTAGCTATTACCACCAACACTCATTATAGAGGTGCAAGACTAAAGAACTAGTTGAGGAACATAACTCATGAGTGTGGTTGCAATGTCTTTCTCTTTTTTTCCCTTGGTTGTTCAGAAGTTATTTCACTTGTGCAAATGCCTGCCACTGTGATATTGGGTCAACCTGATTCAATCTCTGTAGTTTCACGCCAGTTATAATCATGTCATGATGAGGTGATGGTGATGTTGATGAGAGTTTTCCATTGCTGCCTTGTGGATCATCAATTTTGAAATGAAAATGCTGACTTTTTTAAAAATCAAGTTCTCAAATGTGCAGTGGAAATTTGGGACAAATTCCTAACTTGGTCGTTTTATTCTTATTCAGTAGTGATTATTGAGGATCACAGCTGACAATCTAGGGTTAGAAACAGAATCTTAACTTCTACATGAGAAAGAACTTTTGGGGACTAGCGATCCAGATCTACAATGTGGGATGAAGGGCTGTATGACATTGCTGATCTAATAAAGCTAATTTTCACCCCCTGTCACAGTTTACAATTATTCCCATTGTCACAGCAATGCTTCCTGCTAGATTATTCCGATATTGATCACACTGAGTAGAACACTCTTTTCGTGTTTCATTAATGAAAATAAATTTCAAACTTAAAAATTCTGTTTTTTAGTTTATTTTCTCAGTTAGTTTGAAATAAGATTCAGATTAATCACAATATCTAGATGACATTTTCGTGACATCCTTTTCAACCAGGTTTCTCAATGATTAACAAATAATCAAACATCAAAATTGAAATGAGGGTATCCACTGGTGTTCAGAGTCTCACTTGTAGTGGCTTGACAATATTAAGCAAGTACTTTCAACAGCTTTTCTGTAGGTACAGTATGAAGAATGCATTAAACTCTTACAGTATTAGGTCTCCTAACTGGCCTGTTGGAAATCCATTGGCGAAAAGTGCTGCAACTATTCTACAGAACAGACGAGAAAAATTGGTGCATTGACAACTTGTCATGGAGTACACAGAGGGGAAAGATCAGGCCAGATAGAGAGTTTGCAGGAACATACAGACCATTCATTGTACCAATTGTACTAATAAAGTGAACGTTTTGACAGAATACAACTGCTGATTTCAGGAAACGAAAGGTCAGCTTTAGCTGCAACACAATTGTCAGGTACATGTTTCATGTGATGCATGACATGCAAAAACAAGAGTGGAATTTATTTTGGAAAATACATTATAGTGTGGTGATAAAAGGGAAATATAATTCCTCAAATTATAATTGATTCATTTGTCTGCTTTAATTTTGTAGATTTTTATCCAACTGTCTCAATCCTTACCTTTATGTTCGCTTTAGGGTATAATTTCAAGCATCTGCTACTTTAGCACTGTTATCAGCCCCATGATGAATTGTACTAGTTCACACTTTTTGATTTTCCTTTTCATTCCTCTTGGTCCACACCGTTTGAATCATAAATATTAGTCTTCTGTTGAAAGAATCTCAAATTAAAACCCAACCTCCACTGGAGACTCTTAACTAAATGAGAGTCCTGTTTGCTGGCATCACTTATATGATTTTTAAAGGTGCTAAAATGCTAATATGGAAGTAATTTAATTGAGCAATTTAAATTATTCTAATGCTGTGTAATTCTCATATGAGTACACAATAATAAATGGACTCTACAAAAAGGCATTGTTATTATTGTCTTTTCTAAGATTATGTTTTTTTAATCTCAGACTTTCTAAGGTAATGCAGTGGGCCCAAAGAATCTGTCTTGATGTCTGCCTGAAAACAAGCCTTGTTAGTTTAATTGTTAGAGAGTAAAGGATGTCTCAGCTCTTTTACTGGGAAGAATTTGCATGATGATTACACTTGAAGACAACGGGAGCAGGCTACACGCTATTGGAGGATTGACTGCCTCTATAAAGTCCCAGAAAATCATTGAGAATGTTAGGTTGTAAATAGTTATGCTTGAAACTGTTCATTATTTCTAAATTAAGAGAGTTGGATCTTGAGAATAGCTATCCAGAGATAATGGCCATGAGGTTGTCATCACCATGGAGATGGGTTTTGAGACGGTAGGGGATTAAAATATCTCTGGCAATCCATATACAAGGTTACTTTTCTAGGATCCAGGATGAGGTGTGCCACTATAGGCAGTAGTTACTATGATTCAATATAAAAACATTGAAAATAGGATCACAAGGAGGCCATTTATCCATTTGAGCCCGCTCCGCCATCCATTATTATCATGGCTGATCATCCAACTCAATAGCCTATTCCTGTTTTTCCCCCATATACTTTGAACCCTTTAGCACTAAGTGTTTTTTCCAACTCTTTGAAATCATACAATGTTTTAGCCTCAACTGTTCTGTAGAAGCAAATTCCACAGGCTCACTACTTGAAGAAATTTCTCCTCATCTCAGGTCTAAATGATTTGCCTTGTATCTTTCTCCTTTGACTCCAGGATCTGGATTCCTTCATCATCAGAAACATCCTGCATATATCTTAGAGTAGAATAGAATCTCTACAGTGCATTTGGTCCATTGAGTATAGGTGGGAAGATCTTCAGAGGTTTGGTGTGGACTCACTGGGCTGAATGGCCTGCTTCCACACTGTAGGGATTCTATAATTCTATGAGACTGCACCAGCTGTCCAAAGAGCATTCCCCCCAGACCCAACACTGACGCCCCACCACGCCCTATACACATAACACCACAATTACATTGCCAATCCACACAGACTGCACATCTTTGGACTGTAGGAAGAAACCAGAGTACCCGCAGAGACCCATGCAGAAACTAGCAAACTCCACTCAGACAATCATCCGAGGCTAAACTCAAACCCAGGTCCCTGATGCTGTGAGGCAGCAGTGCTAACCACAGCCACCACGCTGCCCATAAATGCCATCAAATCCTGTCTAGTCCTGTTAGAATTTTATAGGTTTACAGAGGAATGCACTTGGTTTGATAAGACTGAATTCATGAGTTAAAATGAGGCTGTAAGACTTACAAAAATGTGTTTAGAGGGAGAAATTCCAGAGGAGGCTATGAATCAAAGGTTTCCAGTTTGTGAAGGGATAGGAACAGCAGTAAAACTAAGAATGACCTTTGAACTAGTTCTAAGGAAATAGGACAAAGTACATTTGTGGTGTATTTTTCATTTTGTTTAAAAGTAAAAATTGATGTTCTGTTTTGTGGCTTTAAATTTTAAATTGCTTACAAAGGTTGAGTTTAGACAAGAGTGACTTTATGTTTATTTTTAATTAGTGTAAGTTTTAAAATACAAAATCTTGACTTTTCATTCTTTCAGCTATTAAGCAAAAGATTGAATTTACTTTAGAAAGTTATTGGTCTTTGTGAAGATCATAACAAACTATATATATCTTTTAAGTTCTAGCGTTTGCTCCATTAAAAATTATTTTATGAGAAATGAGTATCTGTGGCAAGATTAGCATTTGGTGCCATATTTAACTACCCATAGTGAGGTGTTGGTGAGCTGCTACCTTGAGCCTGCAGTCCATGTGGTGTAGCTACACCCACAGCGCTGGGAGGAAAGAAATTACAGGTTTTTGAAATAATGAAGGAACAACAATATAGTTTCAACTCACAATTCCTGGAAAGCAATCCCATATCTGGAAAGCAGTACGGCTCAATTTGTAGCACTCTTCCTTCCACATTTCAGATCTATGGAATTTTGCAATTATACCAAACTAAATGGACAACAGAATTGAATGAGTGACCGTGGGCATTACAAAATAAGCTAGACAATACAAGTGAACGGACCAGCTAATGGCAAAGTTATAAAAGATAGTAAGGGATGTAGAGAAGATTATTCCACATAACCTTTCAAAATTCAAGAGTTGGCATGCGACAAGAGCACCACTGTTCCAGATTAATAAAATGTAACATTAAGACTGATATCAGGGAGGTTCTTCACACAGAGCAATCAGCATTTGAAATGAACTTTCGATCAGACAAGTGAAGGATACAAGGCCAAAAATCTCAACTCTGTTTCTGGGAACTTAAAATGCTGAAATTGACTGCAGTATTTTTCTACAGGATATTTTTACTGCATACAATACGTGTAAGTAGTGCTTATCTTACGGGCCAGATGTCAGATATAACAGAAGGGAGAATTATGATCTATGACACCAGCCAATTCCCACCTAGAATGCCATTGTAGAGGAAAGTATTGGAAGATATAGGCTACACTACGCTGGCCAGGGTTTTCCTAATGCACCAGCTTCCTCTCCACTTGCCTCCATCATTTCTGACTATCATTGACTACTTTTAATTCAGCTAACACAGTCAAATGAAATTTGAGAGCAGGTAATTGGGGACACAGGTATGCCCCACATACCAACTGGCCCAAAGTCATCGGAATTCCTATGAAGCAAGTGACATCCAAGTGAGATGGTAAACCCCACTGTATTCTTGGGCTTCCAAAGGCCACTTGATAGCATTTCATATGAACATTACAAACTAAACTTACATCTGTGAAAAAATGCGGAGTAAATGTGGGTGTTATTGGTAAATATTTAAGAACAGAAAGCAGCGGATATTCTATACCAGAAGTGTCATTGGTGAAAAATGTTAGACAATTTATACACAATTTTATATTTATTTCTGAACCCAACAAGTAGAGTTATAGTCTGTTAATGTTTATATGGTCTCAAATGAGTCCCCAAAAATAGTCACCAACCAATGAAAAACAATTAATTTACACGTAACAGCAGATCTGATGCTGTTAAAATTGAGAGATTTACCAATGTTCCAGGATTCAGCTTTTAAGTCGCAACAATGATGGATTCTGAAACCCATTGCAAACCATAAATCGTGATTTTGTCACATTAAGTGGGCAGTGGAATCAAATAAGATAGCCAAGAAATGAGAAATTAAAGGTATACTGTATGTGAGTGGACCGGACAATTCTAACGGTGTGTAAGACATTAAGTAATATGCAGATGATTATTCCAGATAACCATTCAAAACTGAATAGTTGGAGTAGGACAAGGGCAACATAGATCCAAATGAATAAAAGGTAGTGTTGGAAGTGATATTCTGTACACAACAGAGTTGGTCAGCAGGTGGACTGAACTTTTAAAGAGAGCAGTAGAGTAAAATCTCTAGAATAAGAATTAAAAGGCTGCAACATTGGGTTACAGGGATTCATTAGTTCAGTTGGCTAGATGGTTAGAGTAGGGTGCAGAATAATATCAACAATGTGGCTGAGGTAACTCTTAAAGCCGGCCTCCCTGCTTTACCCCATAGTGATAGTATGGCATGAGCCAGGTTTAGCAACTTTTAGACAATGTGGATGTTACATAAAGAGAATGGGTTGTTGTTGATGCAGATGGCCTGCAAAACCCATCTGGTTTCTACTGATCATCTGGTCTAACTTTGGTGATTGTTTGTTTTGGAACGTCGGCCTTATTCTGACTCTAAATTGAATTCTGTGCATTTTTAAAATCTCTTCTGTGAAATGAACCTCAGAGAACAGATGTGCAAAGAAGTTAAATTTCTTTGTAGTTTAGTGACAAAGATTTAATGGTCATCTTTATGCGTTTGTGCACAAATATCAAGATCTCCCAGATGCAGTGAATATTGGACCATCAGAATGGTCAAAATACAGATCTTTAAAATAGCTTTATCAAGATTCAGTATCTTAAGTGAATGGGAAAGCAAGGTCTTTTCCAGGTAAGCATTTCAAATTACCCAATTTCCCAACAGCATCCAGATAAAGGCCCAATTAAGTCTCATGTTATAAAACTTCTTACAAGGTTAAAAGGTTTTGTTGTTAAATTCAACACAATTTAAAAGACTTGCAAACTTATCTTTTAAAAAATAAATATTCAATTTTAAATTAAAAATTCCAATTACATTAAACTCTTTGATACATTTGTATTCCATAATATGTCAATGGTCTGTTAGCAATGGTCAAGTTATAACTATCTATAAATATAAATGTGTCAGCCACTGCACTTGTCATTCTGTACAGGTTGTGCCTGGATTAATGATTGTTTTCAGAGCAGGAAGCTGCCTGAAATTTATTTTTAAAAATTGCTTCCAAAGGACAAATGTAATTCAATGTCATATTGGCACAAAACTACTAAAACTAACAAACATGAACAACCTTTCTGAAGAAACATAATATTTGTCACTTGAGAGGAGGAGGAACTGGAGGTAATCAATCATATCACCTATGTGATTGAATATTTCTCAAAAAAATTCTGGCAACCTGGTGAAGAAGAATCTCAGATCAGCCTATCATAATTTGGAAAGTGGCAGATGGAAAAATGTGGGAAATGTGATGTTTTACACTTTGTTAGGAAGAATAGAGGCATAGACTATTTTCTAAATGGGGAAGGGCTTAGAAATCTGAAGCACAAAGGGATTTAGGAGTCCTAGTTCAGGATTCTCTTAAGGTTAACATACAGCTTCAGTTGACATTTGGGAAGGCAAATGCAATATTCACATTGACTTCAAGAGGACTAGAAGGCAGGAGCAGGGATGTACTGCTGAGGCTCTGATCAGACCTTGTTTGGAATATTCTGAGCAGTTTTGGGCCTTATACCTAAGGAAAGATATGCTGGCAATAGAGTGGGTCTAGAGGAAGTTTACAAGAATGATCCAGGGAATGAAGGGCTTACTATATAAGGAGCAGTTGAGGGCTCTAGGTCTGTACTTGATGGAATTTAAAAGGATGAGGGGCAACCTCACTGGGACTTACAATATACTGAGAGGCCTGGATAGAGTGGATATGGAGAAGATGTTTCATTAGTAGGAGGGACTAAGACCCAAGGGCACAGCTTTAGACTGAAGGGATGTCCCTTTAGAACTGAGATGAGGAGGAATTTCTTCGGTCAGAAGGTGGTGAATCTGTGGTACTCATTGTCGCAGCAGGCTGTGTAGGTCAAGTCATTGAGTGTCTTTAGAGGGCGAGAGATAGGTTCTTGATTGATAAGGGGATCAGGGTTGTGGGTAGAAGGCAAAAGAATGGGGTTGAGAAACATATTAGCCATGATTGAATGGTGGATCAAACTCGATGGGCCAAATGGCCTAATTCTGCTCCTATATCTCATGGACTTTGATGTAGCCATTATTACACTGTATTGCTAAATATTTGTTTAGATTTATGCTGGAAGGAAAATACATGATTGTGATGTGACATCGATATAACACCTGAACACAAACCAGTGCATTAAAGATCTTTAGATGACTTGTTACTGTTATATAACTTTGTAAAAGTTGGCTTGAAGAGATTAATACTCAACACTGTGCAGCTCCACCCACTGATGCGTCAATGACATCCTCTGGGGTGATCTAGCCAGTTACCAGATAAAAGTCTGTGGTCTTACTTGTTCAATTAACAGCCATATAGCTGAAGAGATATTTATCTCTTCTATCTTGCTGATATAGTTAACCAGTACGACGTTAGTGCAACCTGATCTTTACGACTATTTCATAAACTAGTCATTGATGCTCAAGCACATGCTTCTTCTGCCAAAGACTGTTGTGGTTAATCCTTTGCCATTTCTTAATAGTCAGTCCTTAGACTATTACTAACAGAGATCCTGCCACAGCCAGCTCTGATACCCCTTACAATATGGCAGCAAATGGTGTGAGCTGTGTCCAGACTAAAGAAATCATCAAGGCTGCAGCCCAAAGAGAAGGGAGAGGAAAATGGTTCACTAAAAAAAGTGAGTGCCTCCTTAAGGATTTTAACAAGGCGCACAGATTCAGTTGAGGAGTGGGAGCGACAGAAAGTGTCCTTCCGGTAGAGGCCAAAGATTCCCCCAACTCCAACCCATGGCATTTTTGAGTGCCTGCCTCTGTTTGGCTAGTGGCTCTCACTGGGCAAAACTCACCAGCAACAAGTGTGCCAGGGTGGAAGTGTTTATGGTGGGTGAGCGATAATGGATCTGGCAAGGAGCGATGTCAGGTCCCACGGGAAGGGGAATGGGGAGGCTTGGGTCTTGAAGGGGGAAGGAAGGGTTGGTGCCATGTCACAGTCTGGGAGTTTGAAGCTAAGGGTTCAGTTCAATAGTTATTCAAGAGCCTGACTCTTGCTTTATGATTAACAATTTACTTAACGACAGTGAAACCCTCTGAATTATCCGACTTAAATGGATATTTCACAGGGTTCCAGGTGTTAAGGATTGCACAGTAGAAGTTTCAATTTTCCAGCAATTCCTTTGGAGTCTGCTGCAGTGGGGATTCCACAGAATCCTTGTGCAACTCCCAACTACACTAGAAAAATGACGATCTGGTCATCAGTAAATCCAGGCCATCAGACCCAACTTTGCTCATCATAAGGATGGCATGGTGGCTCAGTAGTTAACACTGCTGTCTCACAGCTCTAGGGACATGGGTTCAATTCTATCCTTGGTTGACTGTCTATTGGAGTTTCCATGTTCTCACTGTGTCTGCATGGGTTTCTTCAGGATGCTCTGGTTTCCTCCCACAGTCCAAAGCTGTGCAGGTCAGGTGGATTGGCCATGATACATTGCCCAGTAGTGTGCAGGATAGATGGATTAGCCATGGTTAAATGTGGGGTTATGGAGATAGGATGGGATGCTTTTTGGAGGGTCACTGCAAACTCGATGGGCTGAATGTTCTCTTTCTGCACTGTAGGGATTCCATGATGTAAAGCTAGATTGGAGTGTAAGATGTGAGGAGCAAACACAGAGGCTGCAAAGAGACGATAACAAGCTTATTTAGTAGACAACAAGATGGCTAAGTGTGTGATTGTTCTTGGCAATAAAAATAGAAAAGCAGAATATTTTTAAAAGACATGAAACTTAAAATGTTAAATGCAGAGCAGACGCTAGGGGCTGAATTTTAGTTCCTATAGGTTATGGTCTTGATGTTCAGAGACTTGGCTGCACTTGTATAAGCAGCATGGAAAGTTAGCCTCCAGGAACAGCAAGGAATTCAGAAAACAAATTACATGCTGGCAATTATACAAGGAAACTGGATTCTTTAAGCATGGAAGTTTCACTGTAGAGGACTTTGATGAAACTGCACCTGAAATAGGAACACAGTTTTGATTTGCATATTTAAAAAATGGTACAATATCCCTGAAGATGGCAAAATGTTGCAGATGCTGGAGTTCTCCAATAAAATTAGAAAGTGCCACGGAAACTCAGCAGATCTGGCAATATCTATGGTGAAAAAATCAAAGAAGCCCACTATAACTCTTCTCTGCAAACACAGCGGTTGTTTCCCGCAGCTGGGCAATGCATGGAACAGCCTCAGAATAAGGAGTTGCTCATTTAGGACTGAGAAGAGGAGAAATTTCTTCATTTAAGATGGCCATGAACCCTTGGAATTCTGTCTTCCAAAAGGCTGTGTGTGGTCCATCAAACAATACATTCAAAGCTGGAAAGACTTTCAGAGAATCAAGGGATATGAGAGCTGGCAATAAATGGGAGCTTAGGCAGAAACTCAACTACAACTGTATTATGTGGCAAAACAGGCTCAAGCAACCATGTGGTCTGCACCTGATATTTCCTAAAACTCCAGGATAGTACTGAAGACTTGCGCTCCAGAACTTGCCATGCCCCTTGCTAAGCTGCTCCAGTAAAGCTACAATGCTGGCATCTACCCAGCAATACAGAAAATTGCCCAGGTATGTCCCATAAACAAAAAGCAGGACAAATCTAACCAAGCCAATTACCGTCCCATTAGTCTGTCCCAAACATCAGTAAAGTGATGGAAGTTTTCATCAATTGTTCTACCAAGCAATACGTGCTCAGTGACAAAGATAAAAGGTACTGCAGATGCTGGAGAATCCGAGATAACAAGCACGGGGCTGGATGAACACAGCAGGTCGAGCAGCATCATAGGAGCAGGAAAACTTGATGTTTCGGGCCTAAACCCTTCATCAGAAATGGGGGAGGGGAAGAGGGTTCTGAAATAAATAGGGAGAGAGGGGGAGGCGGATAGAGGATGGATGGAGGAGAGGATAGGTGGAGAGGAGGCAGACAAGTCGAAGAGGCGGGGATGGACTAAGAAAGGTGATGTGGCTGTGGTACCTGGTTTGCTTCAGGACGTGGTCGAGCAGTTTCAAGGCCGAAGAGGTGATGAGAGAGTTGCAGTGGGAGAGAGATTCCCTCAGGTTTGTCCGGAGGGAGGAGGGTAACTTCTTCAGGACGCCCAGTTTGGGTTCCATCATGATCTGTCAGCTCCTGACCTCATTGCAGCCTTGGTTCAAATGTAGAAAAAATAGCTGAACTCCAGAATTTCAAGTCCAATATTACTCTTCTCTGGAATTTTGCAATAATGAGGTTGTTTCCTACACCCATGTAGTCCAGAGAACAGCTAACGTATAAATTGTTCATTGAGGACTGAAATGAGAAAACATTTCTTCACTCAAGCAGTGAATCTTTGGAATTATCTTTCCTAGAAGTCTGTGAATATAATTATTGAATATATTCAAGCTTGGATAGACTACTGAGATGAGAATGAATGTCCTTGGCATCAAGGCCACATTTGGCTGCATTTTGTGGCATCAAGAAGCCCTGATAAAACTGAAATCAATGTGAATTGAAGGGAAAACTCTGCAATAATTGGAGTCATTTTTGGAACAAAAGAAGATCATCGTGGATGTTGGAAGTCAGCCATTGCAGCTAGGATCTCTGGAGGAATTTCACTTGATTGGCACCGTATCCACAAATATTCACTTTCTCCATCATCAACACATAGTAGTAGCAGTGTGTACCATTGACAAGATTCATTGCAGCAGCTCTTTAATTCGCTTCAGGTAGCACCCTCCAAACCCATGGCCACTACTATCTAGAGAACAAGGGCAGCAAATACATGAGAACAGCACCATCTACAAATTTTCTTCCAAACTACTCACCATCCTGACTTTGAAGTGTGTTGCTGCTCCATAAAATCCTACAATGCACCCCCTGTCCCCACAATGGCATTGTGAGTGTAGCTACATCAAATGGACTGCAGTGCTTCAAGAAGAATGCTCACCACCACCTTCTCAACGGCAGTTAAGAATGGGCAATGAATGCTGGCCCACCCAGTGATGCCGACATTCCCTGAATGAATACTAATAAGAAAAAGTCAGAAATAACAATGACCAAATACTAACTTTTGTTTATGGGCAGGTGGAGAAAAAAATGATGGCACTACAGGTGGAAACAAAAATAGATTTTGAAATCCTGCCAACATGAGTTGATCGCTACTCACACCCATTTTGAGTGAGAGCAATGGCCAACTAAATCAGAAGGAGCTCTCTGTCAGTAGGGCTAGTATGAATAAACCAAAACTGATCACCCATGTAACATGAAAAGATGATTCAGCATTTCAGTCTACTCTGGATTCCGGTTTGGCATTTTAACTTGTAGAGCAAAAGTAGTGAAAAAAAATTCCCCTGAACCCAAAGATTATTTTGCAAAATTGCATAACACCTCTTTATATATACACACACCTGTTAATCACACTCGGCTATTTGTTCTTATGTGGCATTTTCACAATCCCAACACACTGAAAGCGTGTAACTGTATGCACATGTATTATATACATATATTGCATGTATTCTATATTTTCTCCTCAAGCATTTGAATATCCTACCCCTCTAACTTTTAATTCCCTTTGACACAGATATGTACTGGACTTAGTTTTTGAAGGAGTTAATTTATGTAGCACAAAATGCTTTCACTGGCAGAAGTAACAGTTGTAGCAATAGAAACCACAGTCAGTCAGTCTGGACCAGACTGGAAAAAATGTAGCAACAAGCAGCTTTTCTTTAAAAGTTTAAAGCTGCTGGAGCCAGGGAAGTAAATTCAGAAAAGCTTTTGAGGACAAGAATCTCAATAAAGGCAAAAGAGGAAAATCTGAATCATATCAGGAAAAACTGGATGACATAGGACTAAGTTCAGTCCCGTAAAAGAAAGGGTAAAATACCTACTTTTATAGCAGAATTCTGGGTTGGGAAGCTGAAATAATGAAAAATTCATTTTTTTAAATAAAAAGCACGCATCTTTTCATTGTGAAAATTATGATTATTAGGTGCCAAAAAGTTCTTTAAAAATGGGATCATTCTTTAAGAAATTCTTTAAACTGGCAAAATAATCAATTAGAATAGAGCTTAAAAGTCAAAGCCAGAGGAAGATTTTATTTTGAAAAGTTTGTTTTGAAACTGAAACCTATTGTTATTTTACAACCAAAAATTCTTAAAGTGGTGAAAACTTGCATTATCATTTTCTTCAGATAAACAGGAAGCAGATCAGTTGGCGAATGAGCAGATAGGGTGTGCATCATCCATATAATGGCAGGAGATGAGATATGTACTGAGGAGAGGGATAAAGGAGTGCCAAACCTCTATTTTAGTTCTTAAATTGATGAAGGCATTACAATTAAAGAGTCTTTACAGTCTTTGAATAATTGAAAATAATTTTAAAAGATTTGCTGAAGCAACATAATACTGAGATTTAAAACAAGATTCCCAATTTAAAACGCAAAGAAAAGAAATGCAATGAAGGTCTGAAGTCAGAAACTATGAAACAGTCCAAAATTATAACCAATAATTTAAAGCTTTAACAGGTGATTTAATCCTGCTTCCCCACGAGTTAAAATTCAATTGCAATTGCAAAATACATCCTTGAAGCTGGAACATTTTAAAAAAATCTTTTTTGAAATTGAACTGAAACCATAATTCAAACTTCAAGAAAAAAAGCTTCAAGGAGATAAGCCAGAATTTAAATAATTTTCAAAAAGCTTTCAGAATTTAAAGTGAACACTTCAAGCAAAGAAATGGAGAAAGTTGTCACACCTCCAAATTTGAAGTTACAGATGCTTCAGTCAGAGTATTATATCGGTCAGGGGATATAGAATTCTATCAGGTCTAAATAACAAATCACTAGAAGAGCAGGAGATAACTAGAAAAGCAAGAGATAACATGGTGTAGAGCTGGATCAACACAGCAGGCCAAGCAGCATCGGGGGAGCAGGAAAGCTGACACTTCGGGTCTGGACCCTTCTTCAGAAAAAAAAAGGGCAAGTTACATTTATTCTGTTGGACCATTAATAGATTATTCACCAAGAGAAGTTTAAAGAAGATACTGGTCTCTTTTTGATGACATTTCAGATGTATTTGGTAACCATTTTCCATTAAAAACCAATTGCCATTACAGAAAAGAGGAAGATTAAATAAAAAATGCAATTTCCAGGTGACTGCAGTTTCGTGGTGATGGTGGACTGCCTTAAATAGCTGATGAAGACTTTGCTGATGAATTTAATGTGTATACTGAGCCGTAGTAGCACAGTGGCCAAGAACACAAAACAGACTCAATATAATCAGGCAGGAACAAAAACAAATGAGCCAGAATATTTCAATATCTGTCGATATTGTGTTGAAGGTTGGCGCAATAGAAAGTCCAATGACCTGGCTATAAAGACTTATTTCAAACATCGACAACATTTCACTGACAGACTGATCATTCCACCTTCTGTCAGAGCTGTTGGGACATATGTGTATTACCAAAGGCACAGCCAAAACTTGGCTTCTGTTTGATAATTAGAGATCTCAAAAAGAAACTCACAGCTAATCAGAAATTATGTGCTATACGCAGACCTGAAGATAGAGCGTGATTAATTCCTTCCCATGAGAATGAGTTGGAACTGATCTATTTATGTTTGGTGGATGTTGTTACTGCATTCCTGTTTTTTTTTAAAACGATGGAATGAGGTTAAAATAATTACATTATAACATCACTCATACAGTTGATGGAGACCTACACAAATTGTTCGCTACCTGCGGGTTTCCCAGAGCAGCAATGTTCATGTCTTGTCCATATGTTAAAGAAACTGTACACAGAAATTGATTGTGTCCCTCAGTCTAATTTAACTGAAGTGCCGTTTGATTTGACAATCTCTGTACTGGTGGGAGGGGTTTGGATGATACTTACTGGTCCTTGCTGTGAGGGATCACAGCTTGGCTGCATCTCTGTGGCGGTGGTGGGCATAAGATGTCTTGTGTTGGACTGGCTCCTGTGTGCCACTTGTGCCTGTAAAAGAGAAGAGAAAGAATTGTTTGATGAAGATGCAGAACAGCTTATACAGATCAAAGTGTCTGCCTCAGTGCACATGGGAAAAAGCAGTGTGCAATGTTACATGCTCCCACGAGGAGCTCGAACAGTTCATCCACTTCACCAACACCTTCCAC
>JAHRHZ010000039.1:12444540-12463249 GCA_024137785.1 Ginglymostoma cirratum
CCCATTCCTCAGATGACATGTCCATCCTGGGCCTCCTACAATGCCACCGTGATGCCACCCGAAGGTTGCAGGAACAGCAAATCATATTCAGCCTGGGAACCCTGCAGCCCAATGGCATCAATGTAGATTTCACAAGCTTCAAAATCTCCCCTCCCCCAACCGCATCCCAAAACCAGCCCAGCTCATCTCCGCCTCCCTAACCTGTTTTTCCTCTCACCTCAAGCCACACCCCCATCTCCTATCTACTAACATCATCCCGCCCCCTTGACCTGTCCGTCCTCCCTGGACTGACCTATCTCCTCCCCACCCCCATACCGACACTCACTTTTACTGGTTCCATCCCCGCCTCTTCGACTTGTCTGCCTCCTCTCCACCTATCCTCTCCTCTATCCATCCTCTATCCGCCTCCCCCTCTCTCCCTATTTATTTCAGAACCCTCTTCCCCTCCCCCATTTCTGATGAAGGGTTTAGGCCCGAAACATCAAGTTTTCCTGCTCATATGATGCTGCTTGACCTGCTGTGTTCATCCAGCCCCATGCTTGTTATCTTGCAATGTTACTTAATGGCTTCCTGGGATGCTCCTATCTCCCCATCACTACAGGAATGGTCTTGGTCTTCTCTGGATAACTCTTTTGATCACTCTTCAGAGCAGATAAAGATCTTGATGTCTGGCTGGCTCTTGCTGGTCGTGGCTTTCTCTGTGTGTTGTGTGACAGCTTTTCCTGCAATGAGATAAAAGGAAGGATAAAAGGAGTACAATGGAAATAGGTGTAGGAGAATTTTGTGACCATGAATAACCAGGTGAAATGGTGAGCACGTCCTAGAGAGTGAGTGGGAAGTACAGTTCCTGGGAAGGAATAGTACTTTGAGAGTTGGACATGTCTGTGAGCTCTGCAGTGCACATCATGCAGTCGAGGCCTGCAGGCTTTCCCACTTAATGAGATGCCTAGGCAGTAGCAGAGTCAGACTGAATGATGTCCCTGTGAATGTGAACTAGCAGAGTGAAGCTGGTGCCATTTACCAGTGTGGAGTGCAGCAGGTCATTCATTTTTTACAGCACAGCAGCTGGGTGCACTAGTGAGGGATACTGGTACTGACACCAAAGATAGACTCAAACCAGGTTGGATGGAAGGGTGGGGAGAGCCTCCTGGTTCCTTTCATTTCCGTATTCAATCCAACAACACCTGTAAGGAGGCATTGCCAAAATACACAGTGAACTTCTGTTTCTTGGGCAATCTCTGCAGTTGGTTGGCAGTAATTGCCTCAGGGTCCTTAGAAGCTCCTGCCTTGTAGTGGATGAAATAATGTCCAGCTGGGCTTTGAATATGTAACAGAACCAATGACCATGGAAGGTACTGCAAGGTGCAAGAACAGTCTGCACACTCAACTCCATATGGTTTGCTGGCTCACTCAGTCAAATCTCGTTTGTATAGATAACGAAGTGAGAGGTACTTAATCACATGAGGTAACTGGGCTACTACAGGAATAATGACCTTCAACATGATCGGTGCCTTATTTTAGTTCCAAGACGGAAAATCCTCGCCAATGAGGCTGAACACACACCAATATCCAGGAAGTGATTCTTTCCTCCACAGGGTAGTCAATAATTTATTCAAGAAGGGCATAAAAAATTTAAAATGACAAACATTACTGGGACATGCCTGTGATTTGTGAACTTAAAACTAGAACTTAAAGCCATAAGAAAATTTGTTGGTTGCTCTATTTATAACTCTCAATTTCTATATTATTCACACAGTGTCAGCTTTGGCTCAGTAGGTGGCTCTCTCAACTCTGAATCAGGCAGTTTTAGGTTCAAGTACTATCCAAGACATTAGTGCAAAAACTGACAGAGTACTGCACTATTGGAGATGCTATCTTTCAAATGTCTGTGAAACTAAGATCCAACATGCCCTCTCAAGTGGATAGAAATATAGAAAATAGGGAAGGAGTAAGCCATTCAGCCCAATGAACCCGCTCCACCATTCAATTCAATCATGGCTGATCATCGAATTCAGTAACCTGGGCCCACTTTCTTCCTAGTACCTTTTGATCACTTTAGCCCTAAGAATTATACCAAACTCATTCTTGAAAATATTCAATGTTTTGGCCTCAACAGCTTTCTGTAGTAACAAACTCCACAGGCTCCCCACTCTCTGGGTGAAGAAATTTCTCATCTCAGTCCTAAATTGCCTAGCCCAAATCCTCAGAATGTGACCCTTGGTTCGGCTTGAAATTTCCCATTTTTTGATTGTTCTTCTCGTCAAGGAGCAAAATTTAAATCTGTGCTTTAAAACAAATTGAAATTGCCACACTTCCAAAAGAAAAATGGTCACACAGTTGTCATTGAGAACGTGCATTAAAGCCAAACTAGCGAGTTTGTGGAAAGAGACTGCAAACAATTTGTTTTAAACATATGTATTGAAGGGTCTGTCACTCGATCTGAGTACATTACACGATCAAGAAGACAAAGGAAATATTTATGTCTATTGCAGTGAGGACATTTATATTCACATGAACACTGCCTCTCTGCATCCTGTGGTCAGTATTAACAAAAGAGAAAAATACCTTGTTTTGGGTGAGTCACTCTCCTTGATCTGAACTTTATTATTTGTCTAGGATGGAAAGTAATGCCAAAATGTAGTAAGTCAACTTATGTAAAAGAGAGAAGCACAGCTTATTGTTATTTTCCAATTTGAGGGGGCACTGAGTGAAGCAAGTGGAATTTGTGAATTTCTTTATTCATGCTTGGGAAGTGGGCAATGCTGGCTGGCCAGTGTTTATTGCCCATTCCTAATTGTCCCCTTGAAGATGGTGGTGAGCTGCAGTCCACGTGCTGTAGGTAGCCCCACAATGCACATAGGGAGGGAATTCCATGATTTTGACCTAGTGACAATGAAGGAACGGTGATATATTTCCAAGTAAGGATGGTGAATGGCTTGGAGAGGAGCTTGTAGGTGGTGGTGTTCCCAAGTATCTGCTGCCCTTGTCCTTTTAGATGGAAGTGGTCATGGGTTTGGAAGGTGCTGAGGATCTTTGATAAATTTCTGCAGCACATGTTGTAGATAATACACACTGTTGCTACTGAGCATCAGTGGTCTCTCAGTATTCACTTGCTGTTTCTGCAATAAACAAATGAATGATTTAGAACCTGGGGTTTCAATCCACCTTCCTAAACATTGCAGAAACCCCTGAGGATTCAAGTAAAACACATTGGAAAGAATCTTGTAGGGGTATGAATAATGTGGGCTATGGTAAGAAATGTGGCAGGGACTGAAAAGTCCAACGAGACCTGTCTCAGAGTTGTTGCATCTTTTAACCATGTTCCAGGTTTTGAGGAGAGATTCTCACCAGGTAGCGGTAAGTTTTCAATTAACTAAAGACCTTGCCTCACCAATATGCAGCTTCTTATCTCATCACCCACCGTGATCAAACTAAAAGTTGAGAATTCTCAACATAGAATCAGAGTGGCTACCTCACACTTCAGCTTGCTGCTGGCTGTAAAGACCCCCATTTGGCCACCAGGAACTAACATCTCAGTTCACATTCCAAGGGTCACATACACCCTGCATTTGGCTTTCAATGTGTGCCAGCCTCTAAAAACCCTCTTGGAATGCCTTCAGTTGAGTTACAGTACAATTCTTCAATGCTGCACCTCAGGGCACACTATTGTCAATGTAATGCTGTAGTGAGGACAGTTAGCACTCGGGGACACACATACACACAGTTCCTGCACTAGACAAGGCTGTATTTCTGAGCTGTTGCTTGCTCTCATAGCAGTCACTTACTTTGAGCCTCCCTGGATACTCACAGCATTGCTGCTTTGCTTCGCCTTTTTTGCACCTTGCCCCTCAGCCAAAGATGCCAGGCTCAGGGTACTGCTGTCTTGCCTGCCATTTAACACAGACATGAAGCCACGCAGCTTGCCATGATTGTCTGGAGAGATAACCTTTGCTCAAGAGGCCTTAGTAAGTCAACAGGAACCGCCAATACCAAACAAGGGGCTTGGACATGGTCAGTCCACCAGTGGGGGCAGTCAGAGTCAGGATATTCTTTTCACATGGCAGGAGGAGCCTAATAGCAGGCAGTCCATCACCCATATTGTGTCTTACTGTCCTATCTAGGCTGTAAAAGAAGAATATGACACTTTTGATCAAATCCTGCAAGCCTTTTAAAACTACATAAACCACAGAATAAATAAAATTGTTGAATAAGCAAGATTTATCAGAAGAGTGGGGAGCAAAAAGACAGGTGGTAGTTGTAGGGGATTATATAATTAGGGGATTGATAGCATCCTATGTAAGCATGATCGAGAGTCCCGCATGGTGTGTTGCCTGCCCAGTGCCAGGGTAAGGGATATCTCTGACCGGATTGAAAGGACACTGGAGCAGGAGGGGGAGGATCCGGTTGTTGTGGTCCATGCCAGAACAAACAATATAGGCAAGACTAGGAAAGAGGACCTGTTCAGAGATTATCAGGAGCTAGGAACCAAATTAAAGAACAGATCCTCAACGGTTATAACCTCTGGATTACTGCCCGAGACACGTGCTAATTGGCATAGGGACATGAGAATAAGGGAAGTAAACACGTAACTAAAAGAGTGGTGCAGGAAAGCGGGGTTCCTTTTCATGGGGCACTGGCATCAGTACAGGAGGGATCTGTACAGTTGGGATGTCTCCACCTGAATCAAGCTGGGACCAATGTTCTAGAGAAAAGGGTAAATAGGCTGGTCAACAGGACATTAAACTAGAAAGTTGGGGGGGAAGGGAATGGTGAAACTTGACCCGGTGGGAAACAAAGCAGCAGGTTAACATCGGTAGTGGTGAACTCAACTAAGTGCACAAATATGAAAGAAATTATAGGGAAGGAGAATTCAGGAGAGGTTATTAAAGTGTCCAGCACAGACACAAATAGGACAGAGTGTTTGGAAAGGGCTGGCAATCAAACACTGGAAAAATGAATGAAAATGAGAAGAGGGAGGTTTAGTACAGGACTGAAGTTGTTATATCTGAATGCACGGGGTATAAGGAATAAGGTAAATGAGCTTGTGGCGCAGATCGAAACTGGCAGGTATAATGTGGTAGGCATCATGGAGATGTGGCTGCAAGGGGATCAGGATTGGGAACTGAATTTCCAAAGATATACATCTTATCGAAAAGATAGGCAGGTGGGCCGAGGGGGTGGGGTTGCCTTAATAGTGAGAAATGAAATTAAATCAATAGGAAGAAACAAAGTAGGGTCAGATGGTGTAGAATCTGTGTGGGTAGAGTTGAGGTCAAAGGTCAAAGAGCCATAGTCGGGGTTGTGTACAGGCCTCCAAACAGTAATCAGGAATTGGGGCGCAAGATACACCAGGAGATAGAAAAGGTGTGTAAGAAAGGCAAAGTCACAATGATCATGAAGGATTTCAATGTGCAGGTGGGCTGGGAAAATCATGTTGGTAGTGGATTGCAAGAAAGGGAGTTTGTGGAATGTCTACGAGATGGCTTTTTGGAGCAGCTCGTGGTGGAGCCCACAAGGAAACAGGCAATACAATATTTAGTGTTGTGCAATGGGGCAGATAAGGGAGCTTAAGGTAAAGGAACCCTTAGGAGGCAGTGATCACAAGGTGATAGAATTTACTCTGCAATTTGAGAGGGAGAAGATAGAATCAGAGGTAACAGTATTACAGCTGAATAAAGGCGACTACAGAGGTATGAGGGAGTAGCTGGGCAGAATTAACTGGAAGAGGAGCTGACCAGGAAAGACAGTGGAACAGCAATGGCAGGAGTTTCTGGGAGTAATTTAGGAGATGCAGCAAAAATTCATCCCTAGATAAAAGAAGCATGGTACAGGGAGGATGAGGCAAACATGGCTGACTAAAGAAGTCAGGGATAGCATAAAAGTAAAAGAGAAAACATATAATGTGGCGAAGGGCAGCGGGAAACCAGAGGACTGGGAAGCTTACAAAGACCAACAGAGGGCAACAAAAAAAGAAATAAGGAAGGAGAAGATTAAATATGAGGGTAAGCTAGCCACTAATATAAATGAAGACTGTAGGAGTTTCTTTAGATGTATAAAAGGGCAAAAGAGAGGTGAAAGTGAACATTGGACCACTGGAAAATACCAGTGGAGAGATGGTAATGGGGAACAAGGAAATGGCTGAGGAACTGAATAATTACTTCATGTCAGTCTTCACAGTGGAAGACACGAGTAATCTCCCAAAAATTCAAGAGAGTCGGGGGGCAGAGCTGAGCATGGTGGCCATCACCAATGAAAAGGTGCCAGTAAAACTGATTGGCCTGAAGGTGGATAAATCACTTGGACCAGATGGACTACACCCCAGAATTCTAAAGGAGATAGCTGAAGAGATAGTGGAAGCGTTAGTGGTGATCTTTCAGGAATCGCTGGAGTCAGGGAGGGTCCCAGAGGATAAGAAAATCGTTAACGTGACATCCCTGTTTAAAAAGGGAGTAAGGCAAAAGATGAAAAATTGCAGGCTGATTAGCCTAACCTCGGTTGTGGTAAGATTCTGGAGTCCATTGTAAAGGGTGAGATTTATGAATACTTGGAAGTGTATAGAAAATAGGGCAAAGTCAGCATGGTTTCATCAAGGGGAGGTCATGCCTGACAAACCTGCTAGAATTCTTTGAGGAAGTAACGAGCAGGATGGACCAAGGAGAGCCAATGGATGTTGTCTACCTGGACTTTAAAAAGGCCTTTGATAAGGTGCCGCAAGGGAGGCTGCTGCGTAAGATAAGGGCCCATGGTGTTAGAGGCAAGGTGCTCGCCTGGATAGAAGATTGGCTGTCTGGCAGAAAGTAGAGAGTGGAGATAAGAGGGTCTTTCTGAGGATGGCAGCTAGTGGTGTTCCACAAGAGTTAGTGTTGGGACCACAACTTTTCACTTTATACATTAATGATCTGGATGAAGGAACTGTGGGCATTCTGGCTAAGTTTGCAGATGGTGAAAAGTTAGGTGGAGGGACAGGTAGTATTGAGGAGGTGGGGAGGCTGCAGAAGGATTTAGACAGGTTAGGAGAGTGGGCAAAGAAGTGGCAGATGGAGTACAATGTGGGAAAGTGTGAGGTCATGCATTTTGGTAAGGAGAATAAAAGCATGGCCTATTTTCTAAATGGAGAGAAAATTCACAAGTCTGAAGTGCAAAGAGACTTGGGAGTTCTAGCCCAGGATTCTCTCAAAGTAAACTTGCAGGTTGAGTCAATAGTCAGGAAGGCAAAAGCAATGTAGGCATTTAGTTTTAGAGGACTCGAATATAAAGGCAGGGATGTGCTACTGAGGCTTTATAAGGCCGTGGTCAGGCCACATTTGGAGTATTGTGTGCAGTTTTGGGCCCCATATCTCAGGAAGGATGTACTGGCCCTGGAGCGGAGGAGGTTCACGAGAACGGTCCCAGGAATGGGAAGCTTAACATATGAGGAACATTTGAGGGCTCTGGGACTATACTCATTGGAGTTTAGAAGGATGAGGGGGGATCTAATTGAAACTTTCAGAATACTGAGTAGTCTGGACAGAGTGGATGTTGGGGAGATGTTTCCATTGGTAGGAGAGTCGAGGACCTGAGGGCACAGCCTTAGAGTAAAGGGAAGATCTTTAAGAACGGAGATAAGGAGAAACTTCTTCAGCCAGAGAGTGCTGAATCTATGGAATTCACTGCCGCAGAAGGCTGTGGAGGCCAGGTCATTGAATACATTTAAGACCGATATAGATAGGTTCTTGATTATCAAGTGGATCAAAGGTTATGGGGAGAAAGCAGGACAGTGGGGTTGAAGAACTTATCAGCCATGATTGAATGGCGGAGCAGACACGATGGGCCAAATGGCCTAATTTCTGCTCCTATGTCTTATGGTCTTATAGTTCAGCATTGAGGGAAATCCATAGATAATTTTATTAATTATCGCTACAGATTAATGGAAAAATGTATGATTGTGGAGTTTTAAAGTCAGAATTCATGAGACAGCATTATTGCTTGAATTTCTGATGGGGCTTGTCAGATTTATTACAGCCAGCTGCTGGTAGCTTGATCAAAATTAGGCTGGTAGTGGAGATAACGTATTAAGATGGTCGTGGAGGTAAGGATAGAGGATTGGTCAACTAATAACAGACAGAGAGTTGGGATAATGGGGGTGCATTTTCAGTATTGCAACCTGTAAGTAGTGGAATACCACAGTTATTTACAACATATATTAATGATTTAGGTGAGTAAAGTTAATGTACTATAGCCAAGCCATAAATAGGTGGGAAGGCAAGTGTTGAGGAAGACACAAGAGTTTGCAGAGGGATACAGACAGGTTAAGTGAGTGGAAAAAAAACTTGGCAGATTGAATATGATGTGGTAAAATGTTGGTTTTGCAATTTTGCAAGAAGAATACAGTAGCTAAATAATATTTGATGGAGAACAGTTACAGAAAGCTACAGAAAAGGGATTTAGAAATCCTCATACATGATTCAGAAAGCTAGCATCCAAGGTCGATGGGTAAAAGGGAAAGCAAATGTAATGTTAGATTTTATTTCAAGGCGAATAGAGAATAAAAGCAGGAAGTTTTCTAAAACTATACAAAGTGCTAGTCAGACCACAGCTGGAATACTGTGAACAATTTAGGCTCCTTAAATTGTTTCACAAGCTGATATTCAACATGGAGGGCAATCTTAAAGGAAGTTGAGTAGGTTGGGCCTGTATGCATTAGAATTTGGAAGAATGAGAGGCATCTTTATTGAAAATTATCAGTAAGAGTTTTAGGGGACTTGAAAGGATAGATGCAGAGAGATTGTTTCCTCTTATTGTAGATCATAGAATCCCTACAATGTGGAAACTGGCACTTCAGCCCAACAAGTCCACACCGTGCCTCAGAGCAACCCACCCAGACCCAGCCCTCATAACCCACCTAATATACACATCCCTGAGCACTATGGGCAATTTAGCATGGCCAATCCACCTAACCTGCACATCTTTGGACTATGGGAGGAAAGCAGAGCACCTGGAGGAAACCCACACAGACTTGGGGAGAATGTGCAAACTCTACTCAGACAGTTGCCCAAGGGTGGAATCAAACCCATGTCCCTGGCGCTGTGATGCAGCAGTGCTAACCACTGAGCCACCGTGCCACCTTGTATGGGAGAGTCTAGGACCAGAGGGCATAATCTTAGAGTATGGGATCTGATATTTAAGACAAAAATGAAGACGAATTATTTTTCTCATAGGATAGTGAATTAGTGGAGTTCTTTATTGCAGAGGATTGTTGAGATTGGGTTGTTAAGAATATTCTAAGCCTATATAGACAGATTTTTAGTTTGTAAGGGAATCAGTGGTTATGTGGAAAGGGAAGGAACGTGGATTTGAGATTTATCAGATCAGCCATGATCTCATTGAAAGACAGGCAGACTCCGTTGGCTGAATGGTCTACTGCTGCTCCTACATTTCATGGTCTTAAAAGATGACTGACTTTAGAGAAAGCCATTCAACTGGTGAGTAAAGCTAATGTCTGGAAGCAACACATGTTCATATTAAATGGAGAGGATCAATTTTATCACAGGAGATCAGAAGAATCTTCTCTATTCTTAATGTACATATGAGAAGCCAGTACAGCAAGTAGAAAAGAATTCAGACACTAGTAGTTATTGTCAGAACCTCCTAGCAAGGAAACCTCAGGACAAGCAGCATCCAGCTATTGAAACATAATATCATAAGACAGTAGACCACTTTCAGAGAATGTGCTGAATTAGGACACAACCACAGAGCAGCAAGAAGACAAATAGCTAATCACAAAAAGAAGGTAATGAGGCAGAACAGCCTACAATAGGAGAAAAGCCAAAATTAGTTCTAGGAGAAACAAGCAATCCAGACATATATTTTTGTCAAGAAGACAATGATGTCAATGGATAGAGATAGTAGGAACTGCAGATGCTGGAGAATCTGAGATAACAAGGTGTAGAGCTGGATGATCACAGCAGGCCAAGCAGCATCAGAGGAGCAGGAAGGCTGACGTTTCAGACCTAGGCCCTTCTTCAGAAAATGTTTTTGGGTCTAGGCCCAAAACATTAGCTTTCCTGCTCCTCTGACGCTGCTTGGCCTGCTGTGTTCGTCCAGCTCCACACCTTGTTATCTCAGATGTCAGTGGATATCTTACTAATTTCAATCTCAATATAAGGGCAGGTCACTACATTATCAGGTAGTTGAAAAAAACACTGTCTACAGCCTACAGCAGTACAGTTAAATGGCCCAGGATATATAACACCTAAGGTTAAAGATATGTTACAACAATTCTGCAACGGAAGCCGTGTTTAGAGAACCTATGCGTCCTTACCAATCAACAATTCTTACTGTTAGGACAAATGCATGCATTGACCTGAATCTTCTCCAAATGGTAGAAAGAGTCAAACTAGAGAAGGTTATGAAAGCATTTGTCAAGGAACAGCCAGTCATGGCATTACAGGTAAAAGAACATTTGGTTAGTGAACAGCCAATCATGCAACAACCAGTCAAAGGACAACTGGGATATTTCATAGGATTCCCTCAACTCATGGTGGAACTCAAACAGAAGATAGAATTCATCAAGATGAATTTATGTTGCTGCCAGTTAAGACAGTAGACAGCAAGTCAACAAGACGCTCAATCAAGAACAGGAGAGAGAGAGCAAGAATGTGTCCACACCATTTGTCAGCATTGAATGGCAGAATCACTTGATTAAAGGTCTCATAGGTTGGCAACAGTCAATACAGTGTGGAGCTGGAGGCACACAGCAGGTCAGGCAGCATCAGAGGAGCAGGAAAGTTGACATTTTGGGTCAGGACCCTTCATCAGGCTACTACTAGATTGGCAATGAACAAGTTTTAAGCGCTGCCGGTATTTCACAATTGGGGGCGATTTACTGTTGTATAATCGAAGACTGGTTATTCCAGCTTCACTTCAGCAAAATAGATATGGCTCATACAATTCCATGGAAGCCACTTAAATGAGATTACTGATGTCCATAGATTTAGGATGTGGTCAACAAGCTGTTTCCTGGGTTAAAGATCCATTATATTGTCAAGAAAGAAGTGCCTGCATTGAAAATGCAGATCCTGCCAAAAAGAAGATGTACCTCGTCTAGAGATGCAGAGTTCTGTAAAATGAAATTATCTGTTTCAACAGGGCATCCGTCCTCCAGCAAGGGAATTTAAGTGACTAAATTGTCCTCTGTTTTTATGGGACATATGGACCTCACTGTATCAGGAACAGAATCAAAGTCAAAAGCCTTGAATCCACTGATCTACTGATCTTCCAAATCTGCAGAGAATGTTCTGCGAGAATAGTGAAACCAGCACACCACTTAAAGTAAAAGGTTTGGTGGGAGATTAGGTATTGGTAAATATAATAGAAAAATAGGTCAGAGGGAGATATATAAGGATGTGAGAGTCTGAAAGAGTTAATGCCGAGTAATGCATTAGGCACATCCCAATATGATGATGTCTCTTGGAGCCAGGCGGGAACAATAATAGCATTGGATCAAGAAGGAGTGAGATCTAACACCAAGACCTCCCTTGCAGACTCAGTAACGCTGTCTGTCATACCAGTGCAATTTGTACATCGTTGTAACTACGCAATAAACTGCACCTTGTTTAATAAGCCTTTTCTCATTAGGCCAAGTGGTTACGTCCTACCACACTAACTGAACAGACCAGGTAGATCATTCCCAGGAAAGAGAAGTTGGCAGCAAATTTACCAGGTGGATCTTACATAACGATGAGCTGCAGTGAAGATTTAACTTACAACAGGAGTATGAATCACCCTGGCCACTACATAAATGTGCCATTACATTGAAAACACACTCAAGAGTGCTTCATGTTAAATGTTAAAGAGAATAAATTTGATTCCTCTGTGGAGCTCCATTGCCAGCAGAACAATGATGTAAAGGTTTTTAATGCTGCAGTTGGGAAACACTAGGTACTGATTTATAAATAGTTGAACTATAAATCAAGATGCTTTCTGATCCAGTCCTTCAACTTAACTCAGGGTGCTTGGACCTTGAACCTCCCAGATCTTGATAATAAATAAATAGATAACATTGAAGTCAATCGCAATATATTTTATTACAATCATGTCTGCTTCAGTTTCTTTTTTCTTGCTGTTCTCCTAACCTGGCTGCTGAACGTTTAGATAAAACTAACAGATGCAATGATGAGCCTATTACTTTGGTGACTTTGCCACAACTTATTTGGAAAATAGAATGAGGACTTCATAGTAAGTAGCAGTATTTTACTAGGCCTTTTCAGAGTCAAGGTGGAGGCCCTAACAGGGTACTTGGAATGTGACTCTGTGTGTAATAAATAATTTTTTACTTGGCAGATGTTGGTTGCAGAACAGAAATTTTAGCAACTCTTCTGGCATCATCATGAAGTGAAGTGTACTGCTGCTTTAATTTTTGGTGAAATCATATACCACGTGTTCAGACTACTCTATTTTAAGCACAAGTGGGAATCCATTAAAAAGTGAAATAAATGGAAGGCCAAAAATAACTAGGCCGAGTATTTAGAATTATGTACTCAGTAGAAACTAATATTGCTTGGTAAGAGGAACAGCAGGGCTCGTCATTAAAAAGAGTGAAATGAAAGCGACTGGTACTGCCACTATGGGTGGCTTTGGTGATATTGCCTGCTGACTGCAGAGTTAGTGAGTCCCCTTTGAGAAGATTCTGTGAACCATACAAATGGTTTGGTCACCATTTTCCATTCCCCAGGAATTGAGACCCCTAGAGGCTGATATCCCACCTTTCGCGACCGCTAGCCATTCACAGGCCAGCAGCTTTGCAGTTGCATCCGTGGGAAGGCTGGAGGCTGGACGAAGAGAGGAGCATGGAAGTGGTTCGGAAGAGCAGGAGGGGGAGGAGGTGGAAAACACATGATGGCATCTGTGGTGTTTTGGAGACTAGAATTGAAGATCTTGCAGAATTTACTATACTGAAACCTCCACTTGCAACAATATTGCAGTGTTTGAAAGTTTAGAGACCTAACATCAGCAAAATTTTCAGTAACGTGGAAGCCTCTGTGTGAGTGATTCTGCAACTGTCCAATATGCAGCAGATCTGCATGGTCAGAATATTATTTCACCAGGCAGCCACTGGGCCCTGTTAAAACAAATTGGGGGAGTGTAACTCTGAGTTCAACTGCTGCAGCAACTTACATAGGAGCAATTATTAGACAGCCAACTCCATGAGGTGTAACCCTGGACAGGACTTCACTAATGGGAGCAACTACTTCTCCTGTGGCCCATCTGGTGTATCTGGAGTACAGAAACATTCACAACAAGGCCAGTCAAATGAACCTGTCCCGTGGCAGCCCCCAAAATAAAAACAGAAAGTACTGGAGCAACTCAGCAGGTCTGGCAGTGGTGAGATAGAAAAACCGAGTTAACATTTCAAGCCCAGTATGACTCTTCTTCAGAATGCACAGCCTCTAGCATCTTGAAGAAGAGTGGAAACAAAGCTTCTATTGCCATTCAATCATTTTTGTAGGTGATGGTGTTTGTCAGACGAGAACGCGGCTTTATGGATGGGGCCTAACCAACAACAGTTAGCTAAACTAGATATAAGGCCAAATGTTTCCAGATTTAACACTATGGTTGAAGCCTCAATTTCTCTAATCATCTTTACTCTAATGCTAAGGAGCAGTAAAAATCACAAGGCCAGATTTGAGCTATTTCTCACCACAATGGGAGGGGGGTTATTGAGACACTACTTTACAATTCCCAATCTACATTGACCTTCACTAAGCTGGGCTGCATGCATACCTTTGAACATTCCAGCTGCAGCAGTGATTGAAGTTCACTCAGTATCCAGTAAATTATTGATGATAGACCAGACCAAGATCCATTGAAGGATATTACAGATCTTTTACCTCCCTGTAACAAAATGCCAAAAGAAGTAGGAGTGGGGTGTGCCAAGGATGATGGTAGCCAGCCTCAAGGTGACATTACAGATCACAACTTACTCTTTCAAGAAACAGTGGAAGAGAATTATTCTACC
Organism: Ginglymostoma cirratum; assembly: GCA_024137785.1. Taxonomy (NCBI): domain Eukaryota; kingdom Metazoa; phylum Chordata; class Chondrichthyes; order Orectolobiformes; family Ginglymostomatidae; genus Ginglymostoma; species Ginglymostoma cirratum. The sequence goes on from JAHRHZ010000039.1 coordinate 12,458,537, forward strand.
ACAGAGACAAACAATCTATTGGATGAAGAGGTCCTGGATGTTGCTGCACTATTTCATTACGCTGCTAATGACAATGAAGTTTGTGCTGTCCTTTTTTGAGAGTAACACTCTGGAGAGAAACAGATAACTTTATCAGCTGATTAGACTGAGTCCACTGATAACGTGCAGTAACCACTGCAAACAGCTAACGAAAAGCTTTCCAAGAAGAAGGGAGATTTTTAATTACAAATGAGATCAAGCCAATGTTTAACATGTTGAAACTATTAATCTACAAAAAAGCCAAGTAAAGTCTGCAGTTGAGTCCCATTAGAATGCTATGGCAGAGTTTAAAGTTTCTTTCAATAAGTGTATAGAGACCTAATGTACAGAGTTTCTAGAGCTGGGGATTATTTTAGAGAAGTTTTAGTTGATGGTGAGGTTAATCTCTGCAGCCAGTCTGCAGACCAGGGTACAACACAGAAACATTCTATTGATCCTGACCTAGAATTGTACTTTGCTGTTGATGATCTTGCTCTTCTACTTTACAAAGCTCTCAATGTGTTATTGTCCATGTCAGAGTGGCCTCATGATGAAACAAGTGTGGGGTTAACACCACAATCTGCAGAATGAGTAGGCCCTTCCTATTGTCTGCCAGATTCATGGCTGGGACAGAATACAAAGTCAAAGTACATGAGAGAGAGAATTTCACTCTGAATGTCTTTCTTTTCACGAGACTGTCATGGTTCAAGTCCCAGGACTGTCCACTCTTGAATTAGTTTGCCCTTGATTGGTCTTCATTGCTGTTACTTTCAGACCTTCATGAACATCACAGTCCAGGAGCCAGCTGTTGTGAGAAACTGCCTTCCCACTTCACTAATGTGTTTATTGTATATGGGTCTGAAAGGTTTCATACCATCACAGTGTCATAAATACCATCACAGACTCACAGAACTGTCACAGTCTAAAAGGAGGCCATTTAGCCCACCAGGTCTGCACTGACTCTCTGACCATTTTAACAGTACCATCTCCTGCAATTTCCCTGTATCCTTGAACATTGTTTCTATTTAAATAATCATCTAATAACCACTTGAATGCCTCATATGATGTCATATGCTCTTGTGGAAAGAACATTGTAGGATCTCAAAGGAGAGGGACATAACATCAGGTCCTCCTTAAAGTCCCTACAACAATGTCTTGCCTATGAATGTAACCTTCACCAGATCTCTCACATTCACAAGGAAATGGTTTCTCCCCCATGTATAGGTGAGTGGGTAGCACCAGATCTTGGAGAATGTGGCTCCAAAAGAGCAAATGAAGAGATTCTGGGAGAGTCTGTCCTGCTCTGACACCTACATCACTTCTTGATCATTACCTCCCTCCTCTGTCAGGTCCAGCCGTTCTCAACCCCAACACTGAACTGCAGTATGTGGACGATGGTGGCTGGGAACCACCATCAACACATTCACCAAGGCATATGAGAAAATGGGCCTGAGACTAAACATATGGAAAGCAAAGTTTCTCTACCAGCCTGCTCCTGCCACACAACAGCGCCCCTGACCATCCAAATCCACAGTAGGCCCCTGGACAATGTGTATCGTTTCCCATACCTTGGGAGACTTGACTTCGTGTGAGCAGATATTGACGATGAAATCCAACAACAACTCCAATGCTCCAGTGCAGTCTTCAGATACCTGAGAACAGAGTGTTTGAAGCCCTTGACCTCCAACCCAGTACCAAGCTCATGATTTACAGAGCAGGCATGTCCCCACCCTCCTATATGCATCAGAAACATGAAGCATGGACAACGGACACCTCAGATCCCTGGCATCGTTTTCTATGCATTGTCTTTGCAATTATTTTTATTCAATATGGCAATGTGGGCATTGCAGGTTGGCCTGCATTTTATTGCCTATCTCTAGCTTCCCTTCAGAGGGCAATAGCTTGTGTTGGATGTGAGTCCAATAGGATTTGAAAGGCAAGGACTGATTAGGGATAGTCAACATGGCTTTATGAGTGGGAAATCGTGTCTCACTAGCTTGATTGAGGCTTTTGAAGATGTAATGAAGTGGATTGATGAGGCAGAGCAGTGAATGTGATCTATGTGGACTTCAGTAAGGTGTTCAACAAGGTTCCTCACGGTAGACTCAGCAAGATTAGATCACATGGCATACAGGGAGCTGTTTGGATACAGAACTGGCTTGAAGGTAGAAGACAGAGGGTGGTGGTGGATGGTTTCTTTTCAGACTGGACACCTGTGCCACAAGGATCGATGCTGGGTCCACTGCTTTTCATCATTTATATAAACGATTTGGATGTAAACATAGGAGGTATGATTAGTAAGTTTGCAGATGACACCAAAATTGGAGGCATAGTGGACAGCAAAGAAGATTACCTCAGAGTACAACAGGATCTAGATCAGATGGGCCAATGGGCTGAGGGGTGGCAGATGGAGTTTAATTTAGATAAGTGAGAGGTGTTGCATTTAGGAAACTCAATTTAGGGCAGGACTTAGGCACTTAATGATAATGTCCTGGGAGTGTTGCTGAATAAAGAGACCTTGGAGTTCAGGTTCAAATTTCCTTGAAAGTGGACTTGCAGATAGAAAGGATAGTGAAGAAGGCATTTGGTATGCTTGCCTTTACTGGTCAATGAATTGAGTGTAAGAGTTAGAAGGTCATATTGTGGCTGAACAGGACATTGGTTAGGCCATTTGGAGATAGCAAGAACTGCAGATGCTGGAGTCAGAGTCAATAACAGTGTGGAGCTGGAGGATCACAGCAGGACAGGCTGCATCAGAGGAGCAGAAAAGTCGACATTTTGGGTTTACACCTTCATCAGGACTAGGGAGGGGGAAGGGAGCTCAGAAATAAAAAGAGGGGGGGTGGGGTTGGGGAAAGCTAGGGTGATGGTAGTAGGTAGATGCAGGTAGGGTGTGGTGGAGATTGGTCAGCGGGAAGGGTTGGGCAGATAGGTGGGAGAGAAGATGGACAGGTTGTGTCAGGTCAAGGAGGCGGGGATGAGAAGGAGGGTTGCTATGGGATGAGGCCGGGGTGGGGAGATTTTAAAACTAGTGAATTCCATGTTTAGGCCATTGGGTGTAGGCTCCCGAAGTGGAATATGAGCTGATGTTCCTCCAGTTTCCGGGTGGTGTTATTGTGACACTGGAGGTGGCCCAGGGTGGACATGTCACCCAGGGAGTGGGAGGGGGAGTTAAAATGGTTGACAACCAGAAGGTGTTGTTGTTTGTCGCATAAAGTCTGTGCTTGGTCTCATCGATGTAAAGGAGGCCACATCGGGAGCAATGGATACAGCAGACCAGGTTGGAGGATGTACAGGTGAATCCTGTCACTTCGCCGATGACGCCGATAAAGCTGTTTCTGCTGCTGAAGTAGACTACGGCACATCCGCTAAACCTGCAGACTACTTCGCTCCTTCTGCTTCCGCCCAGGTGACCGTTCCCCATACACACACCCACTCCTGAGACAGTCTCCAAGCCTACTCCCAGCCACCAGCTCTAGACCTAGCCCCAAGCCCTGGTGGGTATTCACCATTTCCCCTCCCCCACCCCAGACCTCCCCCTCACTGAGGACGAATGGTCAGTCCCCAACAAAGGACTCACATTCATTCCCCTGTGTCCACACATCAATGAATTTCGTTCAAGTTTAGATGTAGAACTCTTTTTCCACCACTGCCTCCGTCTCCATGCCTATTTCTTTAACCGCGAGTCTAACCCACCCTCTGCAGACCCCTTGTCCCACCTCCAACAAACCTCAACCTCCTGGACACCATCCCTTGGCCTCCTACCCTCCCTTAACCTGTTCATCACCAACTACCATCGCGACATTGATCGCCTCTATCTCTCCATCCTCCTTACTCACTCCAACCCCTCCCCAATAGAATGCACAGCCCTCCGCTCCCTCCATTCCAACCCCAAACTCACCACCAAACCCACGGATAAGAGTGGTATGGTGCACTGATCTCTCCATCATGGAGGCCAGGCACCAACTCTCCGATACCTCCTCCTACCACCCCCTCAATTATGATCCCACTTCTGATCATTAAACCACCATCTCTCAGACTATTCATAACCTCATCACCTCAGGAGACCTCCCAGCCACAGCCTCCAACCTCATCGTTCCCCAACCCAGCACTGCTCCTTTCTATCTCCTTCCCAAAATCCACAAATCTGACTGCCCTGGCCAACCCATTGTCTCTGCCTGCTCCTGCCCCACTGAACTAATCTCCATTTACCTTGACTCTGTCATTTCCACCCAATCCAGGAACTCCCCACCTACGCTCAGGACACTACCCACGCCCTCCACCTCCTTCAAAACTTTCAATTCCCTGGCCCCCAAAACCTCATTTTCACCATGGACATCCAGTCCCTGTACAACTGGTACCCCCCGCACAGGTGAACTAAATGCCTAACGTACCACCCCACCAACCTCCGGATCCAACGCATCATCCTCCGACACTTCCGCCATCTGCAATCAGACCTCACCACCAAAGACATTTTTCCCTCCCCACCCTTATCTGCTTTCTGGAGGGACCACTCCCTCCGCGACTCCCTTGTCCGCTCCACACTCCCCTCCAGCCCCACCACACCCGGCACTTTTCCCTGCAACCGCAGGAAGTGCTACACCTGCCCCCACACCTCCTCCCTCACCCCAATCCCAGGCCCCAAGAAGACTTTCCACATCAGGCAGATGTTCACCTGCACATCTGCCAATGTGG
>JAHRHZ010000039.1:12463649-12558631 GCA_024137785.1 Ginglymostoma cirratum
CTATCCGCCTCCCCCTCTCTCCCTATTTATTTCAGAACCCCCTTCCCCTCCCCCATTTCTGATGAAGGGTCTAGGCCCAAAACGTCAAGTTTTCCTGCTCCTATGATGCTGCTTGACCTGCTGTGTTCATCCAGCCCCACGCTTGTTATCTTGAACTAAATGCCATCTGCTTCTTCCTCTCCCGCAGGCCCAACCAGACCCCCTCCACCAACACCCTCATCCACCTAACGGAACTTGTCCTTACCCTGAACAACTTTTCCTTTAACTCATCCCTCTTGCTATGGGCACCCGCTTGGGTCCGAGCTTTGCCTGCCTCTTAGTAGGATACATGGAACAGTCCTTCTTCCACTGTCTTTACTAACTTTACTAACATCTTCCACCCCAAACTCAAATTCACCTGGGCCATTTCTGATATCTCCCTCCCCTTCCTGGACCTCTCCCTTCTATCTCCAGTAACCTACTGATTCCCACAGCTACCTTGGCTACACCTTCTCTCACCCATCCTTCTGAAAGAATGTGATCCCTTATTCCCAATTCCTCCAACTCCACTGCACCTGCTCTCAAGTTGGAGTGTTCCACTCCTGAACATCCCAGATGTCTTCCTACCTAAAGGACCACAACATCCCTCTCCATTGATTCATGATGACCTCAACCCTATCTCTTGCATTTTCCACACTTCCGTCCTCAAAACCTCTCCCCCAACAAAAATAAGGACAGATTCTTCCCGGTCCTCACATATAAACGCACCAAGCTCTGCATCCAGTGCATCATCCTCCACCACTTCTGTCACTTACAATCCAACCTCACCACCAAAGAGATATTTCCCTCCCCACCCCTATCTGCCTTTCACAGGGACTGCTCTTTCCATGAGTCCCTCGTCCGCTCCACACTCCCCACCAAGTCCACCACACCGGGCACCTCTCCCTGCAACCACGGGAAGTGCTACATTTGCTCCTACACCTCCCTCCTCACCTCCATACAAGGGCCCAGACAATCTTTCCAAATCTGACAGGGGTTCACCCGTACGTCCTTCAACCTGGTCTACTGTATCTATTGCTCCCGATGTGATCTCCTCTATATCGGTGAGACCAAGCACAGACTCGACGACCGATTCATGGAGTATCTGTGCTCTGTACGCTATACACAGCAACACCTTCTGGTCACTGACCATTTCAACTCTCCCTCCCACTCCCTGGGTAACATGTCCATCCTGGACCTCCTCCAGTGTCACAAGGACACGACCAGCAAACTGGAGGAGCAACACCTCATATTCCGCCTTGGGAGCCTACACCCAATGGCCACAACATAGAATTCACCAGTTTTAAAATATTCCCAGCCTAGGCCTCATCCCCTGACCAACCCCCTCTCTCATTCCCACCTCCTTGACCTGACACAACTTGTCCATCTTCTCTCCAGCCTATCTGCCCCACTCTTCACACTGACTAACGTCCACTACTCCCTACCTGCATCCACCTATTACCATTGCACCTACCTTCCCCCAGTCCCATCTCCTCTCTATTTATTTCTGAACTCCCTTTCCCCTCCCCAGTCCTGATGAAGGGTGTAAACCCAAAACGTTGACTCTCCTCCTCCTATGATACTGCCTGACCTGCTGCGTTCTTCAAGCTCCATACAGTGTTGACTTGGTTAGGCTACTATTGGAATTCTGCGTGCAATTCTGGTCTCCCTGCTTTGGGAAGGATGTTGTGAAGGGTAGTAAAGAAGGCATTTGGTATGCTTGCATTTATTGGTCAGTGCATTGAGTATAGGAGTTGGGAGGCCATGTTGTGGCCTTACTGGATATTGGTTCGGCCACTATTGGAATACCGCATGCAATTCGGGTCTCCTGCTATAGGAAGGATGTTGTGAAACTTGAAAGTGTTTAGAAAAGATTTACAAGGATACTGCCAGGGTTGGAGAATCTGAGCTATAGGTATAGGTTGAATAGACTGGTGTTATTTTCCCTTGAGTGTCGGAGGCTGAGGAGTGACCTAATAGAGGTTTATAAAATCATGAGGCGCATGGATAGGGTAAAGAGGCAAGGTCTTTTCCCCAGGGTAGCAGAGTCCAAAACTAGCGGGCATAAGTTTAAGGTGACAGGGGAAGGAAATAAAAGGGTTCTAACGGTCAACTTTTTCACACAGAGGGTGGTGCGTATATGGAATGAGCTGCCAGAAGAAGTGGTGGAGGCTGGAACAATCACAGCATTTAAAAAACATCTGGATGGGTATATGAATATGAAGGCTTTAGAGGGATTTGGACAAAATGATGACAAATGGGGCTAGATTGACTTAGAATATCTGGTCAGCAAGAACGAGTTGGGCCAAAGGATCTGTTCCCGTGCTGTATATCTCTATGACTGTATGACCACTGTGATTAAACATCTTGGGATATTTAATTCCACTAAATGTGCAACATAAGTATAAGTTGGTCTTATTGTTATTCGTGACAACTCTCTCCTTTCCTGATATTGACCTTCTCACCCCTCTGGTAGTCGTACTCTCTGCCTGCCTGATGATGCATTTTCTGCCCTGCTGAAGACATCCAAATATAGCATCATTTTGTGCATAACCAAAGCAAGAATAATACATCTTTGCTCTTACATAACAAGACTCACAAATAACACCGTTAGAGTTGCAGATCTTTGCCTTTTACCATCTGTAATTATGTTAAAAATATAACAAGTTGTATCTGTGATTGCTAAGGAATTTAAGTGACTTGTCTTATTTGGGTCTGTTATGGGTCTCTTCTGCACCAGTTGGAATGATGCTGCATTCCTTCAATGAGTATTTAAAATCAATTTTTAATCATTTACAGACGTTTTTACTGTGTCTGCAGGTTTTTCTTGTTGTTGCTACGGACTTGCCTTTGTTGCTATGTGACCTCAGCAACAGGGGAAACATATATTGCCCTCAATGGTAATTTAATTAATTACAGCAGCTTGAAAGGTTCTATTGGGCTGGAAGTTCCTTCAGACACTTCAGAAGATCTGAATAAAGGAATCGTTGACTTTACAGATTTCAGCAACTATTTGTAATAAATGCTTCCTTCAGAGGAAGATGAGTGTTAATATTATTTGGACAGCATTGAAAATGATGGGTAAAATTGTCTCTTCTTCCTGAAAACATTGTCTGGCACGAACTTTTTACACTTTTCTCGCAAGCTCAGACTTTAACATCCAACTGCCTGGTTTTGCATTCATAATAGATTTTAAAATTTTTGTTTCTCAAATTTAGCATTTCAGATTTTACCTTCATGCAAAATCATTCCGAATCACTTAACGGCTGGTGTAAAGTGTTCTCAGTTTGTTAGCAGTATCCTGAATGGTGAGGCACTACTGCCTCTCTGTGTGAATCAAGGTTTGAACTTCTAACTACTTTCCAGTAAAATCAGAAGTCGAATCCCAGCAGCGATGTGTTAAATTGAGCTTTGAGATATCTGAGGAATCCCCTATGTAGCCCAATTTGCTTACAAGTGCGGTCTACTCCCAAAAATGAAATAAAATATTTTACTTTTCAATTTGCTCACATCTTACAATGACATGATCTTGTATAACAAAAGGCATTGAAAAACGCCAGGAGTTAATTCTGGAAAACTTAAATAATTTGACAATGCAATCAAATTTGTTTTCTGTGTTTTTTGTACTAACTTAGATTTGGGAATATAGTGAACAATTCCATAATTTGATACTGAAATGAAACTCGGAAGTGTGGTAGAGCAGTTTGATGAATAGTGATAGATTGCAAGACAAATTGGAACAATATGCAAACAAACCACGTGTAATCCCATGCTGGAAAGTTTGACAGCATTGTTATTGCCATAGGTCTAGTCTTCCAGGAGTCCAGACTACCACTCTGCAGACGTGGGTTCAAATCTGATCATAGTAACTGGTGGAAGTTAAATTAAATGAATAAATCCAGAATGACTAGGGGACATAATTTTGAGGAGAGAGGTTTAAAAAGGACATGAGGGGCAACCTTTTTGCACAGAGTGTGGTTTGTGTGTGGAATGAACTTCCAGAGAAAGTGGTGAATGTGGGTACAGTTACAATGTTTAAAAGACATTTGGATAAGTACATGAATAAGAAATGTTTAGAGGGATATGGGTCAAACACAGACAGGTGGGACTAGTTTAATTTGGGATTATGGTCGGCATGGACTGATTGGACCAAGGGGCCTGTTTCCATGGCATATGACTCCATAACTCTATAAAGCTAATTTCAGCAATTGTGGCATTAAACTGTCATTGATTGTCAGGGGAAAAAAATGTGCTTCCCTAATGCCCTTCAGGGAAGGGAATCTGTCACCCTTACTTGGTCTGCCCCTACACATGACTTCAGACCCACAGTGGCTAGAAAGCTGCTAAGTTCAAAAGCAATTTGCGCTGCACAGCAAATAATGGAAAGAATAATATAATAGAGTGGCAATACACACTGAATGTACATTTTAAAGGGGGTATAAGAAGAGACAGGTCTGAGATGTTTGTGCTCAGATCATCATAGAATCCCTACAGTGTGGAAACAGGCCTTTTGGCCCAACAAGTCCACACCAACCCTGAGAGCACCCCACCCCCATATCCCTGAACACTATGGGTGATTTAGCATGGCCAATCCACCTAGCCTGCACATCTTTGGACTGTCAGAGGAAACCCATGCAGACATGGGGAGAATGTGCAAACTCCACACAGACAGTCACCTGAGAGTGGAATTGAACCCAGGTCCTTGGCACTGTGAGGCAGCAGCGTTAACCACTGAGCCACCAAGCCACTGTGCCACCATGAAGATAACAAGACAGGTTAACAAAATGATGAATAAAATATGTGGAATCTGGGCTCTGTAAATGGATCCATAGAGTACAAAAGCCAAGACGTTATGCTAAACTTTTACAACAATCTAGTCCATCCTCGCTGAAGTATTGTGTCCAATTTTCACACCATGCTTTAGTCAGGATAGAAAGGTTTTGCAGAGGAAACAGTGGAGGTATACTCGAATGGTCCCAAGGATGACGAATTACATTTACCTGGACAGGGCAAAAAAAAACTACTTTAAGAGCAGTGGCAATAATACACTATTCAAACATTTAATGTTAACTATTTCTTAGCCTCATACAAGGCATTCCTCTCAAAGTCACATATCATCCTGACTTGGTACTATATTGAGGATCCGTTACTGTGACTAGGTCAAAATCCTGAAACTCCCTCTCTACCAGCACTGTAAAATGTACTTCTATGACATGGGCAGAAATAGTTCAGGAAGACAGCTCATTATCAATTTCTCAAAGGCAATTAAGGATGGTGAATAACTGCTAGCTTTCCCAAGGAAGACCACATTTCATGAACACCGATAAATTACTAGTGATTGAAACTATAAGAACTGCGAATGATATAAATCAGAACCAAAAACAGAAACTGCTGGAAAAGCTCAGCAGGTCTGGCAGCATCTGTGGAGAGAAATCAGAGTTAACATTTTGGGTTGAGTGATCCTACCTTTGAACTATCCTGAGAGGAAGGGTCACTTGACCCGAAACGTTAACTCTGATTTCTCTCCACAGATGCTGCCCGACCTGCTGAGCTTTTCCAGCAGTTTCTGTTTTTGTACTAGTAATTTAACTTTACCCCATTCCGGGCCCCTTGTTCGGTAATGAGCATTCCTGTGTCAGGTCTAATGTTAACAAATATTTTTTATTCTTTCACTGGATATGGGTATCATTGGCTAAGATGCCCATCTTAAATCACCCTTGCTAGGCCATTCAGAGGGCTGTAAAGAGTCAATCAAATTGCGGTTGATCTGGATCTACATGTAAGTCTGACCAGGTAAGGATGGCAGATTTCCTTCCGCAAGGGACATTAGTGAACTGAATAGGTTTCTGATAACAATTAATGATAGTTTTATGGTCACCGTTACCGAGACCAACTTTCAATTCCAGATTTTGTTTTAGTGGATTCAAATTCCATTGTTTGTCATGGTGGGATTTGGACATACGTTCCTACAGCAAGAGCCTAGATCATAAAATGAAACAAAGAACCATGGATGTTAGAGATCAGAAACAAATAAAAGCAGAAATTGCTGGAGGAACTCAGCAAGTCTGGCCATATCTGTGGAGAGAAAACAGAGTTAATGTTTCAAGTCCTGTGACACTTTCTCAGAACAAGGAGTGTCACAGGACTTGAAACTTTAATTCTGTTTTCTTGCCACAGATGCTGCCAGATCTGCTGAATTTGTCCAACAATTTAAGTTTTGATCACTAGTCCAGTGACAATACCACTACGTCACAATCTCCCCTAAATGCAGAGGGATTCTTTCTTTACTCTGCACTAAACTCAAAAGAACATTTCAATTCATCAGTGTACTTTCCTTCTTCTCCTCCAATACCTCTGACCTATTATGAAAAATAATGCAAAGCTCTAAAGTGCGACTAAAAGAGAGCTTAACATGACATAACATTGTTGATTTGCTTAAGAGCTTAAAACCTCTCGTACTTCAGTAATGTTAAGAATATAAGAATTTGACAATGAGGTAAATGTAGTGATGCAAACCTGCAAATTTTGCTGTGCTATCGCATCCAAATGCTTACCAACAAATTTCTCTATGTTCTGTTTAACTGAATATGTCAAACAAATTTGAAACAAGTAAGAAATAAAGCCTCAATTAAAATGTAAAGGAAATATGATTAATGTAGAATACATAGCGTACTTTCCAGGTTTTACTGCTTTGGAGACTTACTGCTGTGGTATAGAATAGGGGATGTGGTGTTCATGGGGTGTGGATCATAAATTCAAAGAGATCCAGTTTCACAAATACTGAATATTGTAAATATTAAGAGCGTAAGAGAGAACCTAATGGAATCTGCTGAGATTGGCAGAAACTGTGCATAGTAATGGAAAATGGTGAAATACCTCATGGTCTTTGAACCAACAGCGGAGGTCAGGAGCTCAAAGGGAACGTCCAGTCCACATATACTGGAGTGACATTTTTTCATGTAGTGCCACTTCTGTCAGCATGTAGACAGAATTACAACAATTACCTTGGGAACAGTTAGAGCTTTGAGCCATTACCTTCTCAGTTTGTGTGACAATCTTCAATTGCATTTATGAAGAACAGTGCTTGGGTTGTGCTAATACTGGCCAAAAATCTCTGGGTTCCCCTGGAGAATTAATAGAAGTATGTGTTGCCCTGCTTCTTCTCTCCGTATTTTTCACCAAGGGTTCTTTAATATTATTACTTAAAGGGACATAGCTTTTTCTTTGTTTACATAAGCACCAAATAGAGGGTCTGGTGTTTTTTTTTAAACTTCTAAAAGTCACATATTCTAGAGTAACAGCTCACGGTGATTTTTATTTCTGAGGGCTATCATTATGTCATTATGAATACTTGGCTGAATTTCAAAAGCTACAATTATCCCTGCAGAGCTTCTTATGTACAGTTTATTTGATAAGTTAAAGAGATTATCGAAAGATGAAATGTATAGGCTGTGGGTTCTGAATAGATATGTCTGTTTTTGTAAGACATTGAAATTTAAAAGCATTGAATGAGAGTTTTTTTCACTATTAAGTTAGGAAGAGAGCTGTAGTAAATTTTTAAACATTTTTGAAATATCCACATGGTTCCTAAAGTCTTCCCAAGATCGATGCAAGGTGAGTTGCTACATGGGTGGCATGGGCGCATGATGGATGGGTGGAGGTCCTGAGTTGATGAGTTGGCATAGGGGTGCCATTGGGTTGTTATGGAAGTAAAGGGTGTGGGCTAAAGAACCTAAAAACTTTTAAAACTACTGAGATTGGCTTTCTAACCGACTTGCACTCACCTATCCTAATTCTGCTTCTGGGATCAGCAGGTCTGACTTGATGCCAACTCTGCCTCCTCAAAGGGAAATTTGGATCAAACGAACCCTTTAAACCAGGGCTGGTCTGCCGAGACCGATTCATAAAATCATTGAATCCTTACAGTGTGGAAGCGGGCCACTCAGCCTATTGAGTCCACACTGAACCTGCAAAGGACATCCCAGTCAGACCCACCCCTACCTGTAACCCCACATTCCCCATGGCCAATCCACTTAACCTGTACATCTTTGGACTGTGGGAGGAAACCGGAGCACCTGGAGGAAACCCAAGCAGACACAGGAAAAATGTGCAAACTCCACACAGGCAGCCACCCAAGGCTGGAATCAAACCTGGGTCCCCGGCACTGTGAGACAGCAGTGCTAACCAGTGAGCCACCACAAAGTTGCATTGCAAATGACCTACTTTGGTGTCACAGATCTGGTCTTAAATCTGTGTAGGGTGAATGTGATGTAGGGTAAGTATGTTTCCCTCAGCACTGACAGCAAAATCAGTGTCAATAAACTAAAACGTTCTTGAGAACAATTGAGAAAACTAGTGTGTGAGAGCAGCACCTAACTGAAGAAATAAAGCCTACATTTATATAGCATAATTCATGCCTTTAAAACATCCAAAGCACTTTACAGATAATGAAGTACCCTTATGAAGTACCACCACAGTTGGAATGTAGGAAGTTTTGCAAATAATTTGCAGATAGCAAGGTCACACAAACAGGAATGAGGTATTCACCAAACAACCTTAGAATGTTGGTTGAGGCTAAATGTTGGTCAGGCAACCAATGAGAACTCCTTTGCTCTCTTTCGAAATTGTTCTGTGGAGTCTTTTACATCCACCTGAGAAGACAGTTGGAGCCTCAGTGTTATGTCCTATTCAAAAGACAGCCCTTCTGACACTGAAACACTAGCTCAATACTGTGCTGAGAATACTGAGTTTGACCAAGTCCCTGGAATAATTGAACCATCCCATAGTACCCCGCAGACCCCCTCTTATGTGAAACACTTGATGAGCACCATCACTGGGGTCTGGCATTACACTCAACTCGTCAGAGCAAAGAAGGTCATTGAACCTTTTACAGGACTGGAACCAACTTGTAGGGATTATACTTCTCTACCGATTGTAATGCGGGAAAAGTGGCAGCCAACTTGTACATAGCAAGCTTGTGCAAAAAACATTATGATAATGACCATAATATGTTTCAGCGATGTTGGTTGAGAAATAAGTATTACTTCTTTGTTTTTTAAATAATGCTTTGGGATCTTTTACATCCATCTGAGAGGCAGATAGATCCGTGGTCTAACTTGATTTAACTTCTTACCTGAAAGGTGCTACCTCCAGCAGTGCAATGTTCACTCAGTACTGCAGTGTAATCCTTGGATTTCTGCTGGAGCCTCTGGATTGTGAATTAAACCTTCTGACTCAGAGGCAAGCACCCTCAGAGGCTACCAGAAAACCATAAGTGACCCTTGTCCTGGTTCGTCCCATGGGGAGAAACAGTTTCTCTGTACCTCACATGTGAAATATTTCAATCATCTTAAATATCCACAATTAGATCACCCTAAATCTTCTCTGTTCTGTGAAGTACTGACTTAATAGGTTTTGCAACCTATTTTTATAACCGTCAAAACTACTTCTTTGCAAATGTCATTGATCTGAAATATTAATTCTGTTTCTCTTTATACAGGGGCTGTTTGACCTGCTGAGTACTTTCAAGTATTTGCTGTTTTTATATTAATGGGAAACTTCAAGCAACACAACATAAAGTGGGAAAACTCAGGCGATTTAGGGGTAAAATTGTTAAATATAGTGCATGACTGCCAAATGAATCCATGCATAAAGAAAGCTACAGAAGATGATACTCATCTGTTCCTGGTACTCATAAATCATTCAGACAATGTACAGAAGATGGAAGTTGTAGCATTATCAGGGACAGTGACTACAGCAGTTTAACATAATCTGAGGCACGATTACTTCAAAGACGAGGAGCTGGGCTTATAAACTCAAGGGGGTTGAATGCAAATGATGAGAAGAGAATTGAAATAAGTAGATTAAAAGACAGTGCTTCTTAACATTTCAGAAGTCAGCAAATAAAGAACAGTTTAAAGAATAATATTGGACATGGAGGATGAATACATTCTATGGATCTTTTTGCTCTTAGTCAGAACTTTAGAAGAGGCAATCACATATTTTGCTCATAGGCACTGTTCTTTTGTCATTTGATATTGAATCTTTAATCATTTTATAATCACATCATAATTCATAAATTCATCACTCAATTAAAATAAAAATAGTCATGAAAATCCATAAACTGTCATCCTGGTGATTACTTTGGAGTTCCCACAGAATAGTGGATCTCTGGACCAACCTGCCAGCTCATGTGACAAACACTGACTTGGTCAATCCCTTCAAACAAGGGCAAGATCTGTTTCTGGGTGGGGAGATCACCTCCACTGGATATTTTGGAGAATTATTCATTGGAAAGCTTGGATAGTTGAGGATTAATAGCGAAATTTTGTTATATTGTGGACTGAGTTGAAAGGATAACCTGTCAACAGCACACTGACCAGCAATTTTACAGTATTGTATGCATCCTGTGCATGTCATTGCATAGTTCCAGCATGCATCCCAAGTGGCACAGTATATACATGCCTCTCCTTGAACTTGGTCATTCCCTTAATAGAAAGTGAGCCCATCCACCCAAAGCTCTGCACCATTGTAGCCACCTGAGCTAAATCATCTCCTCTGTTCTCAGGCCAAGTCCCCATATTGTCTCAAGGGACTCTACATTTTGGTACACAGCCTTTACTGCTGCTCTATTGATATAATCACTGCAGAGACCGACAACGTTTAAGGAGACAAATTTCTCGATGGTTGATGGAAATTACTGAAGGAAAGGAGTTCATGGTTTAAGACTAATACTGTCAAAAATAAAAGTAACGTAGACTAAACATAACTTATCAGGTAACTGATACGCGAAACTAATAAAAAAGCACTTCTGCATTAGCTAACCGACACAATCAAGATAAATTTTATCATTCCTTCTACTGTGCACAAGACATCTGGCGGATATGTAGCTTACTCCCCGGTCTTCAGCAGGCACATCTCCCAACCACACTAGGTCAAAATTTCCATTCCTGTCAGATTTTGCCAGCCTGTCAGGTTGATTAGATCCAAATTTCACCAACAAGCCCTATCTTGGTTACTCTCTGTTCCTTCAATCTCCAAAGATTCTGTTGATTTTGTCCCTTTGATTTTGAATAGAGAGCTAACTTTCTCAAGCTTCTTACTTGGTTGTTAACTTAGAACATTCCTTCACTGCTCTTCGTAGAGTGGCTCATTTTTGATTCCACACAGCAGTCATTGCTTCGTCTCTCTTCCTGTTCCAAAACCATTATACCACCTCACTTCAGTAACAAGTGTAACACTTAACTTTAACAAGAACTATGAAAATAAATGATCCCTAATCAATGTAACATTAAATACAGCCCTTTAAAACACCAAACACAAACACAATCATGATTAAGACAGACAAAAGACAAATGGTTACTCACCCATACCAAGGGTGGAAAAATGAACGTAGATAGGGTAAACAATGTTTAAATAATCATAAGTACTTATCACAATGTGAAAAGTGCTTTTTCTCTCAAAGTTTTTTTCCATTTTTGCAATACTGAGATGCAGTTTTCTGTGCAGTGACAGTTCACCTTTAATTTGATTGTTGATCTCATGAACTTGTCTTTTTTTGCACAAATTATCTCTTTTGAGCTTTCTTGGGATTTCTGTCTTTCTCCTGAGAGAGAGAGCAGGAGTGGGAAATAGAGAGAGAGAGAGAGAGAGAGGGATACATGCTTTCTATCTGCAGGCTCTGAATATTTTTCCCTCTCTCCTGCTGTTGGCACTTGTTGCATTTTAACATGTTGCAGTTCAACAAATCAAAGAGCAGTTTCCAGGAATAATTTCCTAAACATAAAAGGTTGGTGGTGCCATTCAGTCTTGATTTTTTTCCCTCTTTTTGCTCACAAAAAGCAAATGAATTTCTCAGTTTAACAACAGGCAGCACTTGATTTTCAAGTTCCAAGACTCTCCTAGTATTTTTTTCGGTTGTAGAAGGCCAAGTTCCATTTCAGTTTATTGTTCCAAAAAAAAAGTCTTTTACAGATTTACCATAGTCGTTTAAAAAAAAATCACAAGAAACTGCTATAAAAATTTATAAAGAATGGATGCTCATTAATGAAACTGGGAATATGGCTGTAGAAATTATTGAACAAGCATGGAAAAGTTGAAGGCAGAAGTAGACTTTAATGAAGACAGTGTTTTGAAGGGAAAAAAGAACTTTTAATGTGTGACTGAAATTATTGCTTTAAGTTGAGATCAGCGTGACACAATTTTTAAAAAATGTAAAACAGCGCAAAAAGTTTGCAGACGAAATAGAAAGGATGTGAGTCCTCCATAGTGCTGAAAAGGGCATAAAAATCACACAGAAGAAGGAAACACGATACAATACATATACATTCCCACATTTTGTACAGTGAAATACAACATTTCTTCATTTTGAAGCCTTTCAAGGATCTTTAAACATTTTTAAAAATTATAGCAGAAATTGGAGAATAAATCTGAAACATTTAGAAATGTTTCAACTTAAATTAATAGAATTTAAGGAAAATTTGTCAAGGGCGGAATAAGAAGATAAAAGATAAAAATCTTCATCAACACAATAAATCTCTTGAGGATAGAACTTTATTATCAATGCATCTTAACGACCTCATATTTTAAGAAATGTTTACAATCTTTGAAGGACATATTGAGGAAGATTCAAATTTAATACAATTGAAGTAATTGAATGATTTGATTCAAGGAATAGTAAGATCACTTACACTTCAAGAAATGATATAATTCCTGCAACAGCTTTCAAGTGAATCATTTAAATAAGAGAAATAACTTAACGACAATATGGAAAGATATTGTATCACCAAGCAAATCTAGTATCAGAGATCCTTCAGACGAGAAATTAAATTGAACTGTCTGAAAAAAATTGCTTCAGATTATACAAGAAATGCAGAAAAGAACAAGTCAATATAAGTGATAAAAGGTACTGCAGAAGCTGGAGAATCCGAGATAATAAGCATGGGGCTGGATGAACACAGCAGGTGAAGCAGCATCATAGAAGCAGGAAAACTTGACGTTTCGGGCCTAAACCCTTCATCCTGCAGCCCAATGGCATCAATGTGGATTTCACAAACTTCAAAATCTCCCCTCCCCCAACCGCATCCCAAAACCAGCCCAGCTCATCTCCGCCTCCCTAACCTGTTTTTCCTCTCACCTCAAGCCACACCCCCATCTCCTATCTACTAACATCATCCCGCCCCCTTGACCTGTCTGTCCTCCCTGGACTGACCTATCTCCTCCCTACCCCCCTACCTACACTCACCTTTACTGGCTCCATCCCCGCCTCTTCGACTTGTCTGCCTCCTCTCCACCTATGCTCTCCTCTATCCATCCTCTATCCACCTCCCCCTCTCTCCCTATTTATTTCAGAACCCTCTTCCCCTCCCCCATTTCTGATGAAGGGTTTAGGCCCGAAACGTCAAGTTTTCCTGCTCCTATGATGCTGCTTGACCTGCTGTGTTCATCCAGCCCCATGCTTGTTATCATGGCACATATCTTACGGACAAGGGTTACCAACTACCTCTAGACTTGATACTGGGATGACTGTTGTTAGTTTATTTGAAAAAAGTCCTAAGCTGAGGAGAAGGAACTTACAACATTCTGGCAGAGACCTGCATGGTGCAGGCAGACCACTTAAGAACAAGCAAATGCTGAGAGTGGTTTTAAAATACAGAGAACAGAAATATCAACTGGAACAAGTGCACATCATCAGAAACCAATAGAAAAGCATGCTTCACACTTAAAATCCAACCATATGGTGAAGAACCTTAAGCAGCTCGCATGCCAAATGCCAATGATTAATGTAACTCGACTCAATGTGAGGAAGACATTAGAGGTCTCATAAAATTATTTGCTGAACCAAAGACAACATGTGCACTGCTTGAGATTAATTATATTGGCACCTGGCAACTCTTTGTGACTTAGAAATCAAAAAAAAGCAATGATTTCACAGGTCGGGTTGAATTATTCAATTATCTCCCAACCACAGATGAATCTTCAAAATCTGACCATGAGGCACTTTTTGTGGTTTGAAGGTGGAAGACAGAAGGTGGTTGTGGAAGGTTACTTTTCAGACTGGGGACCTGTGACCAGTGGTGTGCCGCAAGGATCAGTGCTGGGTCCACTGCTTTTTTGTCATTGATATAAATGATTTGTATGTGAACATAAGAGGTATGGTTAGTAAGTTTGCAGATGACACCAAAATTGAAGGTGTAGTGGACAGTGAATAAAGTTACCCCAAAGTAGAAATGGGATCTTGATCAGATGGGCCAATGGATTGAGGAGTGGCAGATGGAGTTTAATTTAAATTAATGTGAGGTGTTGCAATTTGGAAAGGCAAATCAGAGCAGGACTTGCACACTTAATGGTAAGGTCCTGGGGAGTGTTGCTGAACAAAGAGACGTTGGACTGCAGGTTCATATTTCCTTGAAAGTGGAGTCACAGGTAGGCAGTGTAGTAAAAAGGGCATTTGGTATGCATGCCTTTATTGGTCAGTGCATTGAGTATAAGAGTTGGGAGGTCATGTTGTGGCCATACAGGACATTAGTTAGGCCACTACTGGAATACTGCGTGCAATTCTGGTATCCCTTCTCTAGGAAGGATGCTATGAAACTTGAAAGGGTTCAGAACAGATTTACAAGGACATTTCCAGGGTTGGAGGGTTTGAGCTGTAGGGCGAGGCTGAATAGACTGGGGCTATTTTCCCTTGAGTGTTGGAGGCAGACGAGTGATATTATAGAGGTTTATAAAATCATTGAGGGGCATGGACAGGGTAAATAGACAAGGTCTATTCCCCGTGGTGTGGAAGTCCATAACTAGAGGGCATAGGTTTAAGGTGAGAAGGAAAGATATAAAAAGGACCTAAGTGGCAATTTTATCGTGCAGAGAGTAGTGCATGAATAGAATGAGCTGCCAGAGGAAGTGGTGGAGGCTGGTACAATTACAACATTTAAAAGGCCTCTGGATGGGTATATGAATAGGAAGGGTTTAGAGGGATAAGGACCAAATGCTGGCAAATGGGACTAGATTAAATTAGGATGTCTGGTCGGCATGAATGAGTTGGACAGAAGGGTCTGTTTCCATGCTTGTATACCTCTAAGATTCTATGATTTTGACAATCACCAGGAATTAGTTGTACACTCTTGATTCAGTCACTTCAGCTGTTTCAAACAAGCAGCTTTGAAACTGCACAATCAGCATCATTGTTTATGATTGAGCCTTATAAAATTATGTTATCAACCAAAAGCATATGACAAAGTATAGAAAGATCACATGTAAATATACATCATTACAGCATCCAACGCAGAGAGTATTTATTTCAAAAACACAACTATCTCCTCTGACATGATTCAATGAAACTAGAGATGCTCCAAAAGAGACAAATGTTCAATGGTGATGTCAATGCCAGAGTGTGTCCTCTGCAAAGTTCAGGAAATCAAGGATCTGTCAAGGATCCAGTGTGACCATGAGCTGTGCCTGGATACTTCATCTTTAAGCTGCAGACTTTCAATCCAAGTTATCAATCATTTCTAAAGTCAGAGACATGGAGAGGAGATAGATAGTAATAAATCTAATTAAAGCAAAATACTGCGGAAGCTAGAAATTGAAATAAAAAGAGAAACTCAGTAGGTCTGGCAGCATCTGGGCAGAAAGAAGCAGAGTTAACATTTTGAGTCTTATAAGAATCTATTTCAGAAACTGAAGAAATAATTGTACGGTTAATTTTATTCTTGTGGTGTGGATTTTTAGTGGTAAAAGACTTGCACTTGTACAGCCTAACTGAGATAAGAAGGTAAACTTGGTCAATCAGGAGATAAAGGACTGATTCTCAGAGGAGCTAACCTCTACCTGGAGGAGGAAGATCAAGGAGCAACAAGTCCTGACAAGTCAAAAGGATCATCTCAGCCAATGTTGTGGATGGGGACCATTGAACTGCCTTCCCAGTCTTTCTCTCTGCTCCATAACACTCATTTTCCTTTTGGTAGCTGTCTGCAGGTGTGTGTAAAGGAAGTTTGATCAAGGGGGTTTTAACTAGTAGAGTTTTAACTAGTAGGGTTATCTGTTAATCATTCATAATTTTTTATTCATAGTTAGAATCAATTTGTAATAATTAGCAATCCTCACTGAGTACTGAAATGTGGTCTGTGCTTTCTGTCAACTTGACTCTAATAGATAAATAAATCTGGGAAAATTGCATGCTTTTATAAAATCACTAATTTTAATTACGACTCTGGGAACAGCAATGCAGCGTTTCAATGTGCTACCCCAGTGAGGTATAGCACAGTTAAAAAAGCATCACAAAATATTTATTAAATTGGGGAATAAAAGTAAATTACGATCTTCCATCAAATACCAGCATCATTTTCACCAAACATTCCACAAATTAGCCCAATTACCATTAAAGGCTTCTCTTCATCTGATTATGTTCTTGAAAATTTACTGAGGCAAGACTCTAGCTCGTACTTGCATTTCATAGATCAAATTGTTGAGATGATGTAATCTGAAATTGTCAAATAACATCACATCACAGGTTTAGAATGTCGTAAACGATTACTTTCATTTGTTTGCGGGCATAGTTTTCATAAAATTCTGCTTCCTTTACTAGTTTTTGCATTTTTAATGTTCCCTTTTTAAATTTAAACTGAATTGTCATGCATTTTTTTGTATTCTCCAATTCTGTTTCAGGCAGCTGGAGGTTTTTCTTTGCTGAACCAGAATACATAAGACTACTGTGGACCAGGATGATGGACATTATTTCCACCAGTTGGAGAATCTGCTGCAGCTGATAAATGCTGCATGAATGCATTGCCTATTAAAGAGCCTCTTGGTCAAACCTGAAATCTCGGCTTCACAGCCACAACCTTTCTGCCCAGCTGCATCGCTATTAATGTAAGACTTGAGAGCACGAAAGCCTTTTTTCCAAAATTACATTTTCCTTGTAAGTACTTCACATTACTTTGGTTCTACTTTATTCACATGTGCATCGTTGTTATTTGTTGAGACTGGCTTAGTCAGAGAGCTCAAAGCAGCCACACATCTCATGGTTGAATGTTCATGTTTGTGTTCACACATTGTCAGAATGGTTGAACTTGCTGGTTCAGTGAGCCTCCCTTCTGTCCTTTGTAAACAACATTGTCGAAGATCACTGTCAGTGAGAGCTAATTGAAATGTTGTAGCTGAATCCAAAACCCTGTGAGGGCTCTGCCAACTAACACCTTGAAATAGACATACTTTTAAACAGTACTGATGCTGCCAGTAGGCTCCTCATTTTCTTGACTGATTAATTCCACTACACTCACTGAATCAGGCCCTTTCCACTTCACTCATTGATGCCCCCAATGCACCTCTGATCTCCTTTAGATATCTCTTCCAATCCTTCACTCTACACCAAAAGCCCCCCACCGCTGACTCACCCTTGCCAGTTCTGAGCCTCCACATAAGAATCCATTCTCTCATAGCCCTCTTAGGTCCATAGAAATTAATGAGGTGAAACTAGCAATTTGCATAAAGCCAACAGGATCATACACCACCATGAACCAAGTGATACAAAAACCTTTTTATTTACCTCGAAGGTCAGACACAGTTACTAAAGGCTTTACACTAACAAGTATTCCTGCTTTGCAAATGCATTAACCCCCACCATAGACCAGTGTAATGTTTGCCCTGACACAAACAGGCTGCTGACTTTATCTCTGCATCTCAAACTACCTTCACAACAAATGCTACATTTCACAGCCCCCCAAACTAAGTCAACCCTCATGCCACACCATCACCCATGCAGACTTCATAAAATCAATGTGACGCCTCTCCTATGATTAAGGGGACTTGGCCATCATGCGTCCCACCCTGATGGGCTGCATAAATCCAATTTTGATGGGCTGAAGGGCCTTTTCTGCACTGTATGAATCTCTGAATCTGTTTTTTCTCAAGAATGTGCGTGGAAAGGGATTGAGATCAATACCTTTAATACAAAGTTCCCAGTAACACAGCGACTCAATCAGGTTCTGTTTATGTTGGCATACATTCCGCAGCAAAATCAGATGAATTTCAGCACTGGCCTATTTAACAGGCATTTATTTTCCATATGCAAATAAATCTCTTTGAATTCAATAGCCTGCTGCCAGTAGATGAAGCAACTTTTGAGAGAATCAGTGAATTAAAAAGAACTGCACAGCATGTTATAGCTGCAGTCTTTGTCATAGAACATATTTTCCAAAGATAAACAAAAATAAATACTTACACATTTGACAATTGCGTTAATCACAGTACAGTTTAACTTATATTCAGGTTGGAAAGACCTGGTCTTCATTTGGCTAAATCCTATTGTAAAAACAGAAAACATGGCAGTAAATCCTGTCACACTGACACTGTGTTATCAGTCAGAAATATATTTGACTTTGTAGGTCTTTCATTGAAAAATGTTGTCACTGTTCAGAGCAGTGACATACACAAGAATGACAAATGAAAAAAAATTTACAGAAATTATGAAGGTAGCTTAGGATGATTGATTGACACCACATCTACAAGCATTCACTCCTGTTCACACTGATACTCAGTAGCAGCAATTTGTATGATCCACCAGATTCACTGCAGAAATTCCCTAAGGATCCTTAGCAGAACTGTCCAAACCCACAACCACTTCTATCTAGAAAAGAATACATGGGTGAACCACAATCTGCAAGTTCCCTCCAAACCACTCACCGTCCTGACTTGGAAATATATCATTGTTACTTCACCGTCGCTGGGTCAAAACCCTGGAATTCCCTCCCTCATGACATTGTGAGTCAACCTCCAGTACATGGCCTGCAACAGTTCAACAAGGCAGCTCACCACCACCATCTCAAGGGCGAGTAGGGATGGGCAATAAAGGCTGGCCCAGACAGCAACGTCCATATCCCATGACAGAATTTAAAAAAATGATGGTGAGCTGGAGATGAACAAGTTGCAAGAGCAGGAGGACTTGGGAAGAATAAAGAAATAAAGCCAGAAATGAGGTAGAGGCTGACAGGCAAGCAGAAAAGTCTGCAATTAAGTTTTACATTGCGTTCAGGGATTCTAAAAATCAAAGGCTTCAGATTAAATATGTAATTGATCTGTCTCTATTGAAAATGATTGCTTGTTGAAGTGAGCACACGAGGTTGTTGAAAATAATCTGCAATGTGCAGAGTTTGAAGTATTAAAAATGAAATTGTTCTGTGTTTCTGGAGCTGTTATTGGATAACAGTGCAGAAATCAAACAGTTACTTGTTGAAGAAAATAATGATTCAGTAAATAATTTTCTGGCATAGACTCAATAGGTTGAATGGCTCCTTTTTCTCATGTAATGACTTGATAGCTCTATCTAAGAAACTTCAAGGGGTGGAATCTTAGAGGGGTGTGAGCAACATTGGAGATGGTGAGATTTGAGAAAGGATGGGACAAGAGGTCCAATAAATCCTATCTCAACATTGGAACATCTCACTCCACCTTCTCTGCTTTTGTTGAGCAGTGTGACGATGACAGGGTCTGGTGTCGTGGTCTCCACTACTAGTCCCGGGGGAAGAGAAACCTCCCAGTCTGCACCATCCTGTCCAGCAGGACTTCCAAGACCCTGGCAGCAAAGCTGTGTGTCAATTTGCCTCTATCTGTGATGCCCAGGGCAAATGTCAGGAACTGTGCAGTCCTTGAAAGAGATAACAAGGTGTGGGGCTGGATGAACACAGCAGGCCAAGCAGCATCATAGGAGCAGGAAAGCTTGACGTTTCGGGCCTAGACCCTTCATCAGAAATGGTTACTGTGCAGTCCTCGAAAGACAACGCTTGTCCAGGTTCACGACAGACTTTTAAAGAGGGCACTGGCGCAATAGATGTCAGTCTTTCGGTAGAAATCTGGTAAGTAACAAATTGTTCTGGAAATAGCACATGGTAAGATGGAGGTAGACTTGGATGCCAGAGACACAATAGCTAGGTTATTAATAAGGTGATTTGGCAAGATACAGTGAGAAATCTGACTGCGCGTTGGTGTGAGAGTTCCTCCAGCAAATCTCAATGCAATATGCACTTAGCCAAATCGTAAGGCGTAGCTCTAAGTTATAGTTTTACCATTTGATTGAATGCGACAGGTTCAGAAATCCCAGTCAAAGATGCATTTCTTAGTTTGACAATTCCTATGAAAGGTTACACCAAAATTTTGGCAACAATGTTAAAAGTTGAAAACACCATCTACATGTCCTCACCTTCTCATGTTTGAAGACTACTCACCACCACCGCAGGGGCAACTAGGATAATTCTGTGATCCAGTTTTCAAACAGGAATTGCAACAAACGGCCTCTGTCTCAGTTTCCAGGAAGAAAATTTAAAGGAACAAAGCAGGAATTCACATTGCTAAGTAGGAGACATTTTTTGAGACCAAATAGCACTATTCTGTCAGGACATAACTTTGACAATTACAAGAAACAAACCTGTGATCATACAGTTTTTTCTAATACTTGTTTATCGGACAGTTACTGACAGGGATAGCATTTATTGGCTACCCCTCACTGCCCTTGGGAAGAAGATGGTGAGCTATCTTCTTGAACTGCTGCGGTCTGTGGCAGGTACGTACACTGACAATGCTCTTAGGAAGGCAGTTCCAGCATTTGGCACAGTCACAATGAAACAATAGTTATATTGTTCCAAGTCAGGATGCTGTGTGATTTGGAGGGAACTTGCAGGCTTCCTTACTGTGCCACTGATCCAGATGACAGAAGTTACAGGTTTGGTAGGTGCTGCCAAAGGAGCCTTGGTGAGTTGCTGAATACTCCTTTGTAGATGATACACACTGCTGTTACTGTATGTTGGTGGTAAAGGGAGTAAATATTACAGACGGTGGATAGGATGGGAGTCAAGTGGGTGGCTTTACCTTGGATGGTGCTGAGCTTGTTGGGTATTGTTGGAGATCCAAAGAGCAAGGTGGACCATTAATGAAGCTTTCTGCTTCAACCTTTCATTCATTGTAGCTCATACTTTCCAAACTGATCAGTATGTTTTACATTTGATTTTGTCCACAACAGCAGTTTAAAGGAAAGCATCCTTTGGAAAAAAAGAATATCTATTCAACTTCCAAAATTAAATATATATTTCTCAAGTTAGAATGTTTGACAATTCAGGTTACTAATAACCAGGCTTCAATTTCTCAAAAACAACACGGAAATTACTTCTCCTGATACATGACTAAGAGAAATAGCCATCTTCCAAGCACAAGGTTCAGAAGAAAGAAGCTTGAGATTTTCTTTGCTGTGATTCCAACGCTTGAACTTACATTGGCATTTCCGGATCTTCCATGAAAGTGCAGGGCTGGAGTTGTTGTTGGTGCCACCATTAAGTGTCAAAAGCATGGATAAAATTAATGCTTTATTTACTGCCCCTGTTAAATTAAACTACATTTCAGGATGGATTGTTCTTCAGATGTCTGAATCACATTTGAAGGAATTAAATGGTAAAGTATTTCTTGTGAAACTACCAAAAAAAATCACTTCCACAATTTCTAGACTTCTCTCTTGATCGAACTTTTACCCTATACTAAAAGCTCAATTAGCTGTCAATAAATAAAGCATGAAACCTATGTTTGTGCTGATCTGAAAATCATCAATCTTATTTGAATTTGGAAGCTAAGCTGACGCAAGCCTGGTCACCACTTACATGGGAGATGCTTGCAAATACCAGTGGGCAGGTAGGGTCTTGTGATGCTGTGATAGAATCTCTATCTCCAGTTCAGAAAGTCTCTGTTCAAGTCTTATCCCAGAAGGTGATGTCATAACAGGCTGATCAAAAAGAAGTTCCATCTGAGACGTAAAAATTAAATTCTCTACTAATTGTTGTGGTTTCAAAAAATAATACCAGAGCCAGTGCTAATTTCTGAACATAAACCTGATTTAAAAATGCAGGAAACTTACGGTGATGACTGATCCAGTTAAAATAAGTATGAAATTAAGAGTAGCCACTTTTATCAACAGAGCTCGAGATCTCCCTCTGTAGGTGTTGTCATTGTTGTTCACTGCCAATGTGATGCAAGAATAAACATAAAGATAAAATAAATCATTACAATGATCTAATTTTAACAATTATTCTTTAAGCGTCATTAATATTCTATGTATATTTTCACTTCCGAAGATGGTTTAAAAATGAGCTTGCAAATTTTTGTGTCCTAACTGGAGCTCCTGGTGATTTTTAAGTTTGGGTTTAGATGTAGCATTCCAGCATCCATGCTTGCCATCCACCACCCAATGCTGCTTACAGTGAAACAGCTTTCACCAACTTTTGTTGTATGAGGTAACAGTTCCGAAAGACTTCAAGCTGAAGTTGCAAAAGCTTCACCCAACCTGATATTCACACATCACACACATTGTGGAGCAGTGAGCCTTAAGCTTTAAGAGTAGAAAGGAGGATTGGTGATAGCAAACCATCAGTGAATGGCACCCAGCGGTCAATAGGATAAACGTGAGAGACAGCAACATATATTCCTTAAATCTGCCCACATTAAAAAAAAAATTGACACTCTCACTACCGGGATACATTAGTTTCATTAAATAATGATTTTTAAAACTATTATTTTTGTCCTTGACCAATTTTTTTCAACATTTCCTTATCATCATCAATTGTCCTTCAGTTGAAGAATGAAACTACTCAAGGTCATGAATTACTGCCATGAGTCTTTATGTGATGGTATGGGCGAATTCCAACCCACAGATCTTTGGGCACATGGGGCAGGATGTCCCACAAGGGAGTGAGGTCTGGAGTGTGTGATTCACTTCATTTTCTTTCCTTCTCTGCTGCCACCCTGCCTCATCATTAAAGTGTTGGTACTCAAAGCATGATGCAGCTTGCTGTATAAGTTGTTAGTCCTTGAAAAAATTGTTAGCAAGCTCCTCTCAGTCACCAGTGTCAGTGTTGCCATGTTGCAGGAGGAACTTCAGAGCTTCTTTGTCATAATGTCTTTGTCCTCCCTTAGAAAGGAAACCATTTAAAACATGAGAAAACAGGACCTGGCAAGAAACCTTTCTATCAGTGATCTAGGCATAGTGTACCATCTATCATAACTGATTTTGCATGAATTTTGCCTGAATGCCATTGAACTGATTTCAAGAGGACACTAGCAATTATGTGATGGTCCTCCCATTGAATCTAGAGGATGTGATGCGGGCATTGCTGTTGATATTTTTCAAGTGCTCATATATTCTCAATTGATAAACAGACCAGGTCTCACTGTAGTACCGTAATGTGGTGAAGGTAAATGGTCAGCACATATGAGGAATTTTATTGTCTTCCAAAGGCCGTCATTGTCAAACACTCACTGCTGTTGTCTGCAGAAGGCTAAGCTGATGCAACTAATCCATTATTGAATCTCCTCATCAATGGTGGTCTTTTGAGAGAGATGGCTTTCAAAATGGCAAGTGTTTAATATTTTACAGAGTCTCTCCTTCAACATATGTGCGAGGTGGAATATTTAGCTAAGCAGGTCTGGGTTGACATATATGTTCTACTATGGCAACTTTAGGGACAGGCCAAGTCCCACGCATGCAGAATTGATGTTGAGAGTGGCATATGAATCTGGATCAGAGTGAGCAACAGCACCGCAGACATCTGCATATTGCAGGTTATTTATGTCTATGGTGGTCAGTTTAGTTTAGGCACGCAGGTGATTGAGGTTAAGGAGTTTTCTATATGGACACCAACCTTCCCTCTAAGCTGCACAGTTGAATGCATACACAGCTGGTCCAAGGTTCTGTGCACGGCGATCAGCATCAGCATGCTGTTCACCACATTGAATTCTGGTTTCAAAAGTCATTGCTGCACACGCACCTCAGAAGCCCACAGAGCTGGAAGGAAGATTCGAGGGACCGCTGATTGGCAGTGCTTAACACTCACACCACAATGTAGTTGAATTTTTGAGGTGAATAGCCATTGTCAGGTAGATTGTAAAAGGAATGGGGTGGTGGGTGTGCAATTATCACACAGCCTTGCTGGACACCATTGTGGATTTTGGTTTCAGATTTCCACTCAAGAAAGTTTCAGTCATATCATTATCATGCTACCATTGCAGGATTGTGATGAAGTTTCTTGGATATTCAAGTCTACAAAGAGAAATCCACAGAGCCTTACAATTTATAGAACTTAGTGCTTCGGTAAGGTTGATGGCTGCAGTGTAACATTAGTCTTTAGTTAGTTCTTGACACTTTCCTTGGATTTACCTGGTAATGAAGACCATGCCAGAGCTTTGTCTGAAAGTGTCACTGGTAGGAATTCCTCAGCTACAAGTGATAGTCAATTCAAGAGAATGTGTGTCATAATTTTCCCTGCTATGAAAAGGGAAGAAACAATTTGATCGTTTCCACAGCATGGGTGATTTCACTTCTTGAATATAGTTATAATAATCGCATTCCTAGAATAAGGGGGGTGTTTGCTACCTTCTCAAATCCACAATGGGTACACTGAGTTTCATGGGAACCGAAGTCAAGCAGCTTTCTCAACTTCAACTTTAATATCACGAGGGCCACAGGTTTTTTAAACTATTCATCCGTTTGAATATTTCTAGCAGTTCTCCCACTGATGGAAGTGCAATGGATTTGACCATACGGTACTGGAGGATAGCCTGGAGAATAGAATTTCCACTTTGGATTAATGATTGAGGAGTTATCAGATGAATCCCAAACACCTAAAATCCAGGTTCTGTGGTTATTTGGGAAGGCAAATGGTCTGTTGGCCTTTATATCAAGGGAATGGAATTTAAACATAAGCAAGCGTTGCTAAAACTGTACAAGGCACCAGATAGACCACAGCTGGAATACCATGAACCCCTTATCTAAGGAAAGATGTTGCAGACAGTCCAGAGAAAGTTCACAAGGCTGATCACAGGCATGAAGGGACTGTTTTACGAGAAGACATTGAATTGGTTGGGCCACTACTCATTAGAATTTAGAAGAATGAGGTGACATCTTATTGAGACATAAAATATTTTTAGGGGGCTTGATAAGGTAGATGCTGAAGGTCGTTTCATGTTGTCTAGTGTTAATAAGCGTAATTCCAGAGTATGTGTCACCCATTTAAGACAAAGATGAGGAGGAATTTCTTCTTTCTGAGGGCAGTGAATCTGAGGAACTCTATACCACTGAGGGCTGTCAAGGCTGAGTCATTAAGTATATTCACTGCAGAGACTGACAGATTTTAATCAGTCCAGGAAATCAAAGGTTATAGGAATAAAGCAGGAAAGTGAAGTTAAGAGTTATCAGATCAGATGAATGGCAGAGTGGACTTAATAGGCAGCACTTGTTAAAGATAACAATGCCATTCATCAATGCTAGGAAAAACATTCCCAAAAGATCATAAGACCTTAAGACGTAGGAGTAGAAGTAGACCATTCAGCCCATCGAGTCAGCCAGTCCAGATGCATCTACCAGCTCAGAAGATGAATTTACTCAGAAGCAGAGGATAGGAATATAAGCATACAGGAACAGGCCTGTTCTACCATTCAATGAGACCATGACTGACCTATAGGCTAACTCCAACCATCTGTGTTGGTTATATATTGTGATCCAGGAGAAATGAAAGGTGTCCTTAGAGTTAGTTGTAAGTTACCGATGTCTCAGAAGACTAATGTCACTCTTACAGAAGAGAGTGAGACAAATAGTTTATAAATACAATATCATATAAATTCCAGAAATGTTGTTAACTGCAAAAATATAATCTTTCGTTCAATGCTTTTAACTTCAGTTATTTAAGTATCTAATTGTACATTAATCATACAGATCTTAACTATAAATTTATAACCGGCAAGCAGTAAATCCTGAAATGCTTTAACCCACATGAACTGTCTCTGTAACCTCTGGTAACTTCATCAATTAGCTCTGCTACTTTGTTGGTAATTGGTAAGAGAGAGTTAACTATTTTACTCAATAGGTTGTATAGATTGTGATGGTAGGTCAGTACTGTAAATGCTGATATAATTTGAAGTCTACATCCACCAGTTTGGAGTCAAATTTAGGCATCATTAATCCTTAGATATAAAGGGGGTGATAAACCCAGACGTTTCTTGAAGAGGAGTTAAGATGAAGCTTTAAGCATGTGTCTGGTTCCTTTGATGAATATTCTTGTCAGGCTATTGATCTTAATGTTCTTAAAAGTATTATCGATCCGAAAGAAAAAGATGCTGATTGTGTAAAATGATTATTTAAAATTAGTGCCCAGTGAGAGAGCTGAGAATTGTAGAAATACCCAACAATTTGATGATCCTGCAGGATTCGTAGGCATCATCTTTTGAATTCGTAAGTACATTTGCTGTAGAAGGAAGACATGAATGGAAAAGAACATGCACTTACAATGTGGTAAGTAAACAGTTTAGAAATTAATGTCCCAGCTTTTAATTTTTAGTAATTTTACAGAAAGTCCCTCGATCTCCCTGAGTGTGTAGCATTAATGACCGAGAAGGAAGATCTAGACAAGAAATGTGCTCTCTTGCCAAGGCTCTTGGATAAATGCTGGTCGTTATAAAGCAATCCTTTTGGAGACTACTCCCATTCTGTTCTAAAAACTAAAAGAGCTGTGGATGCTGTAAATCAGGAACAAAAACACAGTTGCTGGAAAAGCTCAGCAGGTCTGGCAGCATCTGTGAAGGAGAAAACAGAGTTAACGTTTTGGGTCCGGTGACCCTTCCTTAGAACTGATAGTCATTCTCTCCTGGTCTCCACTCAACATCTCCTACCAATACCTTGCTTAAGAGGAGGATCTCCAAAGAAGAAAGAGTCGAAGCCTACTGTGTTTTGAATTCTATCATACACGGACCCATTTCTTGTCATTTGTGAAAATATGAGATTTTGTAGGAGATTTGCTACTTTTTTATTAGTCAACAAGATTTAGCATTGTTATCATGTTAAAAAGAATAATACCTCAAAATCTAATACTCTGAAGTATTCAGCAAAGACCCGTCAAGAACAAAAACTTTCATTTATGAAGCAATTTGGTAAAAGGGAGGCGATGGCCTAGTGGTATAATTGCTAGCCTGTTGATCCACAGACCCAGACAATGTTCTGGGGACCTGGGTTTGAATCCTGCCATAGCAAATGGTGGAATTTGAGTTCAATAAAATATCTGCAATTAAGAATCTAATGATGACTGTGAATCCATTGCCGATTGTCAGAAAAGCCCATCTGGTTCACTGACATCCTTCAGGGAAGGAAACTGCCAGCCTTACCTGGTCTGGCCTACACGTGACTCCAGACCCACAGCAACGTAGTTGACTCTTAACTGCTCTCTGGGTAATAGATGCTGACTAGCCAGCGACGCCCTTATCCCATGAATGAATAAAGGAAGTAAAATATCCCAAGGCACTTCACAGAAGCATGAGCAAACAAATAATAGCAGGACAAAATTAATAGTTAAATAGACAAACGTGAGCTATTTAAGGAAAGCCAACATGGAGTTCCAAAGAGAAATTGTCTTTAACTTGCTGAAGATTTTTGAAGAGGCAACAGAGAAGATTAATGATGACACTTGACACAATGCCATATAACAAACTTATGGGGAAAGTTAGATCTCATGCAATAAAAGAGATAGTTGCAACATGGGGCAGAATCTTATAGGGGCCTGAAAGAAATGGGCCATTGCCACAAAAACAGCGAGAAACCCAGCAAGACCAGTCGCAATTTTGCAAGCAACTCATTACATCTTTTAAGCAATGTCTAGGTGTTGAGACTCACACCTTGTCCACAGATGTTGACATCTGACTGTCCCCTCAGAATTGTCATGGCACCTTTTCAACCCTCCTACAGGGGCTTAGGAACCACAGGCTTGTATTTCATGGTGCAGCGGTGATGAAAACTGAAGTTCTGTCTGGGGGTGGTAGGGAACACACATTGCTGAATGGCACACTGACACATCAATCTAACACTGACAGCATGTGACAACTGCTTGTCAACAAGCACACTGACCAAAATGGCCAAGTCAGAAATATTCGGGCGGTGGGAGGGACGGGCGCTGTCAGCCAAACAGTCCTGGTACTGTCAATCAGTAAGCACAGGCTGCACACAGTCTAGGGACTAGACCATGGTCATTTGGTCATGTTTAGGGGATATATCCGATTACAGTATAGGCAGCGTGAAGCAGTCAGTCCCACAAGGTCATCACAAGCACTCAAGGGAATTGTATATTGTCAGGCAGGGAGCTGCAAACACAGCATTGAGGGGTCAGGGCTCTGGTCAATGATGTCTAGATGCTGTTCATTGAAGTCATTCAGAGGGCTGGGCTGAATACTGCCCTGGGAGTTCATGTACTAATCATTCAGGAGAGCTCAAAGGGCAAAGGGGTCTCACTGCCAAAAAGTGCCAGGCAGTCAAGGTCTGGTGGAGGGGAAAACAGAGACATGTGTTCAGATGGGGACAAGAATGGTTACAGGAAGAAGCTCAAAGTTTGGGGAGTGGCAGGGGTGTGCAGACAGTACAGCATCAGAGGGCATGGCAGGCAGTGTTACGGGCTGAGATGACCACTGTGACTCTTTGGGCCACAGTAGCCTAAAGTGGACATTATTAATGTTGAACTTCAAGGAGCAGGGAGTACAGTTGGAGATAGAGGTCAATGAGATGGGGTCTCCAAATTGGGGCAAATGGGCAGAAATGGGTTGTCAATGCAGTGTGAGGTAAAGGAGAACATGGAGGTTCCAGTGGGGCAACTCAGTGACCTGGCAGATGGTGATGGTTCTCTGACATCACTCGCTGTTCACTCGATGCAAAATGCAACTGTAAAATGACTGGGACAACACCCAGTGTAACTGGAATAAGTGTCAGTTTAAAAGATGAAACTATGGACCCACATTTGCCAGATCATGTGAAATTGGAGGGAAAATACATGAATTAGGCATTTTCAAACTCCAGTCACTTTTAAACTGCGATCATTTAATTGTCCATTTACAATGCACGCAGAGTGAATGCACTTAGAATTCAAATGTTAGTCTCAGGCAATTTGCACAAAGCCATTGATGCTTACAGTGGGATCTCAGTGAAGCTGAAGTTAATGACATTGACTTAAAATGAGTGAAATGGTGGATGAAACTGACACAAAACCTATGAAACTTCCAAGAGTGCTGTGGGGGGACAGAGATCATCAGTTCATTATCTATCATTTAATTATTACCAATACATCTACTGAATGCAATGAAAGGTTGACTGACTGATGCATGTCTGGGATGGAGAGGGGATCAGAGCGTAGAAGGCAATCACTTTTCAATGTCTTGTGTCAGTCTCTCAGTTGGCACAGCACCTTCACTAAGCTGGTCAGGGCCCTGAGGCTGAAGCTGATTGTATGACAGAGACATGACCCCTCAGTATTGGGCGCTGCATGTCTCACTGTCTGCAGGAGAGTGTGCAGCCCTTACCTGCAGGCTATGCTATCACTGATTGTTCTGACGGCTAAGAACCTGTTCTGTTCCTTATGTTCCCTAACTAGGTCATTGCCTGCAACAGTGATGTATCCAGCTGCGGCTGGGATGTTGCTCACTATGGCTGCCTTCGTAAGAAATCAAAGGTGGATGCAGGACGACTAGAGCCAACAGCAAGCCTAGGGACAGGAGCAGATCTCTGCGGAGTCCGAGGACATCAAGCTCAGGCACAGGTTGCAGTCTTAAGTCCCTCAAGATATAAGGTCCACAGGAGACCCAGAGTCTTTTGTCCCCGACTCTGTCTCCCGGGGATGAGTGAGGCGCAGTGTTGACACAGGCTTCACATATCCTGGGACACTCTGACAGAACTACATCAGATACTGAAGTGGGACCTGCAGGCTGGAGGGATGGGAGGCCATCCTCTCCTAGTGGTTGTGAAGATGATAGCAACTTTGAACTACTGTGCAAATGGTTCCTTCCAGGGAGTGACAGTGACCTTTCTGAGACATTCAGGTGCACACCCACAAATGCTCAGGACAGTGGCCAATGGTGAAAGATAACGCTGGCTTATTTTGTTCCCCCAGGCGCAGGGTGTCAATGACTGTACACATATATCACTGAGAGATCTGTATCTCATCACTGCAGAATTCATCAAAAGGAAGGGGTTCCGTTCCTTTTAATGTCGAGGTGATTTGCATCCAACAACACCATTTCCCGAAAGTGTGTGCCCACTACCCTGGCAACTGTCAGGGCTCCTACATGTGGAGCACTTTCTTGCATTTGCTGCATTGGAGAGCCCAGATGCCTTACAAAGCTGGTTACTGGGCCACAAGGGCTACCCGCTGCAACCATGGCTCCTGACACCATAGCACTACCCTGTAACTGATGCACAGTGCAGATACAGTGCGGCCCATACTTCGACAGCAGCTGTGATGCAGCACCATACTGGGCTGTGGAAGTTGCAGTTCCACTCCTTGGACTGGTCTGGGTGGGGTCTCTTTAGTATAGCCTGGACTGAATGTGCTGCATCAACCTGGTGTGCAGTGCTCTGTGTGAGTGGAGCAGGCAATGAGGTGATATGCTGAATGCTGAGAGGCTGGGGGAATGGGAGTAACCTTGAGAGCAACAGGGAGGGGGAGCTCTCTGCATGGTCAAGCTTAGCTTCTTCAGGTACTACAAGCTTGACAGGACCTGACTGATACCTGTTCCGAGTAGATGAGAGCTGGGCACAGCAGGCAATCATGGAATGTAAAATAGTCATTGGTTATGATACCAGCAGCTGGTTTGCATTGTCAGGTGAACTGCTGCTCTCCTTATTTTCTTCGTATTTCATTTTGCTGACCGTCAATAAAAGCTTATCTTTGGAATTGTCTGATTGCTTGCCTGTTTCTGATGCTCTCCTATTGGACATTGACAAGGTGTAAGTCTACATTGGGCATTGGGGGGGATAGAGTTACTGTGACCTAAAGAGGGTCAGCTAAGATTGGAGCTAAAAACAGGTAAATTATGTTGACGAGTACTTAAATAGTTTTGCCTGTGTGAGGGAATGTTAGCCATGTTGCCTACGTGCCATGAACAGTGTGGTTTTATGGCTGCTGTGCCATTACTTTGCTGGTGAAGGGCAACGTAGGATTGCTAACACAGAATAGTCTTTTAAAGATGGTCCGGGTGCCAGGGATGTCATCTTTTGGCTGATATCAAGTGAATGGCAAGTTTTCATGGGCACACTGTACGGTAAGATGGGGCTAGAATTGAGTGAGAAGGGCACAATAGTAACAAAGTCAGTCGTCTATGCATTTGTTAGATATGGTGAAAGATTTTGCGATGCCTCGTCGACAGAAAAACTCAAAGAAACCAAAACCAAGTCAAAAAGAAGTAAGATACAGTCTACAGATGAGTGACAGGAAACAGAAGGCTGTGTTTAATGGATGTATTTTGGACTTCAGGAAGATATATTCTACAGTTCACCACGAGTCAGTGTTGGGACCCTTGTTTTCCTGATCTATGTATTAATGATCTAGTCTTTGGTCTCTAGTATACAATTTCAACTTTTACAGATGATATGAAACTAGAAAGCATTATGAACTGTCAGGAAGATAGTGTACAATTTCAAAAGGACATGGACAAGTTGGTGAAATGGATGCACAAGTGGCAGATGAGGTTCACTGCAGAGAAGTGTGAGGTGAAAAGGACATAGAGAAACATTACAAGATAAAGGCTAGCACTTTAATGGTGTGCAGAACCAGAGGTACTTGGGGATACAGTGGTATTTTCAAATTTTGATAAAAGCAATCAATGAGGTAACACACAAGATTATAGTGCATGAAATTATTGGAAATATATAAGCATAAGTTGACAATTAATTCAGAAAACAGGTAGCAGAAATCAATGGGTTACTTTTGGGACAGCAGGATGTAAACTGAGGAGTGTTTCGAGAATCAGTGCTTGGGCTTCAGATACTAAAAAATTTATAACAATAACCTGGATGAGGAGATTGGAGAAAAACATCCAAATTTGCTGATGATGCATAAGCGAGCCAGTCAAGTTAATTCTGAGCATTTCATAAAGAGACAGAAAATGGATATAAATTGTTTAAGTAATTGGGCAAGATTTGCAGGTAGTTTAAAATGAAATTTTTCACTTTCAAAGGAAGAATAGAAAAGCAGAACACATTTTAAAAGGTAAGAGATTAGTAACCTTTGGTAGTCAGTAGGAGTTAAGTGTTCCTGTATGTGAAACACAAAATGTTAGCATGCAGTTGCAGCTAGCAATTAGGGAGGCAAAAGGAATATTTGACTTC
This sequence comes from Ginglymostoma cirratum, assembly GCA_024137785.1. Classification (NCBI taxonomy): domain Eukaryota; kingdom Metazoa; phylum Chordata; class Chondrichthyes; order Orectolobiformes; family Ginglymostomatidae; genus Ginglymostoma; species Ginglymostoma cirratum. The sequence goes on from JAHRHZ010000039.1 coordinate 12,495,829, forward strand.
ATTGGAAGTCTTGTTGCATCTATATAGAATTTTGATGAGATGCCACACGCAGTCTAGCTCTGGTGACTTTACAAAAGGAAGGACATACATACACTAAGACAATGATTTAAAGGTTGATGAGATTGTCAGAAAGTCAGAAGTCACATGACACCAGGTTATAGTCCAACAGGTTTATTTGAAATTATAAGCTTTCGAAGCATAGCCCCTTCATCAAGTAAAGTCACCCGATGAAGGGGCTATGCTCCAAAAGCTTGTGATTCCAACTAAACCAGTTGGGCCATAACCTGGTGTCGTGTGACTTTTGACTATATGTGGGACTGATATTGATAGATGATTGAGCTCTAAGTGAGTAAAGGGATATAGGGATAGTGGTAGAAAATAGAATTGATACAGAATTTCAGTCATGATCTTATTGAATGGTAGAATAGCCTGGAGATCCCATATGGTCTTTTTCTTCCACTATTTCTTATGTTCTGATGGAGGTAGAGATGTTAAGGGAAAATATTGTCAGAACTTAAGGCTGGACAGCTGAAAGCATGTCCACCCATGATACAGCAATTAAAGACAGGGATGTGCAAGGAGGAATACACACATTACATTTTAATATTAAAGAAGGTTACAAAGGTAGGTTACCAGGAAAAGGAGAGAAGTTAATGTTAGGGGCCAATGCAATGGCTTTATCTCTCCCAATTTTCGGTTGGAAGAAATTTTTGCACTTCTGGTCCTTGATATCTGACAAACATTGTGACAAATCAGAGATGATGGAGAGGTCAAGGGAAAATTCGTGAGAAAGTACAGCTGGGTATCATCAAAGTACATATAAAATCTGACATGATCTTGGATGAGATTGTGGAGATGCAGCATAGAGATGAGAAGTAGGAGGGAGCTGAAGATTGATTCTAAGCAGTGTCCAGAGATAACGTTGTGAATGCTAAAATAAAAGGGCTTGCAGGTGAGTCTGTTGTCTACAACTGAATGGAAAAAAATGTTACCAGATGATTAATGACTTTAATATTAGGCAGTTTAGTATCGAGGCCAAAGCGAAACCTGATTAGAGGATGTCCAATATGGAATTACATCCCAATATGGGGCGATACGGTGTCTCAGTGGTGCTGTCTCACAGCACCAGGGACCTGGGTTTGATTCCACCCTCGGGCGACTGTCTGTGTAGAGTTTGTACATTCTCCCCATGTCTGTGTGGGTTTCCTCCGGGTGCTCCCTTTTCCTCCCACAGTTGAAAGATGTGCAGCTAGGTGGATTGGCCAAGCTAAATTGCCCGTAAGGTTCAGGGATGTGTGGATTAGGTGGATTATAGGGGATGGGTCTGGGTGGGATGCTCTGCGGGTCGGTGTGGACTTGTTGGGCCGAAACGCTGTTTCCACACTGCAGGGATTCTATGAGTTCTATGAGAATTCTGGGAAACATGAACACAGACTTGGGAGGTTTCAAGAACTGAGAAGACGAAAGGGGAGGTGGACATGGAAAAGTAATTTGCATGGACAACAGCAGAGGGTATCGACAGTGGATGTTTTGAGGAAATTGGTGATGATGGACAATTTCAAGAAGGAGATAGTACCTGAGCAGAGAGAAGTGTCAGCATTATCAGTTTACATGGAGCTACGAAGGAAAGTTGAGTGGTCAAGAAATCATACTGATGATTCCACTGGAGTCTGTAACTAAATCACATTAAATGTCAATTTCACAATGTGATCTCCTATCAGAAGAGATATTTGCTCCAATCATATCCCAAAGCCTCCCCAGCAAACCACAATCATAAGTCTTCATTATGTTGAAATTTAACTGTGAAAGTGTAATAATATTTAGAGCAAGTTTTTTGTCTACTCTACTAAAGAAATTAATTACTTTGTGAAAATATACAGAGAAATTCTATTGACATGCATAAATGTATTCATTCTGTACTATGTCAGAGCAGGATTTCAAAGAAACATGATAACAAAATTCTATTATATGATTTATGCTGTGTCATATATTCAATTATCACATCTACCAATAATTTTTTGCAATGGTGATGACATATTTGGTGTAGATCATTTTTTGAAATATCCAGTAATGTACAAACTCAGAGCAAACATCATGGAAATCTTTCTGGATCATGCAGAGAGTGGAGGAGAAATTTGTTCCAAAACACTGCTTCCAGCTTCTCCATTGGCATGCCATTTGGGACATGCATTCGGTGATGTTTGGTGCTTTTTGACCCTGGGAAATTGCCTGGATGAGTGGAGCTCTAACAGCAATCGAGAAGCTCAACATGCTGCATGAAAAGCAGCAACTTGATTGGCAACCTATTCACCACTACAAATATTCACTCCCCTCACCTCAGACACAAAGCTGCAGGAACGTGTGCCATGTGCGTAATTATTACAACTGATCCTTAGATGGGTTTCCCCGCTTTGTTACAGTTCCAGCAGGGCTATCTAAAACCATTCTGCTTCTGGGTGGTGGAGGGATGAATTGGCACCTTTCGGGTACTCACCTGGCCCTTTGGTTGGTTGCAACAAGATTCATTTTAAAAAGATCCCTGCCTTTGCAGGGAATCTTTCCCACTGACACAAATTAACCAATGTTTTAAAAGAAACCAATATAGCCAGGCTTTCTTGAAATAACAAAAAGAATGAGTTTATTAGATAATAAATGTGAGATGAAATAGAAATGCAACACAGATACACACTGATTAGAAATAAGAGGTGAGCCCAAGAAGGTAATTTTTTTAAAAAAATCTGGATTGTTTTTGGAGATGGATAGTTGAATAATGTAGTTGATAAATTGGATGTTACCAGTCCCACGGACATTAGTAATTCAACAGTTGATTTTGAGATTTGTGGCTTTATATGTTGATTAAAACTCTTTTGTCCTGATTCCTTTTGGCAGTGGCTGACTGACAGCGCTCAGAGTGAGAGAGTCTTTTCTCTTTTCTTTACTTGCAGTGATGGGGTATTTAAATGGATGTACCCAAAGCTGTGACCCTCACAGCACACTGGTCTAACGTACCAGGAGATCAGGCTACTAACAGATAAAGACTAGGCTCGAAGTTCACTTTTGACTCCTGTCCCTGAGCATTCTTGAAAGGAAGAAAATGTAAACATATTTCTGCCCAGGTTACTGTTTCTTTTTATACCATCATATTCACAGTCAGAAATGTGACTCCCACGAGTTGATAATTCAGTTTGTGGTGCATTTTATCCATTTGAAGCTTCTTTACACCTCTTCAAATGAAACATTCCAGAGTCTCTTTCTCTCTCCGAGCAAAATCTGAAGCTACATCAGCAGTCAACCTTTGATTGTATTTCTGTTCTAAAAACAAAAACATATTGTAGTTAAAGTTTGATATGTCCATAGGTAGTCTGGGGTTATGATCTTGACAAGATACACAGAAACTCAACCTAGTTCCTTCAACAGCACCTCACAAATCCATTGCTTCTACCATCTCGAAAGACAAGGGCAGAAGTTGCATGCTAACACCACCATCTGCAAATTCACCTCCAAGGCCTGTGCCATCCTGACATGAAAACATATCACCATTCCTTCACTGTCACTGGGTCAAAATCCCGGAACTCCTTTCCTAACAACGCAGTGGGTGTACCTACATCACGGGAACCGCAGGATCTCAAAAAGGTGGCTCATGACCATCTTCTCCAGGGCAATTAGGAATAAACAATAAATGCTAGCCTAGCCAACAATGCCCACATCCCAGGAAATAACTAAATGGAAAAATTCAAAAAAAAAAGGATATTGCTAAAAACACAGCTCGATTGGTAACAGCATGCAATTTCTGCACCAGGTCTGAGAAGCAGACCTGATCATCTGATTCTCCAGCCCTAAATGCTTGAAGGGAGCAACTGTCACTAGTCCACCAAACTGAATAGGATTTTGCCCAGCCATGATGAAGTAATAATGATATATTTCAAAATCAGGATGGTGTGTGGCCTGCAGGGGAACCTTCTGTGGTGATGGTGATGTTTCCACGCATCTGTTGCTTTAATCCTTCTATGTGATAAGGGCTACAAATGTGAAAGATGCAGACAAAGAATCCTTGGCAAGTTGCTGCAGTGAATCTTGTAGATAGTACAGACTATTTATCAAAGGTTTTTATTATTATTGGATGTCTGTGTATGCTTCTTACCGTCAGCTAACAGAGATACCGTTTACTTCTACGTTAGGCCACATACACAGTGGCAATGGATATGGATCTTGTTCAGACACCTGAATGAATGTTAAACTGTTTCATAGCACTGAGCTGGACAACTGGGTTTTAGTTAACAAAAGTACTTAAAACTTTAGCTGCATTTCTTTGTTTTATGTAATCACTTTAGATGAATGGTTGCTCCATGGTGCTATCTGTTTCACTTTTTTGCAGCAATTAATTTAAATAAACTTTTTAACAGCACTGAAGTGAACGCAGGCTTTTAGCTCTCTACACTGAAACATCACGATACAGGAAATAAGGTTGATACATATAGGAAGTGCACATCAAATGGATGTGTTCTGATATAGATAACTTTTTTGGGGGCTTGGTACTATATTATGTTGGTGTAATGTGAATGAAGACCAGCAGATGGAGTGGTGAGTAACAGTAAATATATGAAAATAATAATTTGAGGCTGAGGTTGTAGTCACAGAATTTTCCTGACTTAGCTGGAAACTAGAAATTGTCAGAAGAATTGGAAACAAAGTTCTGTTCTGTACATCTGTTGTGTCTGAGTACATGCCTAAACTAAACTAAACTATCCAATGGTGGCAAAATATGGTAAAGTTAATATTAATATTGTTCTTTATCTTTGCTAAAAGTGGGATCTTGAAATTACGAGAAGCAGAGAAAAAATGATCAGAGGCCAATCAGAAGCAAGTTTGGAAAAAGTAAATGATTGGAATTTCTGCAGGCTAGTTTTTTGAGTTTCCACTTTAACTTTGTAGTGGTGAATTGGCAAAATGTCAGTTTCCCTGTTAGACTGGGGTTTTGCTGAGGGGAATTATCAATTCGGGTTGGGCATATTCTAGGAGGTTTATCACATGATTTCCCGTGCACAAGAATGTGCAGGTCACACTGCTGCCCAGTGGATCACCCAGCATGTCTATCTCATAGCTCAACATCTTCCATTACCAATCATTCAGTGAATACACTCCGCATTACCTAAATGGACGATTCTTCGCTTTCCACCTTCCAATCAACAACCCAATATAAATACACAAAAACAATAAGCAAAAGCTTTCAAGAAAATTTAAAAAAGCATCCCCCATCCCCCACAACACATTTCCTCGCCAACACCAACCTCTTTCCCCAACCCCTGTCCAGATACTAATATTTCATTCCTGGAGAGTGAAGGGAAATTCTCAACACTTTAACAACTTGGTGTTGACCTTCTGAAACATTTACATTCAAAGGTTGGGTAAATTTGCAAGGGAAATTCTACTCCAGGGTCTAAAAATCAGTAGGAGATTGCCTGGAGACATTGCTTCTTCTCACACAGTAGGGACGGCTGATTTCAAAAAGCCAGCAAAAGGGCCAGGATGAAGTGAACGACTCAAGAGATTCAAAATTTAATCAGTCTGTCACGTTCATAGATTTGATGAGCGAGATAAAAAGGTTGTCGTTTTACCAACTGTCCAAAACTAGTGGAGTATGAAATAGAATGAGTCTGTTTCAGAAAACAGATCATAGACAAGAGAAGCACAATTTTTGAAAAGTTGAATTTTGTTATAGCAAGAAAAGTACCAAAAAACACTGAAGAGTTTCCTGACAGTCTTTTGCTGCTTGGTGAAAAGATTCCATCTGTACTCTATCTTATAAACTATCTGATCATATTGTAGTGGGAACACAAGAATGACCGATTACAGTCACACTTCCAGTTAACTCATGGCCAATAGACATGAAGCTGGAAAAGCACAGCGGGTCAGACAGCACTCAAGGAGCAGGAAAGTCAACATTTTGGGCCGAAACCCTTCTCAGGACTGAGGAGAGGGAGGGGAGTCCAGAGGTAATTGGGGGGTAGGGGTGGGGCTGAGGGAAGGGTAGGTTGGATGAGAGTAGGTGGATGCAGGTAGGAGGCTATTGTGCTTGGTCAGTGGGAAGGGTGGAGAGGATAGGTGAGTAGGAATATGGACAGGTTAGGTCAGGTCAAGGAGGTGAGGAGTAGAAGGGGAAGGTTGGACATGGAATAAGGCTAGAGGTGGAGGGATTTTGGAGCTGGTGAAGTCAATTTTGAGGCCATTGGGCTGAAAACTCCCAAAGCAAAATATCAGGTGGTGTTCTTCCAGTTTACGTTTGGCCTCACTCTGACAGTGGAGGAGGCCAAGGATGGACATGTCACTAGGGGAGTGGGAGGGGGAATTAAAGTGGATGGCAACAGGATGGTCGGGTTTGTTGCTGTGTGCAGAGCACAGATGCTCCGCGAACCGATCCCTGAATCTGCATTTGGTCTCCCTGATATAGAGGAGACCACATCGGGAGCAAGGGATGCAATAGGTCAGGTTGGATGAAGTGCAGGTGAATCTCTGCTGGATCTGGAAGGATTGTTTGGGGCCTTAGACAGAGGTGAGAGGGGAGGTGTAGGGGCAGGTGTTGCACCTGTTGCAGCTGCAGAGAAAGGTACCGGATGTGGTGGAGGAGTTGGTGGGAAGTGTAGACCTGATGAGGGAGTCATGGAATGAATGGTCCCTGCGAAAAGCAGACAGTTGTGGGGAATGAAATATCTTTTAAATGGTGGGGTCTGATTGTAGGTGGCAGAAATGTCAGAGGATGATGCGTTGAATTCGGAGGTTGGTGGGGTGGTACATGAGGACTAAGGGCACTCTATCCTTATTGTTGTTGAGGAGAGGTGGTTTGAGGGCAGAAGTGCAGGAAATCAGGGAGATGTGGTTGAGATCATCCGTAATTACAGAGAAGGGGAAATTCTGGCCCCTAAAGTAGGAGGATATCTGGGATGTCCTGGGGCAGAGGCAGAGTATCGGATAGCATTGTTACGGGAGGGTGGATGAGAGGAGGTGTGGTTGAGGTAATTGTGGGAGTCCGTGGGTTTGAAATGAGTGTCAGTGGTGAGTCAATTTCTGGAGATGGAGGCGGAGAGATCCAGGAAGGGGAGGGAGGTGTCAGAAATGACCCATGTGAATTTGAGGGCAGAGTAGAAGGTATTGGCAAAGTTGATGAGCTGCTCAAGCTCCTTGCGGGAGCATGAGGCAGGACTGATGGAGTCATCAATATAGCGGAGAAAGATGGTGCCGGTGTAGCTGTGGAAGGGGGACTGTTCCATGAATCCTACAAAGAAGCAGGCATAGCTCGTGCCATGTGGGTGGCCATGGCCACCTCTTTGATTTGTAGAAAGTGGGAAAAATCAATGGAAAAATTGTTGAGGCTGAGGACAAAGTTCTACCAAGTGAATGAGAGTGGTGGGGGATGGTTGGGCCTAGGGGAGAGGAAGAAACAGAGGGTTTTTAGGCACTCTATATGGGGGATACAAGTGTACAAGGTCTGAACATCCTTGGTGAAGATAGGGTGTTGAGGGCTGGGGAATTGAAAGAGGCTATGCCTGCCTCTTTGTAGGATTCATGGAACAGACCCTCTTCCACAACTACACTGGTACCATCCCCCACATCTTTCTCAGCTATATTGATGACTGCATCGGCGCTGCCTTGCGCCCCTGCGTGGAGCTTGAGAAGTTCACCAACTTTGCCAACACTTTCTACTCCGCCCTCAAATTCACATGGGCCATTTCTGACACACCTCCCCTTCCGGGACCTCTCTGACTCCATCTCTGGAAACCGTCTCACCCCCACTGACATCCATTTCAAGCCCACGGACTCCCACAGCTGATTACACATCCTTTCACCCACCTTCCTGCAAAAATTCTATCCCATACTTTCAATTTCTCCACCGCTGCTGCATCTGCTCCTAGGCATTTTACTCCAGGACATCCCAAATATCCTCCTACTTTAGGGACTAGAATTTCCCCTCCTCTGTAATTAATGATGATCTCAACTGCATCTCCTCCATTTCCCGCACTTCTGCCCCCAAAACCCCTCTCCCCAACAACAACAAGGATAGAGTGCCCTTAGTCCTCATGTACCACCCCGCCAACCTCTGAATCCAAGGCATTATCCTCTGACATTTCTGCCACCTACAATCAGACCCCATCACCTAAAAGATATTTCATTCCCCACACCTGTCCGCTGTTTGCAGGTATCATTCATTCCACAACTCCCTTGTCAGCTGTACACTGCCCACCAATTCCTCCAGCACATCCAGTACCTTTCCCTGCTGCCACAAGAGGTGCAACACCTGCCCCTACACCTCCCCTCTCACGTCTGTCCAAGGCCCCAAACAATCCTTCCAAAGCCAGCAGAGATTCACCTGCACTTCATCCAACCTGATCTATTGCATTCTTTGCTCCCGATGTGGTCTCCTCTATACCAGAGAGACCAAATGCAGATTCAGTGATCGGTTCGTGGAGCATCTGTGCTCTGTATGCAGCAACCGACCCGACCTTCTGTTTGCCATCCACTTTAATTCCCCCTTCCACTCCCCTAGTGACATGTCCATCCTTGGCCTCCTCCACTGTCAGAGTGAGGCCAAACATAAACTGGAAGAATACCACCTGATATTTTGCTTTGGGAGTTTACAGCCCAATGGCCTCAAAGTTGACTTCACCAGCTCCAAAATCCCTCCACCTCTAGCCTTATCCCACGTCCGGCCCTCCCCCTCTCCTCCTCACCACCCTGACCTGACCTAACCTGTCCATTTTCCTACTCACCTATGTGCTCCACTCTTCCTGCTGAGCAATCACAATAGCCTCCTACCTGCATCTACCTATCACCATCTCACCTACCCTTCTCCCTGCCCCACCCGTCCTCATTTACTCTCCCCCTCCCCATTCCTGATGAAGGGTTTCTGCCTGAAACATTTATTTTCCTGCTCCTTGGATGCTATCTAACCTGCTGTGCTTTTCCAGCCTCACATCTACTGTCTTTGGCACCCAGCATCTGCAGTCCTTACTGTTTTCAAATTAACTCATGTTCAACCAATGATTCAAGCATGACAGAGTAATGCTATGATGCAGCAAGTCAGTAACCAGGTGGTAGGCAGTAAATAATGTAATTATTAACTAATATAAAACAACAATTATGATATTTTATATAGCATGTGGGCAATGACATCTGAGAAAGAGGCGTAGAATGGATGTGGCAGGCTCCTACTAAATATGGGACATTTATATCAAGTTCGAAAAAGAAATCACAATTCTTGAACAGAACACCTTCAGGAGGCATTCTGCAATTAATAAGAAAAACTCACGGCATTTTAAATGAATGGAGAAAGAGAAAGTGAGAAAATTATGGATTGTAAAACTGTTCAGTACACTTTAACATTGATGAGAGAGAGGTTTATTCCCGATAGCTGATTCCAATAGAAAAGAAAGTAGATGGATTTAAAAGATACAGCAAGTGAAAATAGTTTGGATGAAACAATATACTTCCTAAAGACTGTGAACTGCATGGAGCCGTAGTTGTAGTGCTCGGTGAACAAAAAGGATAAAAGCTTCAGAACAGACTGTATCAAATTGAACAGTGACATGAGAAATAATGGTACATAAAGGGCTCCTTTCAAAAGGCACCTGACTTAAGTGATTCCAAGATTAGTGCGCACTGAGATTTTGGACAGCACTTTCACAAGGCTCCACAGGATCTGAAAATGTAAAGAATAAGCCCTACAATGCAGATGGTTAAGTAAACAAGAAAATGCTGAGATACTCAGCAGGTCAGGCAGCATCTACGGAGAGAAATAGAGGTAACATTTCAGGTCAAGGTGACTTTTTATCAGGTTTTTCCAGGAGCTGTGGTATTTTGTTTTGGTAGGGATTACAAGAGCATAGGAAATAGGAGCAGGAGTAGGCCATTCGGTCCCTCAAATCCACGCTGCCATTCAACAAGAACTGGCCCAGTTCTCAACTCCTCTTTTGTGGCAGCTCAGCACAGTCATCAACTTCCTGATATTTCAAAAGTCTATTGATCTCCTCTTTGAATATTTTCAGTGATCCAGCCTCCACAATTCTTTGGGGTAGAAAATTCCAGACGTTCACTACCCCCTAGGAGAAGAAACTCCCTTTCTATCTCAGTTTTAAATAAGTGTCTCCTTATTCTGTAACTGTGTGTCCTAGTTTGAGTTTTCCCCACTAGTGGAAACATCTTCTCAACATCTACCCCGTCAGGTATTAATAAAGGATCATAAACTATGCTGAGACTGCAGAGGACAAACTAAACTTAGTTGCGCCTCTAGATTTTGCTGCTCTTCCAGAGCATTCATCATGAGAGCAATTTACTGTGTGAGGTTCCGCAACTAAATTAGGTTTGTCCACCTTACCAATAGCCTAAATATTCACACAGCAGTCAGAAAAAGGCGCAGGAACATAAATCACAACAAATTGAAATCCATCTCTTCAGACATCACTGGTGGAATCTTGTAGGGTCCTGAATGACATGGGCTATGGTGAGAAATGTGGCAGGATTGTGTGAGAAATCCAGTGGGGCCTACATCGATGTTAGGAGAAACTCACTGTCTTTGTTAACTGAGTGCTGGGCTTCTAGGAAAGGTTCCTGCTAGGCAGCAGTGAATTATCTATTGAGGAAGATTGTTGCTTGTTAACAATCTTATTAATTGCAGATTTCACCTTACTAATGTGCAAATTTCCACCTTCCCACACACGGGAAAACTAGACACTGAGAATTCCGCATGTGGAAGCTAGAGCAGGTACCTGGCAACTTCAGTTCACCACTAACTGCAAATAGTCTCCATGTTGGTCAGTATGCAACAGCATCATGGGCACCAGCTACATGGGCCCCATGTCTACAGACATTGGTACCCGACACTTGCCAAACTCTAGGTACCCTCATGGCACATCTCTAATCCAAATGACAGTTCGGTACTTTAATGCCGCACCTTGGGGAGCACCAGCAGCTACCATTGTAAATACTGCAGCAAAGGTACTGCACGCTGAGGATTACTCAACTCATGGAGTAGACAAGGCTGCATCTCCAAGCTCTTCACTTGGTCTCCTACAGCTCACTCATGCTGTATCTACCTGAATGCTTACAGCTTCTACGCCTTGAATTGCCTTGTCTTTTTTGTGTCTTGCTTCTCAGCCAGAGATATCAGGCTTATAGCACTGCTGTATCAGGCAGCCCATCACTACACTGATCCTTTCTGCCCTTTTGTGGACTGTTTTCTCCCTGGAGCGAGAGAGAGAGAGAGCAGCAGGTAATAAGGGAGATGGAAGTGGGTGGAAGAAGGTGCCCCAAGTGAGTGAGTAGGCAGCGTGGAGGTTATGAAGGGTGAGTGGTGTCAGTGGTTGGATTGGGCGACAGTGAATGAGACAAAATGTTGTGGGCAAAAGTGAGAATGGTAGGGCATGAGCCTTGGTGTGAGTTATATGCAGGTACAGAGATAGACTGAGGTTGAGATATTGGAGACAAGTTGGTCTGGTGTTGCAGCTTCCTCTGTTGGTCCTGGGGAAGAGGATGTCCCACCTCTGCACCACTTCATCCACCGGGACCTCCAAGTGATTCTTACCCCCAAAGCAAGGTGCAAATTCTTTCCTCTCTGCCACGACTGGGAAAAATGTCAGGAACTGGGCAGGGCAGCTATGGATTGACAGCACTTGTCCACATCCAATGGCCTTTTAAAAATGGTGCCAGCACATGGCATGCAAGTTCATTCTGAGATATCCTGACAGTGGCGAGTTGTTCCGGGTATGACGAATGGGGTAGGACGAGGTGAGAATCAGATGACAGCTGTGCCACAGGATTGGGGAGGTAGTTAATGAGGCGAGTTTGGAAGGACATAGTGAGAAACCATGCTAGGCCTTGTGGTGAAAAATGTTCCACAAAGCTCAATGAAATATGCGCTTAGCCAAACAAAGTATGATCCAGCCTCGTATTAAAGGTTCACCCAATCTGTGTGAAGGAGCCTACATCCAAATGATCCAAACACTACAGAAATACTGCAACAAGAAGCTGTAATACTTCAGCAGTTTAATCCCACGTGGCCCTACAGAAACACAACCCTCATACTCTAAAATGAACAGAACTCAGAGACCTCCACCCAATAGGCACACTGGAGTAAAGAAGACCAAAGTGGTTCTGTTCTGTGAGAGATAATACTGCTTGGCCTGCTGTGTTCATCCAGCTCCACACCTTGTTGTCTCTGGTTCTGTTCTGTTTCTGATTCTACCACTGTTAAAGACAAGGGAAGATGAAATTACTTATTTGATCTGTAGGACAATATCTATCTCTCTAAATAGAATGGACTTTTTACTGAAGTTCTGAAGGATTTAACACTCATTCACTTACTGATTCAGGGGAATGCACAAACGGCAATTCAGAAGTTCCTTTTGTTTGTTAATGACAGAAAATGTCTAATAAATGCAAATATTTCTTAGGAAAGAGAATATAGGTTTAGATGTGATGTTATGCATGTGTATGAAAGAAAGTTTGGTGCCTGTGAAGATAGATAACGTGACTGTAATCTGTTCGGGGGTTATATGTACTTGCACTAATTAACTTTATTTGAAGAAGTGATTAATGTAATGAACAAAGGAATATCTAGGAATGCTATTTTTATGAACTTCCAGCGGTATTCAGTAAAGTCGATCATAAACCACTGTTAGCTAAAGTTGATGTTCATGGAATTGAAGGCAAATTATTGACCAGATTAGGAGGCTGCCTGAGCAATAGGTGGGATTTTGATAATTGGTAGGGTGTGACTTGTGGTGGACCATAGGATCTGTGTGTACTTAAGCCAAACTCACTGCCGCATAAATCAAGCGATTAGTATTAAGATCATGAGTTGATATTTTTTTCCGACATAGACCAATATCCATTGATATCATTGGTTTATAAACCATATTGATGGTCAATTTAATGTCTGTCATGTTGTATGAAACAACATTTGGCCTATGATCATAAAAGCAGGTGTAGAAGGTGCCCACTTGTGGGACAGTGGAGTATCTGTACCCCTGAATCAGGAGGCCTCGGTTCAAGTCCCATCTGTGCCAGAGGTGTGTAATAACATCTCTGTACAGGTTGATTAATTGAAAAATAATTCAAAAGCAGGCAAAGAGTGTGGCACTAAAAGACCCCTTGCCTCATTGCACCCCTTCCCATTACACTTTCTTCCTCTTTCCATTTCAAATGAAGGCCAATTAACATTCCCAGAAGAAAATAAGTGGAGTTCTGTGCTTTTAGTCCTGCAGTTTTAGCCACTGGAGAGCAATCTCTGTGCAATAAAGCTTCAGTTCTCTCTTCTATTATCAGCTGATTTTGATGCTTCTTGGACTTGTCTCTTGATTTTATTGTAAATACAGCAATCCAAGTTACAGATGTTGCAAATGGAGACCTAATGAAAGTATCAAGGCTAAGGACAATCTAGGTCTATGGTGCTGATGTGTTTCCAGCCCATGGATCACTCATATTAAAGTGCCATGAATGGAGATCATTCATTATATATCACCATAATAACAAAAGGCCTTATAAGCAAATAGAAATAACTTTGGCATGACCATTCTGCCGCATTTAATCATCAGCATACCACAATAACTATTTTCCTGTGTTCAAATGTACAATTTTGTGGGAAAATCATATTCAGTATTTTACCATCTTAATTGTAAATGTGGAGTAAGCTTCTTCATAAAATAATAATTATACGTTCACCCACAAAATCTATTCTATTAGACATGGTTTTATTTAATATGAATCTAACATGTGTTGTCATATTATGCATTTTTCATGCTAGAGGCATTTGTACAAAGGGTTTTAAACCATTTATTAATTATAAAACTGCAGCATACAATTAGTGTGTGATTCTCCTTTAACAGTAGCATGATATTTGCCTCTTTAAAAGGTGGCACACATTAGTTTGTAGGACATGATGGAGGCAATATTAAAAAGCAGGGCAGATAGTCAGCAACCTGCTTAGGCTCAGCTCCTCAAGCAAATTTTAGTGATCATCAGAAAGAAAACATTGGAGAATGTGAATTAGGTAGCTGCTGGCTTGATTTAATTTAGATTCTAACCCAGTTTAACAGTATGGAGATTATGCTGGACTCTGCCAAACACATCAAGGCTTTAACTAATGGTAACAGCTTTAATGTATTCCTTGGAGAGTCACTGAATGGTGCTTGGGCTACAGTGACTACTCTCATCCCATTGCTGATCACAGCAAGGAGCAATAAAAGCTGACCCAAAGTTTCCTGATATTAAACATGTTGATGGAGGCTCAGCTTCACAGGCCTGGTATATTCTTGCAACCTGTTGCTAAATACCAACCATGCACAATCAACAACCTGGCATTTTATTTTCGTCAGTCGGGGACAGCAGCAAGATGAAGGGAGGTTTCAGAGTCATTTTGTAAGATCATGAGTGAAGCTTAACTTTAAAATAACATCCCTTGTGACAATTTGTGAGAGTTGGCCAGTGTTTGGGCAAAAAATATTCATTATATTTGTTAACAATGTTAGCCATGGGACAGATAGCCACATATTCATATTAGTTAATGAAACAAAGATAGTTAACTCTGACGCAATGATTTTCTTATTCATACATGGCATATGAACGTTGCTGGCAAGGCCTGCATTTGTTGTTCTCCCCTATCTGACTTTGAGAAGGTGAAACTCTTTCTTGAACTGCAATCGATCATGTATAGCATTTGCAACATACAAGTGACAACAAAGGGAATCTAATCATTGCCTCTTGAAATTCAATGGCATTACCATTGCTGAATCCTCCATTGTCCAGTGGGTTTACATTGACAGAACATTGAACTGGATTAGCCATTTTAGTACTGTACCTACAAAAGCAGAATCCTGCAGCAGGAACCTCACTTCATGACTCCCCAAAGCCTGTCCGCTATCTTCAAGTCAAAAGTCAGGGGTGTAATAGAGCGCATTCCACTTGTCTGGATGAGTGCAGTTCCAAATATATTCAAGAAGTTTGGCACCACCCAGGACAGAGCAGCCCGCTTGTTTGGCACCACATCCACAAACATCCACTTCCTTCACCACTGGTACTCAGTCGCGGCAGTGTATACCATCTGCAAGATACATTGCAAAAATTCAGCGAGGCTTCTTAAGTAGCAGCTCCTTAAACCCATGACCATTGCCATCTAGAATGACAAGGGCAGGGGATACATGGGAACACCACAATCTGCAAGTTCCTGTCTAAGCCAATCACCATCCAGACTTGGAAATATATTGGTGTTCTGCAAGTGAATGAGAAAGGTTGCATGAAGATCCTGAAGGGCTGGTAATTATTGGATGTTGTTGTCTATGGCAGAGGGGTGAGTGCCCATGGATTGTATCCTACGATGCAGTCATGTAATGAGGAACATGAAGATCTTCGCTGCCAGTGATGAGCTGCTCAGGTATCCGATCTGACTTTTATGTCGAGAATTCTCAGCATTTAGCTTGCTTCGGGCAGATGGTAGAGTGTGAAACTGCATATTAATGAGGTGAGATGTACAGTTACTAAGCCATTAAGAAGTAACTCTTATTTGGCAACTCGCGACTCCCCAGAGAGAATCTCGCCTTGACTCTTAGAATTTATTTAAAAGATACCGTGAGTTGCTCCTGAAGTTGAGATGGGCCTCGTTGGACATTTCAAACAAATCCGCCACAGTACCTGCCACAGCCCACATCATTCAGTCCCTATAAGATTCCTCACAATGATTCTTAAAGAAAAAGGTCTTACTCAAATCAAGCAAACCGCATAACAAGATGCAGCTCTCCAAGCGCTGAAGGAAGTGTTGATGAAAGGATGATCTGAAAGCATCATGTACATACCTATTACTATGAGAGACTATTGGGCAAACTACAGAACTTAACTGATTGACCAAGTTGGCATCTTATGCAAAGGAAATTATCCCAAAGCAGACGAGGAAAAGAAATGTCTTAGCACATTCATTCAAGCCATCAAGGAATCGAATCTAGTCTGATGCAGGCAGTAGAAGTGCTCCACTCATTGAACACAATGTATGAGATTACGAACACATGGACACACAAAAAAAATACAATATAAATTGGGACCAGGAATAAACCACTTGGCCCTTCAACCTGCACGCCCATTCAGTCAGATCATGGCTCAACACCACATAAACTTTATCCCCTTCCTTATCCCCTTGCGATATAGAGAGGCAATGACCTAGTGGCACTATCACTGGACTGTTAATCCAGAGACCCAGATAACGTTCTAGAGACCTGGGTTTGAATCCCGCCATGGCAGATGGTGGAATTTGAATTCAATAAATAGCTGGAATTAAGAATCTAATGATAACTATGAATCCATTGTCGATTGTCAGGAAAAACCCATCTGGTTCACTGATGTCTTTTAGGGAAGGAAGCTGCCACCTTTACCTGGTCTGGCCTACATGTGACTCCAGACCCACAGCAATGTGGTTGATTCTGAACTGTCCTCTGGGCAATTAGGGATGGGCAATAAACGCTGCCAAGCCAGTGACACCCTCATCCTGTGAATGAATGAAAAAAGAAAGAATTTGAACCTCTGACTTCAAACAATGCAAAGATTCTGCCCCTGTTGCCTGGGAGAGAATTTCAAAGACTCAGAGAGCAAAGAAAATCTCCTTATCTCTGTCTTAAACAAGTAACTCCATATTATCTGGACAATGACTCTCTAGCCTAAATTTACATCCTTCCTTAACTAAGGTGACAATTACTGTGCACAATACTTCAGATGTGGTCTCATCTGTGCCCTGTAAAACTGAAACATAAGTTTCTTAATTTTGTATTCAATTCTCCTTGTAATAAATTGTAACAGTATATTAGCTTTCCCAATTGCTGTATCTGCATACTAATTTTGTGTGGTTCATATCTCCTATACAACTTACTTTCCTACATATCTTTGTGTGATCAGCAAATTTGGCAACCATACCTTCAGTCCCATCATCTAAGATATTTATATGAACTGTAAATGGTTGAGGTCCCAGCAGCAATCTCTGTTTAATCTATTTGTTACATCCTGCCAATCTGAAAAAGACCTAGTTCTGCTTACTCTTTGCTTCCTATTTGCCACCAATCTTCCAGCATGCCAATGTTCTACCCCTGCTATAACTTCTTTAATAATAGCTTTTAAGAACTTCCCTATGACAGTAGTTTTCTGCTTTCTGTATTCCCTTCTTTTTGAATAAATATTAGCTACTTTTTGGTGGGACTGCCCCTAAATCAAGGGAGGTTTTATCTCACGAGCCACTTCTTTTAAGACCCCAGGATAAAGTTCATCAGGCACTGAGCATATAACATCCCGCAATTCCAAAACTTTACTCATTAGCACTTCTCTGGTAGTTGCAGTTTTTCAGAATTTCTATTTCCATCCCATTTCCTTAATTACCATTGCTTCTAAGACGTTACTTGTATCTGCAAGTGAAGCCAGATACAAAGTGCCAGTTCAATTAATCTGCTTTCTCCTTACTTTCTATTCCTAATTCATCTATTAGTGACTTGGAGGAAGGAAGCAAATGTACTGCAACCAAATTTTCACTCAACACAAAAATAGGTGGCAGTTTACAGAGAGATATTGAAAGGTTAAGTTAGTGGGCAAAAAATTGGCTAATAGACTGTATTGGGGAAAATGTGAAGTTGCTAACTTTGGAAGGGAGAACAAAAGAACAGGATATTATGTTAATAGAGAAAAAGTTGCAACACAAAAGGAATTGGGGGGTACTTTTGCACAAAACACAGAAACCTAGCACACAGCTGCAACAGGTAATTAGAAAGGCTAATTGAACATTGGCCCTTATTCCAAGCGGGACTGGAGTATAAGAGTAGAGAAGTCTTATTGGAATTGCACAAGGTGCTAAATGAGACCACATGTGGGATAGTGCAAGTGGTGTTGGTCCCATTTTAAAGGAAAGATATTATTTCATTGGTCACCCAGTTCACAGAAGGCTCACTAGGATGATTCATGGTATGGAGAGATTGTCTTATGAGCAAAGGCTGAACAGGTCGGACTCTACTCATTGGAGTTTAGAAAAATGATATGTGATCTCATTGAAATACATAGGATTCTTAAGGGGCTTGACAGGGTAACTGCTGAGAGGACATTTCCCCTCATGAAGAGTCTTGAATTAGAGGGCATTGCCTTAGAATAAAGAGGTGCTAATTTAAGACTGAGGTGAAAAGGAATTTTCTGTCTCATGGGATTGTGAGTGTTTGCAACTCCTTGCCACAGAGAGTCGTTGGGGTAGGGTTCTTGTGTATATTTAAGGTTGAAATAGATTCTTGATCAGTAGGGTAATCAAGGATATGGGGAACGGGAAGGAAAGTGAACCTGAGGAATGTTGGATCAGCCATGATCTTTTTGATTGGTGGAGCAGACTTGAGGGGCCAAATGTTCTACTTCTTTTTCTATTTCTTATAGTCTTCTTACTGTCTCCAGTCTGACTTTCTACAGGACTAGCCCTCACTTCATTAACTCTTCTCTTTCTAAAACAGTTTTATATGTTTACATTTATGACTAGCTTTCTCTTGAACACAAATTCTTCCGTCCTTATTAATTTTTTTGCACTCTTTCCTTCTTTGTATGTGCAGTCCAATCTTCTTACCTGCCACACATGTTTGCATAATTATATGCATTTTCTTTAAGTTTGAAATTAACTTCAACATTTCTAGTTAACCACAGATGGTGAGTCCATCTGTTGATATTTATATTACTCTTTAGAATGGACTTATTTCCTGTATTCTGAAATATTTGCTACTGCTTCACTATCGATTTATCCTTAAACCTAATTTACCAATTCATTTGAGCCAGCTCTGTTTTCATGCTCTTAATTTAGTTTAAAATTCTAGTTTTAGACCTATTCTTCTCTTCTTCATCTCTACGTAAAATTCAATCATATTATGATCACTGCTGCCTAGGGATACATTCACTGATGTCATAATTAATCCTCTCTCATTGGTCAATGATAGGGATGGTAAAGCCACGCTTTGGTCAATGCCAGGACATATTGTTCGAAGAAACTGTCCTGAAAACCTTTTACAAATTCTTCATTAGGCTATATTTGTCCATCTGACTTTTCCAGTCTAAAAATTAAAATTCTCCATGGCAACTGTAAAATCCTTGTAAGATCCTATTGTGCATTCTTTGATACCCCAACCTAATGTGTGGCTATTGTTACATTGCTTGTACACCACTCCCACAAGTGACTCATTTCTAACCAAACTATTCCCCAAACACACTATAGAGAAGGATGGCATCTTTCTTTATTGCGCTCACATCATCATTAATCAACAGAACCACTGCTTCAACTTTTCCTAGCTTCTTGTCCTACTTAGATGTCATATACCCTTCAATATTTGATGTCAATTTCATTTTGAAATCTGAAAGCAATACCAAGGTTATCCTGCAGCTATGTCAATTAGTACTCAATTATCTCAATTAGTACTATCATATCATTGGGTGGTTTGTATTGAATGCTACACAGATTTAGATAAATAGCCCTACATTTTGTCTTTTATTATTTTTGTAACCTCTACTGTCTTCTGCTGAGTCACTGTAAGATCTGTACTTTTATCCCTTCCTGTCCTGGTCTGTTCATAATTTTGTACATTTATATCATATTCTCTTGCCTTGTCTCTACTCCTCAATTTCCACCTATTCCTGAATTTTGTCCCTTTCCCCCACTAGTTAGCTCGAAACCCTCTCTAATTCTCCTTTTGTGCAGCTCACAAGAGTATTGATCCTAACATGTTCTGGGTGTAGATTGTCCCAATAGTACAGCGCGTAATTTCTCTAGTACTGGTGCCAGTACCCAACAAATTATCTGTCTAAGCTGATTTGTTTGTACCTATTTGCACATGGTTTAGATAATAATCCTTCATTTAATGCCTAGCTCCTCATACTGACTATGTAGAACACCTTTCCTCGTCCTGCTTATATCGTTGGTACCTCTATGGGCCATAACAACTGGGACCTTCACTTTCCACTCCAGACCTCTTCATCCCTGAGCTAATGTCACAAAATCTGGCATTGGGCAGGCAACCCAATCATCAGCTCTCTCGTCCTTTGCTGCAGAGACAATATCAATTCCCATCACTACACTGTTCCCTGCAACAACTACATTCCTTTTTGCTACTTCTGCAACAGCCTCCTACACCATGGTGTCACGGCTAGTCTGCTCATCCAACTTGCAGACCTCACTTTCCTCCACATTGGTTGACAGATTCTCAAACCTGTTTGAAAATTGCCAAGACTGGGGCTCCTCCACTACTCACTGTTAGGTCTCTATTCCTGCTACACACCTGGTCACATCCTCCTGTCTGGCACAAGTGACATAAACAGATAATCCCGTACTAAGAGGTGTGATCAAGTGTCCAGGGATTTCTCCCTCTTCCCTATGTTGTGCAGTGTCTACAGGTCAATTTCCAGGTCAGTAATCCTGATCTGGTATTCGTCTGGCTGCTGACAAATTCTGGAAGCGTTTTTGTCCTGGATTACCTTTTCATACTAAAGCTCTCACATTCTACAGATGCAATGTGTCACCTGCCTTGCCCTTATTATTTATGCTATTTAGTTAATTTAATTACTCCTGTAATTAACTGAGAAGGATTCCTAAGAATAATAGTTTATTGTGCTTATTAAATGCTATTACCACCTACAACCAAAGTTATATTTATGTTAATTATGCAGATATGGGCTTATTTTAATTATTTTCTATGTTATTTATTTACTTACGTTATACATTATTTATTTTATTTTTAAGTTTTATTTATAGAACTGGCCTAACTCTGATGTCCCATGCTAGCTACTAACCTACTCTCCTTTACACCAAGTACTTACCAGCTAATCAACATGTGAGCTTCCTGTAATGTCTCAGCTTTTCTTTTTGCAGTCAGTTTCTTCAACACCCAGCTTGTATTTGTGATGCTTCCAACTGCATCTGTACCACTTGCAGGTAGAAAAGGTCAAAATGCAATCCCCAGGCTGTAATTCTGCTTCTCCTGACTGTTGTTCTGCTCTCATAAAGGAAACATTGCCTTCTTGGGCTCTTTTCTTGATAACAAGCATGGGGCTGGATGAACACAGCAGGTCAAGCAGCATCATAGGAGCAGGAAATCTTGACGTTTCGGGCCTAAACCCTTCATCAGAAAAGGGTTTAGGCCCGAAACGTCAAGTTTTCCTGCTCCTATGATGCTGCTTGACCTGCTGTGTTCATCCAGCCTCATGCTTGTTATCTCGGATTCTCCAGCATCTGCAGTACCTTTTATCTCTGGGCTCTTTTCTTGCCTGTTTCCTCAGGTACTGCTGACTTCCTGTCTCGGGTCCTCGTCTAGCCCGCTTCTTCACATCAGCTAGTGCAGTGCTTATATAAACACTAAGCTAAGCTAGTTAAAGAGCCACTAAAAACTTGTGACATCCCAGGTAGATCACGAATGAACTCTCAAGGAACTATTTATGCTGTCACGATTGACTCAATCAGCTGAAGACAGTTCCTGCCAGTGAGTTTGGAGAAAACACATTTCAGTTGTCATGGCATAACATACATTGTGATAAGTGACAAAGGGCAACAGTTCATGAGCCAAGAATTCACTGCTTCACAGAAAATTGGGAAATTCAACACAACACTTCATCTCCACGCTATCCCTAATCATACCAAAGGGCTGAGGTTGGGCAGTGAAAAAAATTCCAAGTGATTATGAAGAACTTGAACAAAGTTCAGCATAAACTTGTACAAGGTAATCCTTGAGTGGAAAAAAGCATAGAAAGTAGCAGCTCAAATGCATTTTTGTTCATTCAAGGGAGTGGGGTTCACTGGCTAGGTTAATATATATTCATTTATTAATTCAGTAATCCTGAATTACTTTTGAGAAGGTAGTAGTGAGCTATCTTCTTGAATCACTGCAGTTCATTTGGTGTAGGGACATCCACATCCACAGTGTAGGGAGGGATTTCCAAAGTATTAATCCAGTGACACACAGGAAACACCAAGTCAGGATGATGAGTGACTTGGAGGGTAACTTGTAAGTGGTGGTTTTCCCAAGTATCTGTTGTCCTTGTCCTTCTAGATGGAAATGGATGGAATTTCTACAATGCATCCGGTTGACAGTTCAAACAGCTGCAACTGAGCATCAGCTGCAGATGGACTAAAACTTGTGGTTATTCTTTTCAATCTGCTTTGTCCTGGATGGTATCAAACTTCTTGAGTGTTGTTAGGGCAAAACCCATCCAGACAAGAATAGCGTATTCTATCATGTTCCTGATTTGTGCCTTATAGATGATGGACAGACTTTGGGGAATCAGGCAGTCCAGTTACTTGCTGCAAGGTTCATAGTGTCTGACCTGCTCTTGTAGACACTATTTATATGACTAGTCCAGTTCAATTTTTGGTCAAAGGTAACCCACAGGATATTGATACTCAGCAATTCTGCAGTGGTGTGCCATTGTATGCCAATGGGCAATGGGTTAGATTTACTCTTGTTGGAGACGGTCATTACTTGGCTCTTGTGAGGCAGGGTGGGATTTTGGGGGAAGACAGGATGTTAATTGTCACTTTTTAGTCCAAGCCTGGATATTGTCCAGGTCTCGTTGTATTTGAACATGAACTGCTTCAATATCTGAGGAGTTCTGAATTGTGACGAACTTGGTGCGATTATCGACAAACATCTCCATTTCTGACCTTAAGATGGAAGAAAAGAGGAAAGGTCATTGTTGACGAACGTGAAGATGTTTGGCCCTAAACTATTCTTCCAGTAATGAGAAACCACTGAAGCCAGAATCAGTAACAGGCAGGAGTTACAGTATCAATATGATACATCATTAAATCGAGTTTCACTTTGCTAAGTTGTTGACAGAGCTGAGCATTGATTTTTTTGAAAACAGAAAGAACTGCAGATGTTGTAAATCAGGAACAAAAATGGAAGTGCTGGAAAAGCTCAGCAGGTCGGGCAGCATCAGTGAAGAAAAATCAGAGTCAACATTTCGGGTCCGGTGACCCTTCCTCAGATTTTTTTTATTTTGATTTTTTATTGTCACATGTACTCAGGTACAAAGATACAGGAATACAGTGAAAAATGTATAATGTCACCGTGTAAGGCATCATCTTAGGTACAAGTATCTAGGTACAGTATCTCAAGAACCAGGTCGAAAATAAGAACAAAGTTAAAAGTTAAACATTCCAGTGATTATCATATAGTGTAAAACATACAAAATAAACGTTACACATTGCAGACCTTCTTAGTTTTAAGTAGAAAATAAAGAAGTAAAGAGAATGCAGTCAGAACGCAAACATTCAATGCTTGGAACATGTGTTGAGCAGTTGCCATTTCCATTGCATGTGGTGAAAGTGAATGGCCAGATATTTTGCTACATCTACAAACATCTACATAACAACTAAAGAAGTTGTTCTTTCACTGAAGGCAGCTGAAGAGGAAGATATGATCTCACCACTGGCTCAGAGTACAAAATGAACATTAACCCCAGAGTTCCACCATTCCCCTTCAAGAGTCAAATCCATTAATCAGGTACTTTCACAATACAGGTTCAAGTAATCCATAATCATACTATCTTGCACGTGAAATATATTCAGTGGCCAATCATGTGGCAGAAAGGGTTCTGATCACAAGTGATGTTGACTATGTCACTGGTCATTATAGTCATCTCTGTGAAATAGAAGTAATCACAGGTGTCCTTAAAGTGTCAGCTGGAGGCCACAATGCACCAAGTGAATTCAAGATCCTCCTAGAACAAACATGGAAATTGCTGTAGAAACTCAGCAGGTCTGGCAGCATCTGTAGAGAGAGAAACAGAGTTAATGTTTCAAGCCTGGTATGACTCTTCTTTGGAACTCTTCAGATAATCAAACCAATTCAAGAAAGGCTAGAAACTATAAGGAGAAGAGTTCAGCAGAAATTAGAACCAGAATAAGCAATAATGGTAAAATGTCCAATATTGAGGGTCTTTATCTGAATTCATGCAATATTTGTAACAAGATAAATAAGTTGACAGCATGAGAAGTCATAAATGGATATGACTTCACAGCATGGAGACCGGGGTGTAGCGTGACCAGAACTGGGAAATCAATATTCAAGGGTTATGTTGTTCTTGAACAATGGACAAGCAAAAGGTGGGGCGGCTTTGTTAACAAAAAGATGTGTCAGAGAAGCATTAAGGTGTGATATAGGTGCAATAAACCATGATGTGAAATTAGGTGGGCAGAAATAAAGACTAGCAAGGGAAAGAAGTCATGGGTGGGAGTTATCTATAGGCTGTGGTAGAGTTGCCCAACTGTAGGACAATATATAAAATGAGAGATAGTAGAGGCACCTAAAAAGGGCACTGTAATGGTCATACGTTATTTTAATTGGCTTATTAACTGGACAAATCAGATGGGCAAGGATAACATGGAAGACAAATTGATAGAGTGTTTCAGGGATTTTTTTCTTAGAGCAGTATGTTGTACAACCAACTTAGGAACAGGCTTTTTTTTTGATGTAGCAATGTGTATTGATGTAGGATTCATAACAGGTCTCATGGTTAAGTATCTTTGGTGGAATAGGATGGGGTAGAGATCACAACAATGTAGAATTTCAAATTCAGTTTGAGGGAAGCAATAACGTCTCAAACCAGCGTCCTCAGCTAAATAACGGCACTTACAGAGATATGACAAAAGAATTTCTTAAAGTCTAATAGTCTAAATGGGGGGGTCAGTGGATGAGCATTGGCTGACATTTAAACAGATTTTTAATTACATGGAGCAGAAAATTATCCAAAAGTAGGACTCGATAAGAAAGTGAATGATTTATGGTTAACAAAGGTGATCAAGGAGATCATCCAATCAAAAACTAAGGCATATAAGTGGAGAAAGCTGGTGGTAGGCCAGAGGATTGGGAAGTTTATAGGAAGCAGCAGCTGTTAACTAAAATGCTAATAAAAAAAGGAAAAAAATTGATAAGGAAACTAAATTAACAAGAAATATGAAAACAAATGCCATCAGCTTCTATTAGAATTTATATAAAAAAGAGAGCATCTACAGTGAGTGTGGGACCCTTAGAAGATATGATTGGGGAATTGTTAACTAGGGACTTTTCATTTGTCTTCATGTGAATGATGGTATAAACATCCCAAAGATATCAGATAAACAAGGTGCTAATGAGAGGAAATGTCTTGAAAGGGTCTCTAACATGAGGACAAAGTATTTAGCAAACCAGTTGGCCTTCATCCAAAGGTTTTTGCTGCAGACATTTTGCAAGCATTAGTTGAAATATTCTAGAACTCACTGGATTCTGGAAGGGCTCCAGTGAATTGGAAAACTGCTAAAGTGATGCCCTTGTTCAAGAAGGGTGATAGATACAAAGCAGTAAACCATAAGCTAATTATCCTAACATATGTTGTTTTATAATTTCTTCTTCCCTGGAGCATCTGAGGCTGAGGGGTGACCTTAAAGAGGTGTATAAAATCTTGAGGGGCATAGATAATGTGAATAGCCAAGGTCTTTTTTCAGGGGTAGGGGAGTCCAAAACGAGAGGGCATATGTTCAAGGTGAGAGGGGAAAGATTTGAAAGGGACCTGAGGGACAGCTTTTTCACACAGAGGGTGGTGTGTGTATGGAACAAGCTTGTAGAGGTTGTGGTGAAGGCTGGTACAATAACAATATTTAAAAAACATTTGGACATGTACATGAACCGGAAATGTTTAGAGTGACATAAACCAAACACAGGCAAATGGGACTAGTTAAGCTTGGGATACCTGGTCAGCATGGAAGAGTTGGATCAAAGGGTCTGTTTCCATGCTGTATGACTCTATGACCAAAAGGAATAATCCAAGAGCCTCAATCATTTACTATCAATATTAATGATTTGGAGGAACTGACACAGTGTAATGTAGCCAAATTTAATGATAATACAAAAAATGGGTACGAGGACGTGGTGTGATGAGCAAATTAAAAATTTGAGAAGGGGATAGATAGATTGAGATTGTGGTCAAAAACCTAGAGGGTGAAGTATAATAAAGGCAAGTGTGTGGTTATGCACTTTGGTAGGAAGTATCAAAAGACAGGTTATTATTTAAACAGAGAGAGACTTTGGGTAAAGTGCAGCAAAGAGCTTTCCAGATGTTCCTGCGCAAAAAAACACAAAATGTTAGGATGCAGCTGCAGCAAGTCATTAAGAAGGCAAATAGAATTTTGGCTTTTATTGCTAAGGGGTTGAAATTAAGAATAGGGGGTCTTGTTACAATGTGTTCAAGTTGATGTTGGAGAATGACATGCAATAAACCAGATCCAGAAAATTCAATTAGCAGAGATTTGGCTTCAATGGAGCTAGAACAGACCGGAGCAGGATTAATTGGGTTAAGAGGTTGGCAGATGATCAGCAACTGAACAATGTGAATAGTAACCTTCAAACAGCAGATGGTTCAGGTACAGTCGAGGGTCATTGTTTCCATTGGAGAAAAGGTAGGACAAACAAATCCAGATTTCTCTGGATGACAAAGGAAATAGAAATTAACATTGTAAAGAAGAGTCTGCTTATGACAGGTGTCAGGCAACACAAATGAGAATCAACAGGAATATCAAAGGTTTAGCAGGGATGTGAAAAAAAAATAAGAAAAGCAAAGAGGAGATATGAGAAAAGACTAGTAGCTAACATAAAGGGCAATCCCAAAGTCTTCTGTAGGCTTATAAACAGAAAGAATGTGGTTAAAGGAGGAGTTGGGCTAATCAGAGACCACAAAAGGGATTTACAGATGGAGGTAGGGAGCATGATTGACATGTTATTACTTTGCATCTGTCTTTACAAAAGGGAGGATCCTGTGCAGGCCATGGTGATGGAGGAGGAAACTCTGTCACTGGAAGGATTCAAATTAATAAGGAAAAAGTCTTGGATAGATTGTTGGCTCTTAAATTTAACAGGCCACTGGGAATAGATGAAATTCATTCAGGAACTTTCAAGGAATTGAGGGTAGAAAATGCAGAGGCCATAATGGGCCAGTCTTCCCTGGACTCTGGGGAGATGCCAGAAGACTGGAGAATTGCCAACATTATGGCCTTGTTTAAAAAAGATTGCAAGGATAATGCCATCAAGTACAGATCAGTTAGTTTAACTTGGGTGGTGGGAAACTTTTGGAAACAATTATTCAGGGTAGAATCAACATGGATTTCTAAAGGGGAGATCATGCTTAACTAACTTGCTGGAGTTTTTTGAAGACATAATGCTACAAGAGTAACATTTTTTACATAGTAAACATATATTTCCAGAAGGCACTTGATGCTCTGCCTCATAACAGACTTGTAAGGAAAGTTATGGTCATAGCATAAAAAGGATAATGGCAACATGGATATAAAATTAGCTGAATGATAGAAAACAGAGGCCAATAGTCAATAAATTTTTTTTGGGTTGGAAGGAGGTTTGCAATGGAATTCTCCAGAGGTCCACATAGGCATACTTGATTTTTGATCTGAATCTTGGTGCGCAGAGTAAGTTTCCAAGTTTGCAGCTGACACTAAACTTGGAAGAACTGTGATCTGTGAGGAAGACAGTGTTGAACTCTAAGAGGACAATGACAAGTTAGTGGAGTAGGCAGATAGGAGGAAGCTGACATTCAATGCAGAGAAGTGTGAGGAGATGTAAGGACAGAAAAAACATTGAAAACACTATAAAATAAGGGGTACAATTCTAAAGTGGGTGCAGGAGCAGAGCTACTTGGGATTATGTGCACGTATCATTGAAGGTGGCATTGACAGGTGAAGAAAGCAGCAAATAAAGCATACAGGGTTCTCGGCTTTATTAATAGAGGCATAGATAAGAAGGTGATGTGGAACCTGTACAAGAGACATGTTAGACCTCAGGTAGAGTATTATGTACCTTTGTGGGAGTCACATTATATAAAAGATGTGAATGCATTGAAGAGAGTGCAGGGGCAATTTACTAGACCGGTTTCAGTTCTGAGAAACTTCAGTTATGAGGAAAGATTGAAGAAGTTGGAACTATTTTCCTTGGAGAAAAAGACTGAGGAGAAATTTGATTGAGGTTTTCAAAATTAAGAGCAGGTAGGGTAATCTGAGAAATTCTTTTCATCACACAACGTGTTGTTAGGATATGGAATGCATTGCCTAGAAATATGGACGGAGGCCAATTCAATTTAAGCATTCAAGAGGGCTTTAGATGGGTGTTTGGATATAAATTGTGTGCAGGGATATGGGAAATAGGGAGGAGATTGGGGTTAGATAAAAGAGCCAATGTAAGCACGATGGGTCAAATGGCTTCCTTCTGCATTGTAACAGTTCTGTGATTCTGTGAACTGTACACAGTATCGATGAGGCAACACCTGGAATATTGTGTACAGTTTGTGTTCCTATGTTTAAGAAAGGACATCCTGACATTGGAAGCTGTTCAAAAGAGATTCACTGGGTTGATTCCTAGTATGAAGAGATGGGTTTATCAAGAACGGCTAAACAGTTTCAGACTTCACTATCACTGGAGAGGAGATGGCCTAATGGCACTGGATGGTAACCAACTTATCAGATATAAGCTATGCAGTCCTGCCATATCCAGTCATAAATGGTGGTGGACAAGTAAACAACTTGGGTGGCATGATGGCACAGCAGTTAGCATTGCTGTCTTACAGTGCCAGGGACCTGGACTTGATCCCAGCTTTGGGTAAATTTCTGTGTGGAGTTTGCACATTTACACTGTGTCTGCGTAGGTTTCCTCCTGGTGCTCCAGTTTCCTCCCACAGTCCAAAGATGTGCAGGTCAGCTGGATTGGCCATGCTAAATTGCTCCTTAGTGTCCAGGTATGTGCAGACTAGGAGGATAAGCCATGGTAAATATGAGGAAATGGGAATAGGGTAGGGGGTGGGTCTGTGTTGGATGTTTTTGGATGGTCAGTGCAGACTTGATGGGCCAAATGCCCTCCATCTGCACAATAGAGATTCTACGAACTCTCTGGAGGAGAATGCATGAGTATTGCCATCCTCAATGATGGAACAGCCCTGCACATCAATGCAAAAGATAAGGCTGAATCATTCACTGCAATCTTCAACCAGAAGTGCCGAATGGATAATCCATCTCAGCCTTCTCCAATGGTCTCCAGCATAACAGGTACTAATCTTCAGCCAATTTGTTTCACTCCACATGATGTCAAGATATGGTTGGAGACACTGGATACTGCAAAGACTATGGACCCTTACAACATTCTGAAAATAACATTGAAGACTTGTGCACCAGAAGTTCCCACACACCTAGCCAAGCTGTTCTAGTACAGCTATCATACTGGCATTTACTCGACAATGTGGAAAATTGCCCAGGTATGTCCTGTATACATATAGCAAAACAAATCCATTCTGGCCAATTGAGGCCTACTCTCGATCATCAGTAAAGTGATAGAAGGAGTATTCAACAATGTTATCGTATAGCTCCTGCTCAGCAATAACCTGCTCAGTGGTACCCAGTTGGGTTCCACCACCAGTGCCACTCAGTTCCTGATCTCATTACAGCCTTGGTTCAAATTAGACTAAGGAGCTGAATTTTAGAGGTGATGTGAGAATGACAGCCCTTGACACCAAGGCTGCATTTGACCAATTGTGGCATCAAGGAGCTGGAATCAATGGATATCTGCTGGTTGGGGTCACACCTGGTACACAGGGAGATGGTTGTGGTTTTTGGAGGTCAGTCATCTCAGCTCCATTATAACTCTGCAAGAGTTCCTCAGGGTAGTGTCCTAAGCTGAACCATCTTCATCTGTTTCATCAATGACCTTCCCTCCATCATAAGGTCAGAAGTGGGCATGTTAGCCAATGATTGCACAATGTTCAGCACCATTCATTACTCTTCAAATACTGAAGCAGTCCGTGGTCAAACAAACAAGATGTAGACTATACCAGGCTTGTGTTGACAAGTGTTAAGCAGAATACAAATGCCAGATAATGATCATCTCCAATAAAGACACTGCCCCTTTACATTCAATGGTGTTACCATCATTCAACACCCCACTATCCACATGCATGAGGTTACCATTGACCAGAAACCCAAATGGACTCACAACAAAAATACAGCAGCTGTACTGAGCAGATCACAGGCTAGGAATACTGTATCAAATAACTCACCTCCTGACTCCTCAAAGCCTGTCCACCATCTACAAGGCACATGTCAGGAATATGATGGAATACTCCTCACTTGTCTCGATAGGTGCAGTTCCAACAACACTCAAGAAGCTTGACACTGTCCAGAACGAAGCAGCCCCCTTTACTGGCTCCACATTGACTCTCTCCACCACCGACTCTCAGTAGCAGCAGTGTGTACTATCTACAACGTGCACTGCAGAAATTCACCAAGACCCTCAAACAGCAACTTCCAAACCCATAACCACTTCCATCTAGAAGGACAAAGGCAGCAGATACATGGAAACACCACAACCTGCAAGTTCCACTCTAAGTCATTCATAATTCTGACTTGGAAATATATTGCCATTCTTTCATTGTCGCTGGGTTGAAATCCTGGAAGTCCCTCCCTAAGGGCATTGTGGGACAACCTACAGTATGAAGACTGCAGAAGTTCAAGTAGGCAGCTCATCACCATCTTCCCAAGGGTAACTAGGGACAGGCAACAAATGCCAGCCGGCCAGGAATGCCTACATCCCATGAGTAGATTAAAAAAAACACAGTCACGAGACTATTAATCCAGAGAAAAAGGTATTGTTCTGGGGATCCAGGTTTGAATCCCACCACAGTAGATGGTACTACTTAAGTTCAATAAAAATCTGCAATTAGAAGGTAATGGTGGCCATAAAACCATTGCTGATTATCAGGAAAGGCTCTACCAGGAATGAAACTATCATCCTTGCCTGGTCTGGCCTGCATGTGACTCCAGATCCAGAGCAATATGGTTGATTTTCAACTGCCCTCTGGACAATAAATGCTGGTTTGACCAGCAATGCCTACATCCCGTGAATAAAAAAACAAAATGCTGAGAAGATATTTCCACTAATGGGGGAATCTTGGACATCCTTACAGAATAAACCTCTATTGTAAACCATCATACTGTTTGGTTTGTATATTCCTCACACAGATTCATTGAATGTGTGACTGATAGATCTAGCCACAGCAGGGGTCATCACCTCTGTTGCAGTGATGCAAAGGTGCAGAGAAATGGAGCTGGTACAGATGTGCCAATAAGCCTAGTAGTAAACTCCAGCAGCTGCCGAACAGGATACTCTTGAAGAAGTCACAGCCGGTGTTCTCCTCAGGATGCAGAGGAGGTACAGGAAGCCCAGAGTCTATTGGCCTTGATGCCATGTCCTCCAGATGATTGAGGCACAGTGTCACCACAGACTGAGAATATCCTAAGACACTATTGTAGAACTATGCCTGCTGTAGGACCTACAACCTGCAAGGTGGCCATCCTGTCCCAGTTGCTGTCAAGGGCACAGCTGCACTCTACTTTAATACAGCAGGCTACTTCCAAGGATCCAATGCAGTTGAAACTAATGCAAATTGTGCCAGAGCATACCATTTCATTTCATTTCTCCACGATGAGATCAATGCTGCAGCCTGGTCAGTAAGTAGGATTTGCCCGAGGTGCAGACTGTAGACTGTAGCCACATTACTTTGAGAATACTATATCATAACACACTAGCAGAAAAGGATTCTATTCCATCAATGTTGACGTGATCTGTGTTCAACTGTACCAAATCTTAGAAGTCTGCACCACAGCCTGTGAGCCACCCTGACGCCTATATCTTTGAGAATTCTCAATTTCCTGCTTAATTTTGAGGCTGGATGCCTTTCAAGGATGGTTGCTGAGACCATGGCTGATTACTCCATGCAACCAACTGACTGAGGCCAAGCATAGATACAATGCAGCCCATTCTTCAACCAATGCCACCATGGATCAGAGAATAAGCCTCCTGAAGATGAGGTTCTAGTGCTTGGATCAGTCTGCGTGGGGGCCGGAGTGGGGTGGGGTGGGGCCTGTAATACACCCAAACTGAGTGTGCCACATGATCCTAGCATTCTACGCTCTGCACAACTGGAGCAGGGAAAGCAGAGAAGTGATAAATGCTGAAAAACTGGGAGAGTGACCGAAAAGATGATGAGGGCATTGAGCAGGAGGGAGATTACCAGTTGAGT
The DNA here is from genome assembly GCA_024137785.1 of Ginglymostoma cirratum. NCBI lineage: Eukaryota > Metazoa > Chordata > Chondrichthyes > Orectolobiformes > Ginglymostomatidae > Ginglymostoma > Ginglymostoma cirratum. Next base: position 12,527,956 of record JAHRHZ010000039.1, read on the forward strand.
AAAAGAGCATTGAAGCATTAGACACATGCCAGACTGGACATAGTGGACACCCACTTCCAATTGACTGTAAATTTATTTTTATTTCACTGGAAAGCAGTCCTTCACTGTTCCCAGAGGCAAAGGCAATTTTTTTTCTTCACTTCTGTTTTGTTGAATAAAGGAGATCATTTTCAACTAGTTGAATACTTTCCAGTATGCAGAAACATAGGAACATAGAAGATAAGCGCAGGAGGAGGCCGTTCAACTCCTGAAGCCTGCTCCACCATTCATCACAATCATGAATGATCACCCAACTCAATAGCCTAATCCTGCTTTCTCCCCACAACCTTTGATCCTATTTGCCCAAGTGCTATATCTAACTGCCTCTTGAATACATCCAATGTTTTGACATCAACTACTTCCTGTGGTAATGAATTCCACAGGGTCACCACTCTTTGGGGGAAGAAATGTCTCCTCATCTCCTTCCTAAATGGTCTACCCTGAATCCTCAGACTGTGATCCCTAGTTCTGGACACACCCACCATCAGGAACATTTTCCCTGCATCTACCCTGTCTAATCTTATTAGAATTTTATAACGCTCTATGAGATCCCCCCTCATTCATCTGAACTCCAGCGAAAACAATCCCAACCTAGTCAATCTCTTCTCATACGTCAGTCCTGCCATCCCTGGAATCAGCCTGGTAAATCTTCACTGCACTCCCTCGAGAAAAGGAGACTAAAACTGCACACAATATTCCAGGTGTGGCCTCACCAAGGTCCTGTACAACTACAACAACACGTTCGTGCTCCTGTATTCAAAATCTCTGGCAATGAAGGCCGACATATCATTTGCCTTCTTTACTGCCTGCTGCACCTGCATGTTTACCTTCAGCGACTAGAGCACAAGGACACCCAGGTCCTGCTGCACGTTTCTCTCTCCCAATTTACAGCCATTCAGGAGTGTTGTGCCCACATTGAACATTGAGAAGATGTTAGGTACATTGAGCACTTGGAAAAGAGTAGCACTCCTTAAGGCACGGTTAACACTAGGGTCAGGTAATTTGTGCTACTTGGTCCTTCAATAGCAACATATTTACAAATATGCTTGTAAATGGTCCTCAGGATCTGGAATCAGTGGCATAAGAAATGTCACAACTTCACATGGGTGGTCAAGGTCAGTGAATGCACTTTCACATGACAGCTCCTACCCATCATACCACGAGCCTCTCAATGCAGCACTCCCTAGCAGCCAGGGCTCGTGCTTAACTCCCAGCTACTCCAACTTACCTTCACAATACTCATAATGCTGCCAGCCTTACACCATTTCTCCTTGCCAGATAATACTTTCTGTTATTCAGACATGGCAGCCATATCACCCTAACAATGGGGAACACTTTCAGAAAATTTTGATGGATTTTCAAATACTGGCCCGATCAGGACCTGATGTGGGCGCAATTTGAAAATTATGGTCCTGGAAATCATCTTAGGATCCTGATTCCTCTGGAAGTGTCTGAGATTTTTCAATATGCTTTCAGAAGAGATTTATAAAATCATGAGGGGCATGGATGAGCTTAATAGCCAAGGCCTTTTTTTCTGGGCTAAGGGAGTCCAAAATGAGATAGCATAGGTTTAAAGTGAGAAGGAAAGATTTAAAAGGGACCTGAGGGGCAACGTTGTCATGCAGAGCGTGGTTCGTGTATGGAACGAGCTGCCAGAGGTGGTGGTGGAGATGGGTACAATTATAACATTTAAGTGGGCCAAATGGGACTAGATCAGTTTACGATTTCTGGTCAGCATGGACGAGTTGGACCAAAGGGTCAGTTGCCATGCTGTATAACTATGACTCTAAGTGGATGACAAAACCTGCTTACTATCAATTAATTGTTTATTAAACTTCTTGAGGCAATTGTTAAGGCTGTAGAGTGAACAAATGTATTTTTCATAATGATTTCATAGAACCTTAATTGTGTAATCTTTGCCAGAATATTCACATTATCTTTGGATTCCTTTATTCTGAAAATTGCATTCCCAGTGACCATCTGATGAGCTGCCTGTTCTCTTCATCAGGAAAACACCAGACCCCAGCGCTCTTGGCACATGCTTTTGTCGTTGGCACACAGTCCCCATCTCCTGAAAGTGCTCAGCACCATTAATTCGGTACTCAGCTCACCTTGTCTCCAACTGGGACATTTACTTTTGTCACACGAGTGACACAGTTGAGACACAAGACACAGTATTCATCTGTGACTGTGACATTAGTTTGAAAATCTGGTCCTTTGTAGTGGAATAAGATCCAAAGAATTGCCTTCCCCACAATGATGGTACCAGTCTTTAATTAAACCCACAGCAGGTCTCTTCTTACTTTTTCAAGTTTGTCCTTAAGTATATAATGCAGATGCTGTCTATACATTATTGTGGCACCCTGGCATTGCATTAAAAAGAGACAGGAATAAAGTAGAAGGATAGAATAAGGGACAACAAAGGAAGGAAATGGAGATAGTGAATAAGAAATAAGATGAAAGATCAAAGTAGGAACAAAGAATCAGTGAAGATCAATGGCAGTTAAATGAATTATCCCTTAAGGGTCTAAATCGTAGATGAAATTTTATTGCAAGAATGATTTGAATACAATCAGAGAAAAATAAATTTGATAAGATAAAATATAGGGAGGTTAAAGGTGGATACGGATCTCAGCTGAAAACAGCTGCAAGGATATTGAATCAAAACTGCTTGCAGCAACATAAGAAAATGTTCAAGACTCAAAACTAATCACAATTTCTTCCTTGTTCAGAAATCAATGGCTTACTGTGGCTTTATAGAATTGTCTGCTTTTATTTCAGATTTCCATTATTCAGAGTTTTTCTTTTTTCCCTTAATTACCTTAAGTATTGTAGCGAATGCCAACTTAAAAGAGTATAGATACATTATATATACTTACAAATTAGCGGCAGAGAAATTCAATTTACATATTAACAGTTGTAATGTACTCCTCTGTAATTATACTTCTAGCACAATTGTTGTAAGGCTAGCATCTTGCGTCTTACACAAAATGTAATTAGTGAATTGGTTAATATTATAATTAATGAACTAAGATATAATTACTGAATTAATTTGGTAACTTCATACCTGAGTTAACCTTACATTTTGCATTAATGCAAAACTAAAGCTATTTCTCATCAATTCAATGTATGGAGAATAATTTATTGAGATCTCCTCCTGAAGAAAGGTCAATGATGATTATTTGCCAATCCATGGCAGTGCTGTGATTTTTTTCCATTATATCAGGGTGTGGTTGCAAGCCCTGAATCTACCTGAACCAAAATGGCATTGGAACCCAGTGGTATCAGTGTTAATCTGATTCACATGCTACTCATCTAACCAGCTGAGCTAACCAACCCCCTGTAGTGTAACCAGATAACTGTCCTTACAAAACAGTTTTAACCAGGAGAATGGGAAAAAAGAAATGACAAAGTGTCTGAATTGGAATAGTTTCATGAGTAAAGTAGGATGGCTATTGCTTTGCTCTGCAGACTATTATTTGCCAAATAAAACAAAGAGAGGGGGTAAAGTTAGAAAGGAAACCCAAAAGTCTTTTACAAGTAAGTGAGCAGTCAAAGAAAATATTGGAAGATTATGCAGCAATTAGGACATTTTCTTGTGGCAGTAAGTGCACAGCTGAGGAACACATAAATACCTGCATCTGTTTCCATTAAAGAACATGTTGATGATGTCAAGAGGATGCAGTACAGAAACTGGATAGGATAAAAGTAAACAAAGCGACTGCTCATATTAGGTTTGCATTGCTCAAAGTAGACATGTCATTGAGTCAGAAAGGGCTGCATTCTGGATGGTTGACAAAAGTAAAGGTGGAAATTATGAACTACAGTCTTCAAATTCTCTTGATAACTGGTGCCCAAGGACTAGAAGATTGCAAATATCACATCCTGTTCAAAAATGAAGAGCAAAATAATGCCAGAAATGGTATGTCAGTCAGCCTAAGGTCATACGTGATGAAAGCTCTCAAGACAATAATTGTAAACAAAATTAATTCTAACTTCAAGCAACATAGTTTAATAAATGATAACCAACAGGAACTTGTTAATGTGAAATTATGGTTTCAACTAATTTTATCAAATTTTTAAAATCTTTTGAAGGTTTCGTGAAAAAATGTCGATGAAAGTAATGCAATTAGTATTGCGTACAATGGCTTTCAAAAGTGTCACAGGCTTAAAAACAAAACTGAAGTCCATGGGAATAAAGTTACAGTAGCAGTCCAGATATAAAAACAGAAATTGCTGGAAAAACTCAGCAGGTCTGGCAGCATCTTTGGAGACAAAGCAGAGTTAATGTTTCAGGTCCAGTGACCCTTCTTCAGAAGTGATGAAGAATATGCATGGTTCAGAATAAAGAAGGGTCACTGACCTAAAACATCAACCCAGCTTTGTCTCTACAGATGCTGCCAGAATTGCTGAGATTTTCTCGCAATTTCTGTTTTTGTTTTTGATTTCTGTGTTATGGTTTTTTGGTCCAGGTATAAAACTAAGAGACATAAAACAGTGCTGAATATTTTAAAATGATTGGTAGAAGGATCAGAGGAGACATGAGAAAAAAATTGCTGGAATTCACCATCCAGTTTGGCGGTTGCAGTGGAATCCCTTAACTCTTTTAAAAGGAAAGTAGATTTGCATCTGAAGCACTGTAACCTGAAAGTTCCACACCAGGTGCTGGTAAGTGGGATTATAATGGGCAGCTGTTTTATTCAGCTTGTGAGAGATAATGGACTGGATAGCCTCTTTCAGTGTTAAAACTTTTCTGTGATTCTATTTTTTCAATTTCTTCCAATTCCAGACTGTACTGTCTAGCACTGTACCTCAGAGTTTGGTTTTAGAAGATTTTTAGTATTAAATGTTGCTGATACATATACAAATATGTGGAATTGTTTAGGGCATAGTTCCAGAGTTTGCAGATGACACATGAAAGTCAAATATGTGGTGACCAGTGTGGAGTGTAGAAAAATAGACAGATGGTGAAATGACATACATTGCGCATGAAGTGCAAAGAATTGTGAAGTGATGCATTTTGGTACAAAGAATGAAGAAAACCAATATAAGCCTATTCTTTACCATTGTAAGAGTGCAGTTACAGACAAACCTGGTTTTGTACGTGACAAGTTGTAGCATGTTAGAGTACAAGCATGTTGGAGCAAAAAAATAGTTTTGTGCTGTGTTATTCCATGATATTTTGCTGGCAGTTTCCAAGAATTCAACTGCTGATTTTCATCTGATGAACTCATAGTAACACTGTCAGCCTTCAGGATAGATGTGATCATTCATTAGTGTGGAAATATCTGCCACCTGTATAAATGTCAACTAAATCAAAACTGAATTAGAGAACGCAGACAGTGACTAAATTATAGAATGAATTAAAGTATTTTCCATTTACATCTGGAATTTGAATGTAGTCCAACCTGGTCACCAGAAGATTGCTAGATCATGGGAACATTTATCACAGAGAAGAGCTGAGGTAAAGATAATGGAACATGTATGCATATTTGATGCAAAAAAGAATATAGGGAGAATTTTTCTAGCAAACATGGACTAGGTAGCCTCATTTTGTGCTGTAAACCTCTGTGTTTCTTTGAAATGAATAATTCTTTTCTGTGCTGGCTCATATAAAATGAGTTTAGTAACTCAATGAGTTCCATGTGAGCAAAAGTCCAAAGCACAAAGCTAGCACTAAATGCAACCTTTTTTTTATCTTCAGTAACTACTGAAAGCAGCAATAGTGCTTTATCTAAACTGAAGAACCTATTTATAGTACATTTAATTTGCACATTAGATTGAACATGACAGCAACTTTCCTCTCGTGAGCAATAAATGGCAATTAATGCATTTTTTTTATTGTCAGTATAAGAATTCTTTATTTTCATCTGTGGTGTATGGACACTAATGAACTGACAATTAAAAACAAAGTTCTCTACTTTTGCAGATTTTGATAGCTCACTAAAGGGTCCAAATGCACTGTAGCCTATATGCATATCCCCTGTGATTATTCTCTCCATGTAAGCAGAGGAAGAACATTTTCCTTTATTTTTCCTTTCATTGTGTATGGGTTTAACTGCAAAGTCAGCATCTATTGCCTTATCTCTAATTTCCTGTAACAAAATGTTGATGAGCAACCTTCTTGAATCACTGCAGTCCATGTGATGTGCTGTTAGGAAATGAGTTCCAGGATGTTTGAACTAGTGACCTAGCAGAGAAAGCCAGAATAGTATGTGACTAGGAGGAGAACTTGCAGGTGGTCATGTGGCTCCCATATGTTTGCTACCCTATCACTTTCAGGTGATAGAGGTTGTTTTGGAAGGTGCTGTAAAAGGTTTCTTGATAAATTGTGATAATGAATCTTGTAAAATGCTACACATAGCTGTTGCACTGCAGGAATGATTATTGTTTACAATGACAAACCTTCGCATCAGTGGATGGGGTAGCTAATTAAGATGCTTTCTCCCTAGATGTGAAGGGTGGGGGTGTAGAAATGCCATCACTTTTCTGACTTGTGCCTTTGTAGGTGGTGGTCTGAAGTGAGGAGTCATGAGTTGACATACTTGCTGGAGAATCCACAGCCTATTTATAGCCATGGTATTTAAGTGATTGGTCTGGTTTGATTATGAAGGGGATATGGTTAGATTCTATCTTTATGGTGGTGGTCATTGCCTGAGAAATGTGTGGTGTGAATTTTACTTACAGGGAAGGTGTTGGCCCAGTGGTATTATCACTATACTATTAATCCACAGACTCATGTAATGTGCTGGGGACACAAGTTCAAATCCCACCATGGCAGATGGTCAAATTTGAATTCAATAGAAGTCTGGGATTAAGAGTCTAATGATGACCCTCAAACAATGGATGATAATTGGAAAAACCCATCTGGAAAAAATCTGAAGCACAAAGGGACTTGGGAGTCCTAGTTCAAAATTCTCTCAGATTAACCTGCAGCTTCATTTGACAGTACAAAGGTAAATGCAACGTTAACATTCATTTCAAGAGGGCCAGAATACAACAGCAGAGATGTACTGCTGAGGCTGTATAAGGGTCTGATCAGACCGCACTTGGAGTATGGTGAGCAGTTTTGGGCTCTGTATCAAAGGAAGGATGTGCTGGCATTGGAGGGGTCTGGAGGAGGTTTACAAGAATGATCCTGGGGATGAAGGGCTTGTCGTATGAAGCGAAGACAACCCTAGTTCTGCACTCGATGGCGTTTAGATGGATGGTGGGCGGGGGGATCTCATTGAAACTTTGAATACTGAGAGGCCTGGATGAAATGGATGTGGAGAAGATGTTTCCATGAGTAAGAGAGAGTAGGACCCAAGAGCATTGGCTCAGAGTGAAAGGATGACCCTATACAACTGAGATGAGGAGGAATTTCTTCAGCCAGAAGGTTGTTAGTCTGTGGAACCCATTGCCACAGGAGACTGTGGAGGCCAAGTCATTGAGTGTATTTAAGTCAGAGATGGCTAGGTACTTTATTAATAAGGAGACCACTGGTTATGGAAGGGAAGTAGGAGAATGGGTTCAGAAACATATCAGCCATAATAGAATGGCGGAGCAGACTCAATGGGCCATTGGCCTACATACCCATTCTGACCTACATCTGACTCCAGACACACAGCACTATGCTTGACTCCTAACTGCCCTCTGGGCAATTAGGGATGGGCTATAAATCGTGGCCTAGCCAGCAACCTCCATGTCTTGTGAATTAATTTTTAAAACAACTTACCACTTATCAGCCCTAGCCTGAATATCGTCCAGGTCTTGCTGCATACCGATGAAGATTGCTTCATTACCTTAGCAGGCTCAAATCAAGCTGAACACTGTAATCATCAGCTGCTGGATAGCACTATTGATGTCATCTTCCTTCAGTCCACTGAGGATCAAGATGGATCCATGGATACTTTAGCCGGACTGGATTTCAGCAACCTTTTGTGGACGAGATATAGCTGGGCAGTTTTCCACATTGCCAGGTAATGCCTGTACTGAAAGAGCTTGGCTAGAGATGTGGCTAGTTCTGGAGCACAAGTTTTCAGTACTAAAGCTGGGATGTTGTCAGGGCTCACAGTATTTCATATGTTGAGCGGACTCGACTATTCTTGATATCACGTGCAGTGAATCAAATTGGTTGAAGACTGGCATCTGTATTAAGGAGGCGGCCAAACTGAATTTTCCACTGCAGAAGATGGTGGCAAATAATTCATTCTTGTATTTTGCACTCATGTTGAGCTGTAAAATCATTCAGGGTGAGAATGGTTGTGGAAGGTCTCCAGGGCTTTGATCTGTCATTGGTGGGATTACATAGCTTTTTCTTGGTATACATGTACACTGCACTGCAGCTTCAACATGTTGGAGTCTCATTTGTGATTTCCTTGGCAGGTTGTCATTCAATCCTTAATGAGCCAGGTTGGTAACTCTTGTTTAGTAATAATTGTGCAAAGAAGATAAGGCTAAATAATTTTAATCAACCTGCTCATAGATGTCAGCATACATTTTTGGAGACGGTGAAACTTGAACCTGAGCCTACTGGCTCAGAGGTAGAGACACTATCACTGCATCAAAAGAAACCTTGGGCCATGAGGCTACAAATTGTGGTGACATTAAATTCTGCTGCTGCTGACTGTCCACATCGCCTCAGCAATGTCCTTTTGTGAGCTACTAAATCTACAGTGAACCTCTCTATTTTGGTGGAGTGGCAGTGCCACACAACAGGATGAGGTTGTTCTCAGGCTAATTCTGTTTCTAGAAAATCTCTGTGGCGGTTATACCTAAAAATATATTACAGACATGTTGTATCTATGATAGGTAAACTGCTGAGGATGAAGTAAAGCAGGTTTTTCCATCACATTGGTTCCTTCACCATCTATTCCAGGCCCAGATAAAGCATGACTAATAAATCCTTCAGGATTAAGTCTGCTACTGAGTAGTGGTGCTATCATTCAGGTCTACCACCCAGAGCACATTCTGTGCCCTTATTATCAACAGTGCTACTACATTGGTGCTCAACAAGAGTATTGACTCATCATGTGGGGGCAGTATGGATCATGGCAATGAGCACTAGCAGATATTTTTAAAGTTGAAATGGAGAGTGTCTTGATAAATAAGGAGGTAAAAGTTTATCAAGGTGGCAGGAATGTGGAATAACCAGATCAATTAGAATCTTGTTGAATGGCTGAATAGTCTACTCCTGCTTCAAATTTGTATGTTGTTATGAATGATTCGATCAATATGACTATGTCTGGCTGTTGCTTGATTGATCTGTAGGACCAGTCTTAGTTCTTCCAGTTTTGGCAAAAGACCACAGACGTTAGTTTAAGGGATTTTGCAGAGTTGATTGGACAGAATGTTTTGTATACCAGATAGATAGATTGCTGTTGGATGGTCTGTCAAGCTTTATTCTATTTAAACTTTTCCAGAACATTTTGATATAACCTAGTGGTCAACTAGACCATTTCAGCATGTGCTTGAGAGTTAACAACATCACTCTGGGTCTGGAGTCACATGTACGCCAAATCATGTAAGAATGGCAGATTTCTTTCCTTAAAGGACATTAGTGAACCATATGGATTATGTTGTTATACTAATCAAGCAGAATGGTGCAATTATAGTCATGTCCTACTTTTTTATCTGACATGCACATGCTCTGGCACAATTACTAGTAAATCAACTAAAATGTGCAACATACTATATATTTGTATGGGATATTACAAGTGGACTACAGTTAATTATGCCCATTTAAAGTGTTTTCACTGATGTAAAGGAACATGGTAAGCTCACAGCAAGATCCCACAAACAATAGTGATAATGACTGGATAATTTTTTCTATGATTCTGATTGGAGGAGAAATATTGTCCAGACCACCAGAGATAATTAATTCACTCATGATGCATCATTATAATTAATCTACCTGAGAAAATACAGGACTCTCAGTTTAACATTTAATTTGAAAACTGCACCTCTGTTAGTGCAGCATTTTCTTTGTACTGCATAAGTGTTACCTTTGATTTTTGTGCTCAAAGTGCAAGAGTGGGATTTAAAATTACAGCCTTCAGACTGTAGGTTTGCTACCAGCAGAGCCACAACTGACAAGAAAATCAGGGCAGGACTTATATACTTAATGGTAAGGTCCTGGGGAGTGCTGCTGTATGAAGAGACCTCGGAGTGCAAGTGCATGGTTCCTTGAAAGTGGAGTTGCAAGTAGATAGGATAGTGAAGACAGTGTTTGGTAAGCTTGCCTTTGTTGGTCAGTGCATCGAGTATAGGAGTTGGGAGGTCATGTAGCGGCCAGACAGGACATTGGTTAGGCCACTGTTGGAACACTGTGGGCAATTCTGGTCTCCCTGCTGTCGGAAGGATGCTGTGAAACTTGAAAGGGTTCAGAAAAGATTTACAAGGATGTTACCAGGGTTGGATGATTTGAGCTATAGAGAGAGGCTGAAAAGGCTGGGGTTATTTTTCCTGGTGCATCAGAGGCTGAGAGGTGACCTTTTGGAATTTTATAAGGTCATGAAGGGCATGGATAGGGTGAATAGCCAAGGTCTTTTCCCTGGGGCGGGGGAGTCCAAAACTAGACGGCACAGGTTTAAGGTGAGAGGGAAAAGATATAGAAGGACCTGATGGGCAATCTTTTTATGTAGAGTGTGGTTTGTGTATAGAATGAGCTGCCAGAGGTGGTGTTTGAGGCTGCTACAATGACAACATTTAAAAGCCATCTGGATAGGTATATGAATAGGAAGGATTTAAAGGAATATGGGCCAAATGCTGGCAAATAGGACCAGACTAATTTTGGATATCTGGTTGGCATGGAAGAATTGGACCAAAGGATCTCTTTCAACGCTGTACAGCTCTATGGTTATGATTCTAAAAGCCTAATTCCACCTCACAGTAATCTTTTTGTTGGTGGCACTGAGCTAGCATAATATTTTCAAGTAATAAATACAATATTGTTCACTGCAAATATGCCTGCATTTTATATTTTTATGTTCGAAGTTCTCAGCACCCTTATGAAGACCATATACCCTGCAGAAAAATTGTTACAATCAAAAGACAAGCCTCTTACCATGGCACTTAGCGTAAATAAACTTTGTCCATTTTTTTGCTCTCTGTTTTAAAAGCTCTGCCAGTCTGAATTGTTTTTAGGTTATTCAAGCAATGGGGCATTGCTGGCTAGGTCAGTATTTATTGCCCATCCCTCGTTACCCAGTAGGCAGGTTTCCTTCCCTGCCTCTCTCTCATGACTGAATGGTGGTAGACTCCTTGTTATTTACGTATACCTAAGCAGTAGCTATGTTCTTTTCAGTGGTTCCTCTCATGCCTGAAGTTTCTTATGCAAGATCAACATGGATGGCCAGAGAACCGGCAGCTTGTGCTGTAATTGCTGGCATTTGGCAGAGGGGTAGGTGTGTGTGTGGGGGTGAGGAGCTTATGCAGTTGCACTACATTGGGTCTTCATTTGCTCATGTTGAAAGCTTCAATGATAATTCTATCATTGTGTATCTATTCAGCAACAAAGCGGCGATTTTGTTTTGGCTTGTAAAAAGAACAGCACTTGTTGCCTGGGCTGGAGGGTTTCAGCTATGAAGAGAAGCTGGACATGCTGGTGTTATTCTCTGAGAAGACTGAAGGTGGGTCAGTGGGGGGGAAATCCAGATTGAGATGTGCAGAAGTATGAGAGGCACAGATAGGAATAAGTGTTCACCCATAATAGAGGGATCAATAACTAGGGGCATAGATTTAAGGTAAAGTGCAGGAAATTTAGAGGGGATTTAAGGAGCAACTTCTGCATGCAGAGGGCAGTGGGTATCCAGAACTTACCCACTTTTCGCCATTTACATAAATGATTTGGATGTGAACACAGGAGGTAGAGTTACTAAGTTTGCAGATGATACCAAAATTGGAGGTGTAGCAGACGGTCATAGGGATTCTATGATCTACAATTTGGAAACAGGCCCTTCGGCCCCACACCGAACCTCAGAGCATTCCACTCAGACCCAAACCCCTGTAATCCACCTAATCTACACATCCCTGGACACTATAAGCAATTTAGTACAGCCAACTCACCTAACTGCACATCTTTGGACTGTGGAAGGAAACTGGAGCACCCAGAGGAAACCCGTGCAGACATGGGGAGAATGTGCAAACTCCACACAGACGGTTGCCCAAGGGTGGAATGAAACCTGGGACCCTGGCGCTGTGAGGCAGCAGTGCTAACCACTGAGCCACTGACAGTGAAGAAGGTTACCTCAGAGTACAACGGAATCTTGATTGGTTGGGCCAATAAGTGGCAGATAGAGTTTAATTTAGATAAACATGAAGTGACGCATTTTGGAAAGGCAAATCAGGCAGGACTTATACACTTAGTGGTAAGGTCCTGGGGAGTGTTGCTGAACAAAGAGACCTTGGAGTGCAGGTTCATAGTTCTTTGAACGTGGAGCCACAGGTAGACAGGATAGTGAAAGAGGCTTGAGATTTTAGATGGTTCTCCTCTGCTCTTTGGAGACAAATAAACAAACCTTGCATATTTACATTTATTACACCAGGAATGCAGAACTTAACTGTACATACAATTCACTCGGAGTGTGAGCAGCTGTGGCAACATTATATAATATTATTTTGGGATGCTTACACTTATTGGTCAGAGCATTCAGTATAGGAGCTGAGGGGTCACGTTGTAGCTGTACAGGACATTGGTTAGGCAATACTGTGTATTGGAATACTGCGTGCTGGAATACTGCGTGCAATTCTAGTCTCCCTGCTATAGGAAAGATGTTGTGAAACTTGAAAGGGTTCAGAAAAGATGTTCAAGGCTGTTGCCAGGGTTGGAAGGTTTGAGCTTTTGAGAGAGGCTGAAATAGGCTGGGGCTATTTTCCCTGGACCATTGAAGGCTGAGGGGCGACGTGTTGGAGGTTTCTAAAATCATGAAGGGCATGGAAAGGATAAATAGACAAGGTCTTTTCCCTGGGGTGGGGGGAGTCCAAAACTAGAGGGCACAGGTTTAAGGCAAGAGGAAAAAGATATAAAAGGGACCTAAGGGGCAAACTTTTTATGTAGAGAGTGGTTTGTGTATGGAATGAGCTGCTAAAGGAGGTGGTTGAGGCTGGAACAATTACAACATTTAAAAGGCATCTGGATGGTATTTGAATAGGAAGGGTTTAGAGGGATATGGGCCAAATGCTGGCAAATGGGACTAGCTTAATTTAGGATATCTGGTCAGCATGGACAAGTTGGACCGAAGGGTCTGTTTCCATGCTGAATATCTCTTTGACTCTATGAAAAGATGCCAGACATTCAAAGTCAGGAATAGCAAGCTGTTTACTGGTACCCATAAAGTAATATTTCTAACAATGCTGCAACATTTTTAAGCACAGTAAACTACTGAGAAATAGAAATCACGCCAATAGTTTATACTTGTTATGCATGGGGCCAATGTGTGGCAGGTAGTGAGCAACGAAGGATTTAGCATAAATTTAGTCCAAAAATAGTACTAATGGATTTTATTCAAAATGAGCTCTGAATGTTGAGCTTATTTAACTTAACCATTTACACACTTTCTCACTGCTTCTCAAAACAGGTAATGTACTGGTGCAACAGTGTGCTGTGCCACTAAATGACAGAAGATAATGTTTAGACGTCAGGAGCCCCTGGGAGGTCCTTAACTAGATACACGAGTCGATAGCAGAGTCAGCTGGGGTAAATTTTATGAAACGGTAGTATTATATAATATTAACAGATTTAAATTGACAAGGAAAAGACAACGGATGCTTAGGGTAACTTTCAACTTGGGCAGAGATAAAACGCTGGCTGCACCGTATCAGCTATATGTACAATTCTCCCTTTCCACTGTGCCCCCTGCTGACGTTAAACGCTACCTCCGATTTCTGTCTGGACTTTGGGAAGGTTTCTGACGCCATCTTAGATCTCATGTGGTAACCTGTTTTCTAAGATTATGAACTAAATAGAAATATATTAAAATCAGATCAGCTACAATCTTATTGATTGGTGAAGCAGGCTATAAAGGTCAAGTGAGGTATTCTTGTTCCTTGTTTGTATTAAAATAGACTGGCAAATGTTAAGTGGCACATATTACAGATTGACAGTGCACTGAAAGGTAGTTTGTTGACTGCTACTTACTGTGGAGAGACACAAGGATCTCTACTGGAATTTGTTACAAAGTCTTTGAAGGAAGTGTCTAAATTCATCAAAAATTCCAAATTCAGAGCAATGGCATAATTTATTATATCAATAAATAGAGAAGGACTCTTGACAAACTCATTGGGCAGAGATGTGAAAGATGAAATCTGAGAAGAGGAATATAAGGTGGTCAGGTTTAACCAAGAGAACGTTGCGGTGGATAATGCACTAAATAGGAATGCAATAGTGGTGCTGAATCAGGAGAATCTAGTGACTTGATGGATGTAGGAGAAAGCAGCTAAACTGAACTGAGATAGAGATCATCCATGATCTAATCAAGTGGTAGAACAGGCTTGAGATTTTAAATGGCTCTCCTCTCCTCTCCTCTTTGGAGATAAATAAACAACCCTGCATATTTACATTTATTATACCAGGGATGCAGAACTTAACTTAGAATGATAGTGTCATACAATTCACTCAGGCAGTCTGAGCAGCCGTGGCAACGTACAATTTTATGTTGTCGAACTGGACTGATCAGGAATCTCATCCCCCTTATTGCCTTCTGTTGGCATGTTTTAGAAGGATTTGCAGTTTGATATTCAAACTGTTTAGCCATGTTATGAAGGCACCTGCCTTGGTCATCAAGTTCTGTGGTCAAACTTGAACTTGAAGCTTCCGATGCAGAGAGAGGGAGAATATACACTGGACAAGATCTCCTGTTCTTTATTTATAAAATTGTATATATTGTTACTGGATTTACAGACTCAGTCAATCAACCACAACTATGCAAATATTTCAGCTCTGTTGCACTCCCTGATGGACAGAGGTCCAAAAATATTGGGTCAATAGAGCACACTGCAGAAACATGATCTTGCGCCAATATGATCCTGAACTGCATCTTTCAGGAGCTAGACAAATTTTTTTATTTGTTGTGCACAGGTGCCAAGGTACATATATTGCAAGCACAAACCTTCATCAACTTAATTGGCTAATTGTCAAGATACAGTATTGCATTTGATTTCCAATGAAACATCAAAAGATGCTTAATGCCATAGATACTATATCAATATAAACAGCTGTTGTTGTAGATTCAACAGTTAACTATGTTTCCTTCCTTTTTTTCATGATTTTGCTCTGAAGACTTCAGGTCAAATCTCTAGCTAACTGGCAGAGTTTGTGCTAGAATTGAAGAACTTAGAGCAATTTCAAGTCCCAAAATCTAATTGGAGATGGAAAGGTAAAGCTAGGTAAATCTAGGAAGCGTGGTTAGGATAATGAATTAGACTCATTATTCCCATGAGTCTACAGTAGCATTCCTCACAAAAATACATTTCAACGTACCTCTTTTTTGAATTTCAAAATTGATGGTAGCTTCACCAATAAAACAGTTCAGAAGTTGCAAAGCACATATTTCAAGTTCTGTCCAAAAAGGAACTACAGGACAGTGGTCACCATACACTTTTGCTACACATTCAATCACTCCTGCCCTTCCATCTTAGTCCTTCTCTTTTTATATTTCATTGCATTTGATAAATTAGTGAATTTTTAATCTCTCCCAGCTCTGACTTGAAGTACTAATTTTGTGCTTCTTACCACAGATGCTGCATAACCTGCACTTCTTTTCCTGTGCCATTATTGGTATTTTCTCCTCTCTTTCAGTGGCAATGTAACCCTTCCATTCTTCAAAACTTTATGAATTAGTTCCTCCTTGTGAATGTCAGAGATCTGTAATAACTCAAATTTACAAGTGTAGATGTGACATTATGATTCAGTCACTACTGATTTCCCACCAGACAAGAAGTTGATTAGATTAAGTACTTGTTTCTCCAGTTCATGCCAATAAAATCAAGGTCATTTCAATGGTCAATATGTTTGCCCATTGAGTAGCTAAACCATGCAATAAAGAAAGTTACCAGTTTGATTCCTAGTTTGTATCTGAACCCAGCTGTGTAACAATTAAATTTCCCTCTGAAACCTGGATTAGATAGTATTTAAAACTTTGCTGGTGGGGCCACAATTTGAGCTGTGGGCTGAGATTGTAATATTTCCTACAACAGTGACTACACTTCAAAAGTACTTTATTTGGCTGTAAAACACTTTGAAATATTCCAAAATAAATGTCTTTTTTTTCCTTGCAAGTTAGATTAAAATTTGTAACCGCTTTGACAACTTCATTGCTTCAAAATAAAATCATTATCAAAACTATGAATTACACTCCGTACTCTCTCAAAAAGGTGTATTTCTGCATGCATTGATTATCGATATTTGGAATTGACTGTGTGAATAGATAGTGGAAGCAGATTCAATAGTTCAATGCAAAGACAATTACATAAAGGCATATTTAAAGGAATAATTTACAATGCTTGAAGGAAAAAGCAGGAGTGTGGAATCAGTTGAAGAAATCTACAAAGAGGTTGTACCGACCCAATAGGCAAAATATCCTCCTAATGTACTGTATTATCCTATGATTGCATTTTTGAGTGGCAATTACCAGTGGAGGGCACACCTAAATGTTCACAAACTAAAACAGATCCTTTTAGAGTCAGATTAAAAATCTGTTTTTACAAGGTTATTTCCATGTAATGGAAGATTTGTGACAAGATGGTGCAACCTTTTGAAGCTCCAATGCCGCTTTTCAAAATTTTGAAATGGCAAATGACAGCGGAATGGAAAATAAAAATAGATGACAAATAAATGCTTCTCTTCAAAACCAGTCATAGCTTTTTTTTAAAAACAAAACAGCTGTTGTGGACTTAATTTTAGAGAGTAAATGCACTTAAGTAAATGTTATTTATTTTGCGCATTATGTTAAAAAAACTACACAAACCAACCCAGCTAATACATTGAACAGACTCAATGCCTGTGTGGTAATATATTACATTGCAAACCTTGTGTGACAGTTAGGTGCATAAGTTATGTATGCAAATGTACAGGATAGTGTATGAAATTTATTCACAATATGGTTTGCATTGTGGCCGAAAGAAGACAACGGCGACGTTAATGTTTGTAAACCATTACGGAGAACAGATGTTAGAGGATTAAAGGCACGCAAGTGATGACAACATTTCACATAGTGTATTCTGTAAAGACAGAAGCAGATGCTTTCCAATGAGCCTTGGCTATACAATTAGAAGGCATCATCTCCAGGTATTTGGAATCAGAAACTGCTCAGGGCACTTACAGGTTTTCAGAATCAGATGGCCAAAACCACTACTACTTGTAAAAAAAATAATGTTGCTGTACAGAAATAGCAGCTGTGGTAACTAACTTCTAATAGTCACATTACCACATACGTTGAGTGGAGTACCTTCATCTAAAGTATTCCTGAAAATAATTTAAAGCATTTTCTGTCATGACACACCGAACAACTGTAGGAATACAGAGAGTTCTACATTTTCCACAAACTAACGTCTTTGCGATTTACATGCAAAGATATATTTGTGAGGATGATTTTTAAATCAATTGCAGGCTACGGCATAATTTATGATACCAAACCTTCTGGACTAATAGATTAGACTCCACAATATAGCATAACATCAGAGGGGGTGTGTTGAACCTGTACAAAGCTCTGGTTAAGGCTACAATTGCAGTACAGTATTGCATCCAATTGTGGTTACCACTCTTTAGGACAGAAAGATGAGAGGAGCCTTGAAAGGATGCAAAGATACTTACCAAAGAGTGATTTCAAAGATTGAGGACCTTAGTAACAATGTCAGGTTGGAGAAGCTGGAGTTTTTTTTTTCTTTGGAGTAGAAAAGCTTGTGAGGAGATTTGACAGAGGTCTGTAAGATTTTAGATAAAGGTATACAAAGAAAAATTGTTCCCAATAGCTGATGGTATTATTTAATGGCTTATTTAATAATTGGGGAAGAAATTGTGGGGAAATACAAGGAAGGACTACCTGTATGAAGCAAGCAGTAACTAAATGGAACTATCTATGAGGATGATGGAGGTGGTATATATTTCCCTATATTTGAGGGAAACACATCAACAGGGTTACGGGAATACAGCAGGGGAATAGGAGTGATTGAACAGCTCTACAGAGAGCTGGTATAGACTTGATGGACTAAATAGCTTATCTGTCATAATGACCCATGTTGCAAATGATTAATGTATTAGGTACAATTAAGTTTGTTATAAGTATCACATTCAACAATGCAATCACCACCATTGGATTTACCAAGAGAACATATTAACATTTCTTAGAAAAGTATTTCTCTCACAATAATTTTGCCAAATGTTTCCAAAATAGAGATCTAGGCTTGCTTCTGTTGTAAAACGGATGTTGGCCCCTCCTCTGAGAACTAAAACCGAAACCCAAAAGAGGAACACCTAACCCTATAATCTGTTAAAAGGAGTGTGAAAACTGGTGTAACCTGCCTTTCATTAACTTCTACTCATCAAACAAAATAAACTCCTGACACTCACTTCACAATCAACAAGTATCAATTTATTTATCTAACTCTAACAGTGAACAAATTAGTTAAACAATTAACAAGGCAGAAAAATCACTTCTCACTAGTAACTGTTCCTGAATAAAACCAGATTCTAATAGTACTCCGTTCCAATAAATACGAGTCGGACTTGTATAAAATAAAGTTTAAAAACAAAAATAGAATTTAGTTTCTTGAAATTACAGCCAGGTTATGCGTCTTCTGGAATGTTCTGTGCTTTCTCCTTCGTTTCTTCCGTCAGGAATATTAACTAGTTGTGCTGTGGGTACCTTTGTTCTTTAGATGGTGCTTTCTCTAAGACTTAGAAGAGTCCGTTAGAGCCAGTGGTTCTCTCTTGAGATCTGAGGGCTGTTAGCCCTGGCAGGTGGCAGTTAGATCTCCTGTTTCTGCCCAACTGCTCCTTCTTTTATATCCTTGATGACATCAATTTCTTAAAATAGGATTGGTCCTGTTTTGTCAAAGCCATCAGATTTAAATTTAAGATAACAAGGTGTAGAGCTAGATGAACACAGCAGGTCAAGCAGCATCAGAGGAGCACGAAAGCTGACATTTCGGGCCTAGACCCTTCTTCAGAAAATGTTTAAATTTAGTTGGTTTTTGGTATCTAAGTGCCTGCTTCAAATTGATTGGCTAAATTCAAAACTGAATGGCCTTTTGATACAAATGTTTCAATTCAGGTGTTGTGTACTTGCAAACTTATAGCTGCTGCTCACAGACTTTTTTTGAATCTTTAAGTACAGAAAAAGCACATTATCTTTTAAAGGGATCATGCAATACTGTCCGCCAAGCATTTTACAAACACAAAATTCTAACTTCCTGCCACACAATCCACAAGTACTCTACCCAACTTCACAACACCTCCCCTTTAAGAAAAATACATCATTATGAAAAGATGGCTTTTTTTCCCTCTTAAAACCCTAACTCCATTATATTACTAGTTCCATAGCTCATTAATCTCAAGTTACACATTTCATATTAATTCTACGTGTATATAACATTGAACATTATCATTTCTATCTTACGTAAACAATTTTCTTTTAAACTCACAATAAAGCATCCGCGAAAATATTTTCACAACCCCAACACATTACAAGCATTTATAATACTTGTATTCCAAATTGTAACAGCTTGTATATGAGACTCCAATGAAATAATCTGGCGTTCTTGTCCTTAAATCTTCCCAGAAATGTTAAAGGATTGTGATCGGTATACACAATTGTTTCTGATACATTATTTGCAACTTAAATATTAAAATGTTGTAAGGCCATTAGCAAACTCAAAAACTCTTTTTCAATGGTTAAATTTTTTTTCTGGTGGATATTGAATGTTTTTGAACAATAACTGATTGGCCTTTCAATTCCACAACCATCCTCCCGTAACAACACAATTCTAACACCTATATCGCTTGCGTCGATGGTGACTTTAAGGAGTTTAAAAAAATTGGTGTGACTAAAAACTAGTGTGGTGATTAACACTGCTTCTAAATTCTCAAATGCTTCCTGGCATTGTTCTGTCTACCAAAATTGCATGTTTTTAACAAACTTGTAAACAGTGCCACTACACTATTAAAGTTTTATATAAATTGCCTGGAGAATCTGCTCAATTCTAAAAATCACAGCACTTCCTCCTTCAAGGATGGTCTTGGAAATTCCTCGATGGTCTTCGTCTTCCTGTTCCCCAGTGTCACCTGTCGTGTCCAATGTTGTTCCTTAAGAATGTCACTTCCGCCTTCTGAAATTGTTTTTGCCAAGTTTATGACTATGCCTTCCTTAGTCTATCAAAGATCTTTGCCAAATGCTCCATGTGGTCTTTCCACGAATGGGTAATGATCACTAAATCTTCTACCTATAAGGCTAAATTAGTCAATACTGCTACAACTCTGTTCCGAAGTCTTTGAAAAGTGGCTGGTACGTTTTTCATTCCAAAGGACATTACTTTAAATTGATACAGCCCTTTTGGAAGTTGCAAAAGCAGAAATTTCATTCGCTTTCTCCAACAAAATTACTTGTCAGTAACCACGAAGTAAGTCCAACTTTGTGATGTAAGTGGCTTGTCCTACTTCTTCCACACAGTTCTCTAGCCTTGGAATTGGGTATCAGTAAGATTTGGTCACGATGTTAACCTTCCGATAATCGATGCAAAAATCATCGAGTACCATCAGGTTTAGGAACCAATATGATTAGCGAACTCCACTCGCTTTGACTCAATGTCGTCTTCTTGGAATGTTGCTTCTACTTGCTTCTGAAACTATGCTGCTTTGATAGGATTAAGCCTGTAGGGGTGTTGTTTTATCGGAACAGTGTTCCTTACATTAACCTCAAACTATCGTGTTAATCCTCCCAATTCCATTTCCAAATATGTCCTTGTAGTACTGCAACAAGTCTTCAATTCAATTCACAATTCCAGGGAATGGATAGCTCACTACCCTATCCCATTCCTTAAGGGCTTCCTCATTATTCAATTTATTCTGAGTCAAATCAAAATCATCTGAATTTGATTCATCACCCTGAGTGGCAGTCACTAATACCGGTTTCTCCAGTTCCCTTTCCCTATCATAGTAAATTTTCAGCATGTTCACATGACCATACCTGATAAATGTATTTTCTATCTGGCATCTTTACCAGATAATTCACCTGACTTAACTTCTTTTCAATCTAATAGGAATGAATATTTGAAGGGATCTCCTACCACTGGTAATAACACCAGTACTTTATCCCCATGGGCAAACATACAAATTTTAGAATTCTTATCTGCTTCTTGCTTCATTACGTGCTGTGCCACCTTCAAATATTGTCTAACTAATTCCTTTACTGTGTTTAATCTTTCTCTCACCTCAGATACATAGTCCAACTGTGAGATCTGTGACTTTGGACCTATCAACATTTCCTTAATTAATTTCGAAAGCTACCTTACTTTGTGTCCGAATTTCAATTCGGATGGAGTAAATTGAATCGATTCATTTGGAGCATTTCTAATAGCAAACAATATAAATGGGATACCTTTACCCAATCGTTTGGGTAATCCTGGTAATAAGCTTTTTACATTATCTTTAGCGTCTGATGCCACCTTTCCAATGCTCGCTGGGTTTCAGGATGGTAAACACTTTATTTAAAGTGTTTGATGCCTAAACTATCCATTCCTTCCTTCCTTAAATGGTTTGGCAGCGAAATTGGACCCTTGGTCTGACTGAATCTCCCTGGGTAGTCCACAATGGGTAAAGAAAATAAGCAACTCCTCCACAACTTTTTGCCTTGATATTCCGTAATGGAATTGCATCTGGAAACCTGGTAAACACATCTATCATGGTTAGTAAGTACTGGTTTCCACTTTCAGTTTTAGGGATGGGACCTACACAATCAATTATAACCTGCATGAAAGGTTCTTGAAATACAGGAAATGGCATCAAAGGCACTGGTTTTATTACTGCCCCTGGCTTTTCTACCATCTGAAATGTATGACAAGTATGGCAAAATTCAACCACGTCCTTAAGTAATCCAAGCCAATAGAAATGCTTCTGTATCTTAGCCGGAGTCTTCCTCACTGCTAGATGACCACCTACAGGTTATTCATGTGTTACCCACAATACTTCCTGTCTGTACGCTACCAACACCACAATCTGGTGAACTTCCATCCATTTCTGATCGGCACTAACCTGCCAAGGTCTCCAGTTCTGCTTTAAGATTTTATCCTTAAGGTAATAGCATTCTGGAATACATTCTGATCCTTTTCAGAGTAGGCTTTATGATATAAATCCTTCACCATCTCATATTTTTGCTGTAACTCCATTAATCTTTCAGAACTAAATACCTCTGCCTGATCCTCTACCTGCTTAGTTTTTCCTTTACCATCTCTTCAGTGTCAGCTAACTGGACCTCAACTCTTCCATCTTTCTCTTCTGTTTTCCCTTCTTGTTTGATTCATCATCCCGAGCGGCAGTAACTAATACCTGTTTCTCCAGTTCCCTTTCCCTATCATAGTAGAGTTTCCCTTCTTCTTTCCCTTTGTTCTTGTCCCTTCTGTGGCTGTGGGATCTTGTCACCACATAGTCTGGAAAAATTGCAGGGTAGTTTTCTTTTAACTCCTCAATTCCCTGGTTTTCTTTTGGCTTCTCCACTACGGGCATCACCCCGACTTGTGATCCAGCTATATCATTTCTAAGAACAAACTGTATTCCTGGTATAGCCAATCTTTCAGTCACTCCCACTATCACTTCCACAATACTTTCTAGCCTTATCTTACACAGGAGAACACTAATCCTCTCTCTATTTATTCTACAGATAATCACTCTCCCAGGAACATTTCAGGAGTGCAAATAATTTCAGCTCTCACTATTAGAGACTGACCAACTCTTGTATCATTAATTTCTTTACATACTCCCCCTGCTCTACCTGAGTAAACCTTACCCACAAAGGTGAAGTCTTTGAAAAGATCAGGCGCTATCTATCCAGCCCACAACTAGGCTGTGCACTCTCCAGCAGCTCCTCAACTTCTCTTGGGATTTCCTTCACTACCTCAACCAATCCCACTGGTTTAGCATCTTCGACCATATCATTTTTCCCAGTGCCTTTCTTAAACCAGCAGCACTGTAACTTTGTGTGGCCCACCTTATTGCAGTGAAAACACCTGAGGTCTTTCACCTCTTTTCCACCATCTTGGGTTTCTTTATTTCACATGTGGTAAATTGTACCCAGTGTGATCTACTTTTTGCTTTTCATTAAAGGATCTCCCTCCCTCATGGAATGAAACTGCTGTCGGAAGTTAGACTTCGATTTGCACACTATTGCGTATTCATCCGCCATTTCTGCAGTTCTTCTTGCTGTCTTAACTTTCTATTCCTCAGCATGAGCTCTTATCACTTCTGGAAGTGAGTTTTTAAATTCATCCAGCAGAATAATATTTCTAAGATCCTCATCTTTTCTATTTTTAATGCTATCATCCAACTATCCAAGTTGCTCTGTTTAATTCTTTCAAACTCGACATAAGTCTGACTTGGTTCCTTCCTTTCATTTTTGAACCATTGTTTGTGTGCTTCTGGTACCAATTCACATGCACTCAAAATAGCCTGTTTTATTTCTTCATTTTCCCCTCCTCTGGCAGCGTTGCAAACACCTCACCAGCCCTGCCTACCAACTTGGTCTGAATTAACATTACCCACATTGTGTCTGGCCAGTTCATCTGTTTAGTCAATTTCAAAAAGGAAATGAAAAAGGCTTCTACATGTTTTTCTTCGAATTTTGGTAATGTTTTAACATATTTGTATATATCGCTACCAGACCTTTGGCTATGACGGGTTAGCTCATCATCACTATCTTCCTCACTAAGCCTACCTTCTATCTTCATGTCCATCCTGTTACATCAGAAGTTAACAATTAGACAGGAAAGTTGAAGTTTGAACGCTCTTTTTCTTTTTGTCTGCTTTTAACTGTAATTCAAGCTGTTTCAGTTCCCTTTCTTTCTCTTTAGCTAGGGCTCTTCTTTCCATTTCTCTTTCTTAAGCTAGGAATCTTCTTTCCCCTTCTTTCTCTTCTAACTCCAGTTGTCTCATTTGCAGTTTAATTTTTTCTAATGCCACTGCACTTGACTGTTTCTTTGATATACTTAAATGCTTGACTAACTTACAACGTCAGCTTTCTTGTTATCCCTACTTAAACCAAATTTTAGCTTGAGCGCTAATTCTAAAAGTGCTTCCTTTCTCTGTCTTTCTAAGCTTTCTTGGCAAATTTGGGAAGCATCTTCAACCCCGAGAACCTCTTTAGCAATATTAAGAGCCATTTCCCCACTTTTGATTTAAACAACAACAAGCAAAATTAAACAGATCTTCCACTTCTCACTTAAGTTTGATTTAGAGATCTAGGATACTAATCCTCAATCTGTTTAAATCTTTTGGGACCTTTTGTACCTTAAATCTGTTCAAATCCGTTCAGATCCATTCAAATCCATCCAAATCCGTTCAGATCCATCCAAATCCCAGACACGAGCCCCCAATCTGTTATAAAGCGGAGGTTGACCCCCTCTGAGTGAAAGAGCGGCACGGTGGCACAGTGGTTAGCACTGCTGCCTCACAGCTCCAGGGACCCGGGTTCGATTCCACCCTCGGGTAGCTGTCTGTGTGGAGTTTGCACGTTCTCCCCGTGTCTGCGTGGGTTTCCTCCGGGTACTCCGGTTTCCTGCCACAGTCCAAAGATGTGCAGGTTAGGTGGATTGGCCATGCTAAATTGCCTGTAGTGTCCAGGGATGTGTAGATTAAGTGGGTTGTAGGGGTTTGAGTCTGGGTGGGATGCTTTGAAGTTCGGTGTGGACTTGTTGGGCCGAAGGGCCCGTTTCCACACTGTAGGGATTCTATCTATCTAACCAAACCTGAAACACCTAACCCTATAATCTGTAAAAGGAGTGTGAAAACTGGTGTAACCTGCCTTTCAGTAACTTCTACTCATTAAACAAAATGAACTCCTGACACTCACTTTACAATCAACAAGTATCAATTTATTTGTCTAACTCTAACAGTGAGCAAATTAACTAAACTATTAACAACCCAAAAAATCACTTCTAACTACTAACTATTCTCGAATAAAACAAGATTCTAATAGTATGCTGTTCCAGTAAATACAATTCAACACTTGTATAAAATAAAATTTAAAAAAAATTAGGATTTAGTCTCTCGAAATTTCAGCGAAGTTACATTTTCTGGAATCCTCTGTGCCTTCTCCATCGATTTTTCTGACAGGAATATTCACTAGTTGTGCCATAGGTACCTTTGTTCTTGAGATGGTGTTTTCTCTAAGACTTAGAGGAGTCTGTGAATGCCAGCAGTTCTCTCAAGAGCTGAGGGCTGTTAACACTGGCAGGTGGCAGTTGGGTCTCCTGTCTTTGCCCAACTGTTTTTATTATTTGCCTTTCTTTTATATCCTTGATGACATATCAATTTCTTAAAATAGGATTGTTCCTATGTTGTCAAAACCATCAGATTTAAATTTAATTGGTCTTTGGTACCTAACTGTCTGCTTCAAATTGATTGGCTAAATTCAAAACTTGTTGTCTTGGTAAAAACTGCTGCTTGGCCTACTAACTGTATGGCCTTTTGATACAAATGTTTCAATTCGGGTGCCCTCTGTGTATATGCAAACTTTCAAGCTGCTGCTCAGATATTTTTAAAAAATCTCTAAGTGTAGAAAAAGCACATCATCTTTTAAAGGGACCACACAATGCTTTCACCCCCTCCCCCCTTAGCATTTTACACACACCAAATTCTAACTTCCTGCCTCCAAATCCGCAAGTACTCTACCCAACTTTGCAACACTTCCCTTTCAGGCTTACCACCAACTTTCTTGTGAATAAGGAAATCTTCTGAACATTTGTTTATTATCCTTGAATGGAAGCCACATGTTGAAGGTGACAATGTGAGGTAGGTATACAGTGCATGACTATGAAAGCCTCCGATACATGAGGGAATGCATTGTGTCAAGTACGGAGATGATTTCACAAGATCTTGATCAGATCCACAGGAATTTCTCACATTTGTAGTTAATAAGTCTCTTCAGATATTCCTGCGTGATATTAGAGGTGCACAAATTCAGACAATTAATTTTTAAACACATGGAGTTTCAGCTGAAAAACCCACACCTAGCTAAACAGCTGTCATGACTTGTACATTCCCAAACAGCATCATCTTAAAACGATTCAAGTTATTTGAAAGATTGATTAGAAATACAATTAGCTAGCCATGAATCTGTGCACAATTCTGACACCTCTTCCTTTCCTATCAATAAGTTTTATGGAGCACCTTTCATGTAATGAAATATTCCAAGGTACTTCACAGGGACATTACAAAGCAAACTAGGACAAGTACTCGAGTCAAGTAGACTAAATTCATGGTCAAAGAGATTAGCTTTAAGACATGTATTAGAGAAGGAAAGTGAGATGGAGAGATCTAAATGGGATATTCTGAGGCTTGCGGCTAGGCAATTGAAGGCAGGACTCCTAATGGTGAAACAATTATAACTAAATGATGTTCAAAAGATCAGAATTAGAGGAGGACAGATTTCTTACAGCATTGTCGGGGTTATGGAGACTACAAGTCACAGAGGGATTTGAAAACAAGGATGAGAGTTTTAAAATTGTATTGCTTCACTGGGAGTCCAAAAGATCAATCAGCAGTATAAGGGTTATACAGGAACACATCTGGATACAAGTTAAGAGATGAGTCGCAGAACTTTGTATAACCTTTGGGGGAAGGTGATGGCCTTGTGGTATTATCTCTGGACTGTTAATCCAGAGACCCAGATAACTTTCTGGGGACCCAGGTTCAAATCCTGCCAACGCAAATGGTGAAAACTGAATTCAATAAATATTTGGAGTTAAGAATCTAATTATTACTGTGAATCCATTGTTGATTGTTGGGAAAAACCCATCTGGCTCACTAATGTCCTTTAGGGAAGGAAACTGCCATCCTTACCTGGTCTGGCCTACATGTGACTCCAGACCCACAGCAATGTGATTGACTCTCAACTGCCCTCTGGGCAATTAGGGATGGGCAATAAATGCTGCCTAGCCAGCAACACCCTCATCTCGTGAATGAATTTTAAAAAAAGATTAACATTAATGGAATGTATAGAATGAGAGACCACTCCAATGTGTTTTGGAATAGTCAAGTCTAGAGATATCAAAACCATGTGTGAGGGTTTCAGCTGATGAGCTGAGACTGGGGTTAAATTGTGAGGTGGAAATGGACAGGTATAGCTTTAACAGTCAGTCAGAAGCTCACCTTGGAGTTGAACACAATACGAAGGCTGTAAACTGACTGTTGATGTTTTAATCTCTGACTGTTGCCAGTGAAAGGGATGAAATCAGTAGTTGGGGGGATATGGATTTGGAGAGGGAACTGCAACAATGGCTTCAGATGTTCGAATACTTACAGTGCAGCACAGCACTGGAAACTTCGTATCCAATTCCATTTTGAAAGTTGTTAATGCATCTGCTTCCAGTACTTTTTCAGACAATGCACTCCAAACAACTTGCTGTGTTAAAAAAAAACCTGCTTTGTGTCATTTCTGGTTCTATCCATGAGCATTTCATTTTGTTGTTCAAAAACCCTAAAACTTAACATCATGCTACATTGAATCAGCATAAAATATTGAAGAAAACTAGGTTATATTGTGCATTAAGCTCATCAGCAGATTAGATTTTCAAACTGGCAGTCAGTAAAGACAGTTGTGTGAATATAGCTAGCAGCTTGGATTCGCACATCAGTGACCAAATGTTGGATGGCCCTTTCACCCCCTACAGCTTCTTGATGCATAATGCAGTGATGTCTCATCAGTTGGTAAATATGCAAAAATAAAAAGTGACAACGCCGACTTAAAATGTGCTTTTACATGTATCAGCAAATATAGACCAGTCAGCTTAATGCGGGTAATTGGAAATATAATTAAAATCCCACTAAAGGAAAAAAAACCCAGAAAATCATTTAGGAAATTAGAGCTAAACTAAAAACAAAACAACAGAAGTCAGCACAGATTTTAAAAAAATCCTGGCTTAACCAACCTCACTGAATTCTTTCAAGATGTTACAGAGAGAAGGGTACATGAAATTTATCCCACTTTCCAAACAGCCTTCAAAAGGTGCCACGTCATAAGACATATAATAAGGTTAGAGCATGCAAAGTCAGGGAAAAATTAACACCATGCCAGCTGGCTAGAAGAGAGCAAGTAGACTGTCGGGGCGAAGGGTAGCTATTCAAAGCAGTAGAAGATGGGAAGAGGGGTCCTCACACAAATGTAGGCCAGGTTCACTGGGGTTTAAGTCTTATAAACAATTTGGAATCAAAACCCGTGATTTCTAAATATACAAACAGTCAATACCGTGGTACAGTGAAACAAAATACAAGACATTGATAAACTGCAGAATGGGCATATATTCGGCAAATAAATTTGAACATAAATAAGTGTGAGCTATTAAGTTTTGCTACGAAAAATAAGAATGTCACGTATTACTTAGAAAGTAAGAATGTAAATGGGGTAGAAGAGCAAAGGGATCAGAAGTACCAGTACATAAATCAGTGCTAGTATTCAGCTTAATAAGGCCATAAAAGAGGCAATAGGGTTCATCTCTAGTGAGATAGAACTGCAAGTATGTTGTGCTGAACTTGTATCAAAATTTGGCTAGATCACACTTTGGAATATTGTGCGCAGTTCTGGTCACATATTATTAGAAGGATAAAGAGGCATTGGAAATATGAAAAAGAGAAATTTATGTGAATGATACTGTAAGTTTTTTATATATATGAAAAGGATCCACATGTCGAGTTCCTTTTCTCTTGAAAATCGAAGGCTGAGTGACTGAATTGAGATCTGTAAAACTATAAAAGATTTTCATAAGTCATGCAACACCAGGTTATGGTCCAACAGGTTTATTTGAAATCACAAGCTTGCGGCATGCTGCTCCTTCATCCCGAGTGCCCCGAAAGCTTGTGATTTCAAATATACCTGTTGGACTATAACCTAGTGTCGTGTGATTTCTGATTTTGTCCATCCCAGTCTAACACCGGCACATCCACATCACAAATGATTTTGAGAGAGTAGGTGGGGATTTTATGTGAGGCCATCAAAATGAAAACCAAGGAGGAAATTCTGAAGAAAGTTACTAGCACAGAGTGATGAGGAAATGAATAGCAAAAGCAAATTATGCATCAAGGAGTAGCTAGAAAGCAGAGGGAGAAGGGAATAAATGGTCCTGCTGATCTCTCCACATTACTGGTATTATTTTAATGACTTTCCTCTACAACCTCACCAAGGATGTGACTATCTTCCTTGAGTGTTTTCCCCTGGAAAAAAAAATGTAATACTCCAGCTGAGGCCCAAGATGTGCTTACAAAGCTTTAGAATAACTTTCTTTGGCTCACAAAGCCAAGTATGCATAAGAACAAGAAATAGACAGGAAGTGAGACTTTTGGCCAATGCAGCCTGGTCCACCACCATTCAACAATATTGTGGATGATGTGATGTGGTCTTATCTCCATACAGCTGCCTGATCCCGAGATCTTTAATCTCTGGTCAATCAAAACTCCTTCTAATTCAGCCTTGAATATATGCAACGGGGAAGAAGGTTCCAAATATTACCTACTCTCAGATGGAAGAAGCTCCTCTGCATCTCCAGCTTAAGTAGAAGATCCACTTTTGAATCTGCCACATAGTTCTAGATGCCAGAAGGATGTCCACAATGACCAGCAGTCCAAAATCAGGCAGGAATCCTCATCTAAGACTACAGGAGTAGACTATTTAGGACTGAGATGAGGAGTAATTTCTTCACCCATTGAGTGTTGAGCCTGTGAATTCTCTGTCACAGAAAGCAGCTTCAGGCCAAACACTGAATGTTTCCAAGGAGTTAGATATAGTTCTTAGGACTAAAGGGATCAAAGGATATGGGGGAGAAAGCAGGAAGAGAGTTTCGTGATCATATTGAATGATAGGTAGGCTTAAACGGCCAAATGGCCTACTCCACCTCCTATTGTGTGTTTCTATTATTTTATTTGTTGACGGGAAATGGACATCGCTGGCTCATCTTATCGCAGCATTTATTTCCCATTTAGAGTCAATCACGTTGCTGTAGTTCTGAAGTCACGCATAGGCTAGACTAGGTAAGGGTGGGCAGGTTTTTCTCCCTAAAGGACACTGGTGAACCAGATAGGGTTTTACCACAATTGACGGTGTTTACATGGTTGCTGTTGGGCTAGCTTTTCATTCCAGATTTTTACTGAATTCAAGTTTCACCATCTGGGGCGGCAGATTCGAACACATCCCCAGAA
Source organism: Ginglymostoma cirratum (assembly GCA_024137785.1). NCBI lineage: Eukaryota > Metazoa > Chordata > Chondrichthyes > Orectolobiformes > Ginglymostomatidae > Ginglymostoma > Ginglymostoma cirratum. The sequence goes on from JAHRHZ010000039.1 coordinate 12,558,368, forward strand.
TATTAACTTGGGGCTCTGGATTACCAGTCCATTGACATTACTACTATACCACTATCTCCCCTTATTACTACCTACCAACTCCAAGAAAAATAAATATGTATCAAAAACAGGTATAAAGCTTAAAAACAAAGAGAGTGAGGTTGTAGACATGCTCACGAGGCCGAGATAAAAGGTACTGCAGATGCTGGAGAATCCGAGATAACAAGCATGGGGCTGGATGAACACAGCAGGTCAAGCAGCATCATAGGAGCAGGAAAACTTGAC